>JBAIZL010000004.1:232172272-232357272 GCA_036971475.1 Prosapia bicincta
ATTTTTCTCTTGTGTTATTTTCGAAGTTATTGTTTAGTTTTCATATTGTTAATATTCAATTTTGATATAGCTTTTCTTATATATCCATTTCCTTACGCAATTTGTATATTAAATTTGTCTCTTACAATCTTTGATCTTATTTGATCATTTTTGTTTATTTGTATTTTGTACATTATATATTATAATTTATAAAGTGCGGTCACTTTTTTGGCTATACGGTTGATATGAACAAATTTATATAATTTGATTTGTCTGCGTTGGTTTTTTTGTAAATATTATATCTAAATGTTTATTTGTTTCTAGTAGTTGTAATTTCTAAATAATTCGGTTTATTGTTTGATTAGATATCGTTTTATAAACTTTTAATTATTATGAATATTTCTCACAGAATTGATTATTTTGTCAATATTTTACATAATATCATTCGATACCTATCAAGTACATATTGAAATCACTTCCCAGTTTGATCGTGTGTGTGTCAATAATTTTATCTATTTCAATGTCTATATTTTGCAAAAATATATCTGATAACAAGTTTGACATAAGAGATCCCACTGTTATCCTATATATGGATTGGCAAAAAGCTTTGGCAAATATATAAATTAATTATTAATGTATATTACAGGCAAACCTATCACCAGATTTAACATATAATTATTTTATTAAATGTGTGATTAAAGCGAAGAATAATTACAATAAGCAAATATATAAATCGGTTTTTTTTTTTATATTAGAAGGTATAATTAGAAAGTTATGTAAAAGCAATAAATTTACATGTTATAAATTTTAAAAATATTTAATTAAACTTTTTTTTTCAAATTAACTAAAGGTTTGTTTATCTTATGGACCATATTTTTTGTATGATATAGATGTAATTTTTTATAGTCGAAATAGGTTTTCATTTCACACTATATATTTGAGTTATTCATAGTTGTAAAATATTGCTTTTCGTAACCTAATAGCTACTAGGAGAGAAACAATATATATGTGCAAAACTAATTATTTTCTTTGCCAATTAATTGCTGATCTTATTTTGAAACAAAATGGTATTTAAAATGATTAACTATTTCCTGCAGTTATCGAACAAAAACTACATAATAGTTGTTAGAAAATTCATATACTCGTATTAAAATAATCGAACTTAAATTCTACGAAGTAAGTAATTAAATATTTAATTTATTAAATTTATATAAAATAAAAATAGAAAATTGTCCCCTATTTCTTGAATGTTTCAACTAAAAGTCATAATGTTTCATATTATTTTAATTATTAAATTTACATAATAATAAACAATTTTTGCTTCATACTTAAAATCACTTGTTAAATACATTTCCATAAAGATAAAATTCCTAATTATAAAACAAATTTCTACACGTTGTTGAGTTCTAATTTTCAGTAATAAAACTACATAACCCTCAATCCGTTATGTTTTATATAGCTTCCCACAAATTGAAATGATGCGTGTTTTTATTGGTCTGACAGGTGAAAGCAATTTAATATCAACCAACAAATACAAAATATCTTTAAGCTTGTCAGGTGCAGTAGTTTTAATCCGTAAATATCAATATTATATACCCTTGATCCAGCTACTTGTTTATATTGCGTAATTTGTACTATAGAATAATTAATAATAGAGGTTCAGTAAAAGTAATATTTAGTAAACCTGGAACTGTAATAAGTCAAAGAGATCATAAATTTTAATTGATGTTTAAATAGAACACTATAAAATGAGCGTTTATTAGTTCTACTACTCTAATAATATTCGATCCTGTTTTTATGTTAATTGGAAAAATTAAATGACACATTATATTATTTACCAATTTAAATAGAAATTGCATATCTGTACCTTTTTGTTTTAATGTCCTTTTTGAATAGGAACAGTATATCTGTTAAATAACCTGACTAGCTTGAACATAACCGTTTGGCATTAACACTTTTTGACTAGTGACTCTGACATTAAATAAGACAGATATCCACATTCTAGTATTAGATATCTGAAATAGGACCAGCAATGTATACAAAAAACAACGTTAAGGCGTATTCCGTTGTTTATGATAGACTTATTTCACAATGTTTTAAAATTTATTGAATTCATTTTACAGTCAGTTGTATATAATAAGCTTAGAATAGCTTAAGAATAAGCACGAGATTGACAGCTTAGCTTCTAGGATTGTTAAATGTCTGATGCATTTACATTTATAAATATATTCAATGTTTTCTGTAAATGCATTACAAGAAGCTTATGTTAATGATTTATTTTTCTTAGGCTAATTATAACAGGGCAATTATTGCGATACCTACAATTGTGCTATATCAATAAATGTAATGCAACTACATTTTATGCATTAGTCAATAGTTTTTTTAGAATACATTATTCTTTATACGAACTGAATCTGCAATATTTCATATCTTATTGTTAGTCCTTGTATGTGAATACATGGGTTTTTGTAATGTATTTTTTTGTGAATGGCAAAAGGTTTTACAAATTTAGAATGGATTGGATAGCTCAAATTATTTCTGGCATTAAATGAGTTAACAGTGTTATGGTCTCTTTAGTTTTCAGTAATAATACTACCACAAATAGAATTTTATTCAAGTTGGTAACTATGTAATAGTCCTTAAAAATATTATATAGGGGTACAGTTATCCACTATTTATTTTGATTGCTATTTTAAAATGTTGTTAATTAGAACCAATTTATAACCAAAGAGCATATACTATTCGTTACTATTGTTAGAATACCTCCTTTACCATAGGTAGATATTTATACTGTGATCCTAACTTTCAATATTTTATATTTAATCATCCATTATAACCCTTTATTCCTTACAAACCGGATTTTTTAATAAAAATAAGTTGTTAAGTGGTAGAGTTTAGGTAAGTTTCTACAGTAAACGCTATACTCTTTTCGTCACTATATCTCATTACTATCATCTCATTATTATATAGGCATTTATATTTCCATATTATTAGTTGCATGTGGCTTACTGGATGATTATAGTTCTTATATGATATAGCGCTTAGTTCTATTATTATTTCCAAAAGTTTTCTTTTACAAATGAGCAGTTATGGAATATTTTTAATGATAGTTTTCGGTTAATGATTAGCTAATTTATCGCCTAGACAGGATTGTCCATTAAACATTTTTGTTCCCAATTTGTAGATTCCGGTAGTATAATAAATAAATATTTAATGAATTATGTTTTTGAAGAAATAATACTTGGGACCTCTTTCAGTGATATTAAACATGAAATTCAGCACATTGTTACGAATTGAGAGCGCTAATAATTTACATTATTAGAATTTAAAATCAGGTGGTTTTTAAGATATTGCAATTGTTTTATATCGGCCAATCCTAATATTGCAGAAAAAATCATAGGAATGAGGAAAATAGTATTTTAATTTTCTCTATGAATTAAAATATTATTACTTATATATTGCAAAATGCTCAATATGGGGTAGGCAACAATCTTCTCCTACATCAAATTATCGTTCTTATTTATTTCATTTCGAATTTTAGATTCATACTTATGTTTTTAAAATGAATTATAATAGATATTAAATTAATTATTTACACTGGATGATATTTACATAGTAAATTTGGAAATGTTTATGTTACATCATACACAACAGATGTAATATCGTACTGACACATGATTTAGGTTTTAACCTACCTCTGTCTATGTCAATTGTATTGTTTGTCACGTGTCACAAACAACTTAATAAATGCAAGAAAATGGCTCTGGAAAAGAGTTTGTGAGATATAACAATGCATTTACTCACGTCCTCTGAGGGAAGTTTATCCTATAGGTAAATGCAAAACTCGCCTACATTTGTGCTAGTAGTGTAAGTAGAATTAACATATGTTGTGAGTGATGAATCTTTTTTTACGATTTATCAAGAAAACGTTTTCTTTAAAAACATATTGTTGATAATAAACGTACGAATGTAGTATGAATAAAAAGTGGAAAAATTTATCGAACAGTAAATCATATTGATGTTTTAGCAAAGAGGTAAGGAAACAGAAAAAAAACACTTAGAGAAGTGTATCTATTTTATTAAGTTAATAGGCTCATTGAACATACATAAGTGTGGTCTAAAAAGGCACAATGAACACGGTATATCAAATAATAATGGTAGAAAGTACTCAGATAATTGGGATTACACACTTCATATTATAAAATTATAAATGATATAAGGATCATCGAAAGTAAAAGAAATAAGTCGTGGCACACGAGGGAAAGTTTCATCTACAGAACTTGAGTTGAGAAAAAGATTTAATTTTGCATTATGAGAAATCATCTAAGCATTTGTTATCAGTCGTGTCATGAAATATTTTTATTTTAAAAATCAAAAAATTACTAGGGGACAGTGGACATCAACCCACCTGCTAAGCTTTGAAGAGCTACAAACACAAACGTATTGGCTGTTTCTGTAATATACCACATAAGAATAAATCTATATGCATTAGAATAAATCTATATGAATTTAAGAGTAACTATACAACAATATATAACTTACATATACAACCTATATAAGTTACATTATGTAACAATACAACCATGGATCCAAGCGACTACTGACTGATGGCCACCTCTTCGTTAGTTAGACCTTTGCCCGCACACCTGAGGCACCAATCAGACAATCCTATCGAGGTTGGTTTGACCAGACCGGTCGGTTTTCTCCAATCTCCCCCACATAACTTTTTACTATCGTTGTACTGATTTTTTTGCACATATATTCATAAGAATTTAAATAATTTGACATATTTATTAACTCATTCGAACTATTTCCTAATGTGACTGTTTTCTTGACAATGTTTAATAAATAATGTAACATAACCTACGTGTTAAAACGGTTGTTTTACTACACGACGTATAACATAAAATCAACAGATATTATTCATCATATGTTATAATTTAATTCACTTTGCGGTAACTCAAAGCTAATTCTGACAGAAAACATCTGACTCTATTATTCTGACAAAAGAGGTAATAACGGGATGTGTTTTTTTTCATTTAATAAGATTGTATATGCTATGTTTTAAAAGTTTTCACTTCAAGCGTGACTTAGCCAAAAATAAAGAAACTAAATCAAATAAGATTATTGCCACAAAGAAGATTGTTCTTGTTATACTGAATTTTGAAGATAAGTATTGCGAGATTTTCAGATTCCTTGTCGAATTTACTTATTTTATTTAGTGTGAAGAAACAACTATGTTATTTAATTCTTAATAAATGATAATACTTATGATTCAGAAGTATTTTCTTCATGGCTATTTGTAATATTTGATACAAGTAGAAATTCGCATGAATGTCACATTCCTATATAGCATGTAACATGTCCATACCCACCTCATGGGAACACATACATCGATGCGAAGAATCTTTACTTAAAAAAATTACAGTATTGCATACATTAAACGATCACAGGTTATTGTTACCGTTTAAAAATCCTTTATTGAATTCTAATAATTTTGGCTTGATTTCAAGCCAAATCTAAGTAATCGTATAAGGAGTATTACTGATTTGGGAGCTTATCGCGAGTCATCCTGATATTCCAAGTATGGTGTGATATGAAACAAAATGTAGAAACACCAATACACATAGCTATTACAAACAAAATTCTTTGACAATTAGCTTTTTATAATATTAATAGCTCATGTTAATTGCTTCATTTAGAAACTTCTAAATGAAAATTTAAGAAAAATGAACGATATATATAACACAATATATTGTTTTCATTGGAAAAAAGGTTTTTTAGTTTCGAAATGTAAACGTAAACACAATAAGTAAAAGCTATTTTTGTGTACCAAAAAATCATAAAAACCTTAAGTTAAAAAAGCCAAGCTTTTGACAAACTATGTTTATATCATCCTACGACACTCTCACATTCGCATTACTAAAAGTAGGTCTAAAGGAGAGCAAATGTTTTAAAAATACTAACCGCTGGACATGGATCATTTCCTTTCCCTTGTGTAAAACAACAAAAATATTATAGGTAGAAATCTAATCTTTTCTTTACATGCAATCAGACCAATTCCTCTTTCCCGCAGGGGTGTGCGGACTAGCCGCACCTACGAGGCATTTGACGTCCCTCGCGGTACCCTAGCCTAACACTACACCACTCCCAAAGCCCCCCCCACACACACACATACACACACGGACGCACATACACATAAACTAACATCTTCACTTAGGGAATTAACTGGTCATAACCGTTGCGCGTTGGGAGTGCTGAAAAATCCAGAGTTTGGCATACTCTGGTCTGGGACGCTGCTGTGAGCTTGCTCTGCCGAAGACGTATGCGCGGTTGCTGGTCCGCTAGCCACTTCAGTCCTTGATCAGGGAATGTCCGCGGTGCACAGGTGTCGGAGCTTGTGCACAGTATAACGAGTTCTCGACAGATGCCCATCCAGTCGAGCTAAGGAGGAAATTATGGGCCCCAGAGTTCCGGGGGTTAGAAATGATCGAAAGTGATCCATGGGTGTAACCGTTCTCATAGTATCGCCCGTAACGCCAGACACGATGGTTAGCTTGAAAACAATTTTTGGAAAACCAACAAATGTCCAACCAGTTTAATGTAAAGAGGCGACGTGTGGTTTCTTCGAAGATGCCTAGTGAAGTAAATACGATGAGGAAAGAAATGGATTTAGCATTACCAAATTTCCTAATTGTGTCTTGCACAGAAGCTAGAAAAGATCTTTCAAAGTTATCGCCTTCTGTAATCCAAAAGGCTATAATTGGATGTGCAGCAGGACCTGTCTCGTCCATAAGGAAGTTAAGGAACGGAACACTGCTGGTAAAAACAAGTAATTCGAAGCAGTCACAGTTATTAATAAAACAAACCTCCTTCTTTCATCAAGTCAAGGTTTCGGTGCCCCCTCAAAAAACCTTGAACTCATCAAAGGGGGGATTGTCATGCAGGGATTTTTTGTATGTCCGTGAGGAAGAAATAAAATCACAACCGGTATCAGAAGGTGTAACAGATGTTGTACGAATTATGAGGATGGAAAACGGTGAGAGAGTTCCAACAACATCAATAATTCTGACATTCTCGAAACCATCTATCCCTGAATATCTATATGGGGGCTACCAACGGCTTTTTTTTAGGCCCTACGTTCCCAATCCACGCCGGTGCTTTAAATGCCATAGTTTTGGACTCGTCAGCTCTTCTTGCTCCAAGCTAGAGGTATGCGGACATTGTGAATCTGAAGGCCATACTGTGAAAGTTTTCACAAGTGCTCTGAAATGCCCACACTGTGCTGGCGATCAACCTGCTCGCTCCTTTAACTGCCCAAAGTTCAAGGAGGAGAAAGCGATCCTCAGCATAATGACAAAGGATAAAATATCTTTCCACGAAGCGGAAAAGAAGTTCACGTCAACTAAACCTAGACTTGAAACGAAATCCTATGCCTCAGCTACCACCACTGAGAAGTCGTGTTCTACTGCGTGGAGCTAAACAAGAAAATTGAAGTTTGCACTGAGCAAGGTAGTCAGTTATTAGCATTGGTGACGAAAAATTCTGTTTCCAACTCAAAGAATAATGTTTAAGGTGCGAAGAAATCTAAATTTCCAGTTACCTCTGGGAAAGTTAGTAGAAGCAAGGCACTATTAGAGACTAGTGCGAAACCTACTCCAACTATGCTTAGTAATAATAAAAATAACAACAAAGCTGCACCTGTGACAGTGGGTTCAAAATTACAAGCTACTCAAGAGAGGACCATTTCTAACTCCCCTTCTGAGTGAAAAAATTCCTCAGATTCCAACACTAAAATAGTGGTGATGGAATCTGATGACTCTGCCTGGAACGTCCAACATTCCAGGCTAGCAAATTGTCAGTGACGACAGTGAGAGCCAAGTGAATCCATTTCACTAAAATACAATGTCCACACCTAAACAAACCGTGATTCAGTGGAACATTAACGTTGTTAGAAATCACATTGAGGATCTCAAAATAACTGTAAAAGATGTGTCCCTTATGTACATCTGCATTCAAGAGACACATCTCCATGAATCGTACAATTTCTATCGAAGGAAGTATTCAGTTTACAGATCGGACTTCGTTACAGAAAATTGAGCTAGAGGTGACGTAGCTATTCTAGCCCGTAACTGTGTCGACGCTGTTGCTGTGAGCTTAATAACACCCTTACAAGCAGTGGCAATTCAAAGAGCTGTTCCGTACAAACTCACTCTCTGTTGTGTCTACCTTCCACCAAGTGACCACCTGCAACCGATAGATCTTGTAGACTTTATAAATCAGTTTTTATTAGTGGGCGATTTCAATGCCCTCCATGTTTCATGGAGCTCACCAGAATGCAACCCGTGAGGTAATCTGATTGAAAGCGTCAGATCGGAATTGGATTTTTCCCTGCTAAATGACTGTTCTCAGACACATTTAGTAGCGGCCACAGGTGGATGGACAGCTGTAGACTTGTCATTATGCAGTCCTGCTTTGGCTAGAAGGCTAAAAAGGTCGGCATTGCCTGATATTTACAGTAGCGATCACATTCCTATTGAGATCTCTTTGTGTGACTCCTCACCCTGTTGTGTTCAACATCTCCGTTGGATTCTGAAAAAAACCAACTGGGAACAGTTTTCACAAGATCTAGATTCACTGGACGTGGATTACTTGGCTCCCATTTATGACATTGTCAATTCACAAACCGTTTTGAATGCCGACAGAAAGGCAATTCCGAAAACCTCATCCAAACCACGACGACCGCCAGTTCCGTGGTTTAATGATGAGTGCACTGTGATCTTTCGTTAATGGAGAAAAGCTCTGAACCAGTTCAAGAGACATTCAAAGAGTGAAAACCTGGAAACGCATAAAAGCTTCCATGCGAAAGCACAGAGAATATTTAGGTAAGTAAACGAGAATCATGGTCGCAGCACATTGGCTCAATTACAAGAACTACAGCTCCATCCACGGTATGGAAGAAATTACGATCAGCCTGTGGCATTTCCGTTCAGATGTAATTAATTTCATTAAGGCATTCGGATGTTTTTTTTTCCACGGTCTGTGAGGAAATTATCGTTCTCAAAACATTCATCTTCTGCATACAAGGACGCTTTCCAGGTGTACAAACGTAAACAGGAAGCCTTACCTTTCACCGTTGGATTGTCTGGTGATTCTTGTTTGAATATCCATTTCTCTATCGACGATCTAGAGTCAGCTCTCTCGTCAACGAAGGACTCAGCTCCAGGCCCGGATAATATTGTATACTCCGTGATTAAATATCTACCACCGGCTAAACTCGTTCTCCTTCGGATATACAACCGTATATTCGAGTTGCACGGATTTCCCGATGCATGGTTAGAAGCGACAATAATTTCTCTTCTAAAACAAGGAAAGGAAAAAACTAATCCCAGTAGTTACAGACCCATCTCTCTGACCAGCTGCTTATGCAAACTACTGGAGAAGATGGTCAACCGTCGTCTTGTATGGTATCTAGAAACAAACAAACGTTCAGTGTGGTTCCACGGAAGAACGTTCATCAGTTGACCAATTGGTTCTGTTGGAGTCAGCCTTAATCTTACGACAAACAATGGTAGCTGTTTTCTTTGACCTTGAGAAGGCATATGACATGGCATTGAGAAGAGGAATTTTGAACGTATTGAAATCATGGGGTATACAAGGTAACATTCTTGCTTTTATACAAAATTATTTGAATAACAGGACTTTCCGTGTACGTGTAGGAGGCATATATTCTGATCGTTGCGAACTAGAGAATGGTGTACCACAGGGTGGCGTTTTGATTGTAACGCTGTTTGCTGTTGCGAATTAACACCGTCACTTCAAACGTACAGTCACCGGTCCACTGTTCCCTGTTTGTAGACGATTTTAGTATGTATGTGGCTGATAGAAGTAAGGCAACAGCGGAACGATCCTTACAATTCGTCATTAATAAATCGCAAGAATGGACTAAATCTACGGGTTTCAAGTTTTCGGCTTCGAAGACCCAGTGTATAGCATTTAGTCGTCGCAGGCAACACAAGGAACCTATTCTTTATCTTGATGGTACGTGGATTCAGACCGCGGATAATGTGAGATTTTTGGGTATTTTATTGGATAAAAGACTTTCATGGAATCCGCATGTGCGTGATTTGAGGACCCGGTACAGCAAGATATTGGATATATTGAGATTTCTAAGTGGTAGAAATTGGGGAGCAGACAGAAAATGTATGCTCCGTTTCTATCGCGCCGTTGTAAGATCGCGCATAGATTACGGCTGTATAGCCTATTCATCTGCTCGACCTACGGTTCTGAAACTCCTGGATTCAATACATCACGCTGGCCTTAGACGTTCTACTGGTGATTTTAGATCAAGCCCAATCTCCAGCCTTCTAGTTGAAGCTGGAGAACCATCTCTCTCAGTGCGACGTCAAAAGCTTCAGATTTCATATTACACTGGTCTTCGAAGCAAACCTAAACATCCGGCATTCAAAGCAGTTTTTGATAACCACCTTGAGGATCGTTACAATGAGCGTCAACGTTCAACTGCTCTTTTCGGAGTAAGAACCTTGCGCATATTTAGCAATCTAAATTTAGAACTTCCATCTATATTCGAACGATCATCATGCTACATCCCTCCATGGGTAATAGGAATGCCATAATTTGACTTCTCATTGTCCAGGTACCTAAAACACAATACTCTTGACGTTATTTATCGCCAGGAATTTTTTGCAGATTCAACAAACTCACCAACATACTGTGACTATATTCACAGACGGTTCAAAACTGGACAGTGGGATAGGTTGTGCATTTTATATGGAAGGGCAAATCTTCACTTACGGATTGCCCTCAGCCTGTACAGTTTTTACTGAAGAACATTATGCAATTTTCCAAGCTGCAAAATCTGAATATCTTGTGTGTTGTGATTCCAAGAGTGCTCTCCAGACTATTCAGGAAATGTACACTAAGAACCCTTTAGTTGGAGATATCTTGTGCTCTATACACAGGCTCCAATTACGAGGTGTCATTTCTCTGCGTGCCTGGTCACTATGGAATTATCGGAAACACTAGAGCAGTTGAAGGTGCAAAATTAGCTACAGGTATGGTGCCATCGACACAACGTGTGATGGCATCAGATTTTGTATGCACAGTTAAAACTACCCTATTCTCTATTTGGAATGAAGAATGACAAAATGTAAATAGAAACAAGTTCTAACAAGAAATATCGTTCGAATCGTAGGGAGGAAGTGGTGGTAACTCGTATTCGCATCGGCCACTCTTTGTTTACGCATGGATGGTTGATGAGACATGACGATCCACCACTTTGTCCGTTTTGTAAAAGTACCTTCACAAGCACATTCTTGATCGCACAATGCTTGATTGTGATGAGTTGACCAATTTGTATAATAGTTACAATCTTCGAGGTAGTTTAAAGGTTGTTTTAAGGGACGATGTCACGACTATCGACCGTGTCCTCGCTTTCTAACCCCACCTTAATCTATTTAATAATATTTAAATTTTGTATAACTTTAGGTTCTTTAGTTTTAGTTAGTTACAATTAGTTTGAAACATTTATTTTATTTTATTTTGTTTAAGTTTGATTAATTTTATTTATGTAACATATATTTTAAAATTTAACTTTAGTTAGGCGATGATAACCTTAATAGGTTTAACGCCTGGAAAAAAACAATTCATCATACTAAATATCGTTCATTTGGATGATAACAGCAAAATTTCTACAGCTTACTAAGAGCCAAGTTGCAGAATGCTGCTCAAATCTAGATTTTAAAAAAACTAGATTTATACCTGAGCTGGTACTTAGGTTCCTATAATAATCCACAGCGTTTAAACGTTACCAAATTACAAATATTTCCATGAACGTTTTAGCTATTAAGGCGTGATAAAGTAATAAAAGCAGTTTTATAATATTTTTACATTCTTTCTGATATATATTTTTTTCATTTCTTACTCTATGGGATATACGTCTCTCGAACCACTAATTTACGCGGTTTCATACATGACAGAGTGTACGAATATTAGTTTCGACATTCGTAATTATAAAAAACATCACGGGAATTGAAAGGTTTCCGTATTTTTTAACATTTAACACAAAATGTGTTAATAGAAAAAAATAAATAAAAAGTTTGTTTCCTATCCAGAATGATGTTAGTAGCTCTTCGGTGTTGTGAAAGAGTTTTTACAGGATAGCATACGTACTTGCGGCATCTGCTTCTTCAGTAACTCACATGAATTTAAGAACAGTTGAGTGTAATTTGACGTATGTCGACCTATTGAATCCTCTTGTTTGGATTTCTGTTTGGAATTAGAGATATGTAATTCAATAAAGCTGTCGTAAACATAAACATATGTGTAGTATCTCCCACATTTATACTGCTTTTTACCACTTTGTTGCTCTTTTTAAACCTTGAAAAAGCACAACATTTTTTTACGGCCCATTTCCACTTCGCTTGGTTTGGTAGGAGTAATTTACAGTGACTTCTTACACCTTACAGGTTACCACGTCTTCAACAGTAGAATATGAAATGCGTGAGGTTACTCATTACTTATGAGAAAATCTACATAAACTTTAATCTTTTTTATTTAATGAATATTCCCTATTAGTACAGTTTGTTAGTTTTGTTATTAGACTAATAATAATAATAATAACAAAAAATAAATTAATTAACAATACTAAATATATATATATATATATATATATATATATATATATATTATCTACATATAAATAATATGTAAGTTTCGATAACCCAGTCAACATCATACACGATCTACCCCTCTAGTTTCTTTTCCTATATTCAATTGTGTTTATGATGGTCATTAAAACGTACATACATGAATTATTCTATATAAATTTCATAATTAATTTAATATTCGAATTATTTTACTGTCGTAATTTGTAAAACACATTTATTGCAGCATTGTAAGAGCTCCCATTAAATAAATCTGAGTCTTTGATAATTATATTCACATACAATCCTAGCACAATACATATTTAAACAGTATATTATAAATTTCAATAGACTGTTATTGCGAAATTAAATTGGTATTTTAGGTTATTTATTTTAGTCTGGTATTTGTAGATGGGAATTCATCTTTGGGTTATTCAATATTTATCAATAATATTTCTCAAATAGAATAATAAATAATTTCTGAAAAACGATAGTATATTCTTTTATCAGTATAATTAGAAACAATATCTAAATATATTGTGAACAATGATTGTTTTTTAAATAATAGAGAAATAGGTAGTTCTAGTCAAATAAACAAAAACATAATGCAAAGAAAGTTTTGTTTACGAAAAGGGTCGCACGAGACTATAGATTGAGTTGGTGTAATAATCAATAATTCTATATAAAAAGGAATAAACAAAATTTATTAAATTAAACCATTACAAATGAATACTAAATAGTCCGACACATTAGAAGTCATATACTGGTGTAGTTGGTAGGATGAATATCTTCATAAGGAAATATAAATATTGGCTGTAGAATAAATAAGGCAAATAACGTCTTTGAATTTCTTTTTTAGATTTAACATTGATATTTCAATAAAATAGTGTTTCTATATGGTAAATGTTGTTAAAACAAGGGAAAGTATTATTTGCTGACTCTTCCTGACGAAGTTAGATATTACATCTAATACTTCGGAAAGCTCTAGACGATCCTGGAGGAAAATAATATAATAGGGGTTTTTTACGTAAATATTTATTTCCTATTTAGAGATAGACAATCTTAGAATTTATGGCTTTAAAATAATAAATACTATATATTTAAAAAAGAATTATATATTTGTTGATTCCATCTTCACGTGAGCTACTAGTTTTCACTGAACACTTGTAAATATTATCAAACTTGCCTAGAATACCACTCACTTATATTTGTTTCGGAAGATGTCTTCCTTTGTCATCTCAGACCCTAACTGATCTCAGTTTTATGTCGGTTAGGGTATTAGGGTGGGGGTGAGATTATGTTGGTATGAGTGTATTTTGTGATTATTAGGAGTTATGATGTCAAAATGTATGTTTGAGTTGTAATGTAATTGTTTACTGAGTATGTGTGCGGGGTGTAGTTTGAAGTGCCTGTATATTTCGTATTGTTCGGTTGTGTAGCGTTGGTTATTTCTGTGTTGTTTATGAAGAATGTGTACGTTAGATGTTATGTCTATGTAGTCATGTTTTGAGAAGTTGACATCATCGGCGAAGTTTGATTGGTAGTTATTGTTTGTTAGTGCTTTCATGGTAACGTGTGTAGAAGGAACTCCCTGTCTGGCTTATGTATAAACTGGGGTACGAACTGAAGTTAGTTTGTAAACTCCAGTGGCTTTGTAAATGTCGTCGATTTTGTTGTTGGGTTTAAATTGTTAGTTGAGAGCCTATTTTAGGCTCCATACATAGTTGTGTGTGGAATAGCCTATTTTGTAGTTGTATTCCGTAGTGTGTTGGTTAGATTGTGGGTTTTGGAAGATCAGTATGGTATTGATAAGTACAAATAGGAAACTAGCCGCTTACAACACATTGACATATCGCCTGCTTAAAACACATTTAGACAAAGAAATATACTACCAGGAGTTAGTAACCATAAAAAATATAACACAAACTAACGGATACAACACAACAATGACTTACGAATTATAAAACCGCCAAAAATATAAACCTAATAACCGAAATACAAAAACACAACACGACAATTCAATAAAATACTTGTTTTCACAGTTTTCAGGTATTGTGTCACTGTTTTATGTTAAACACTATAATTTAAATAAGCAATAAACATAGGCACAGGGGAATTACATAACTTATAATTAATTGTTAGCTGTAAACCTATAGTGGACCTAATAACTTGCCGGCCACGGACAATAGATGGTACGAATTCATTTTTAGCGTCAATGTAGTTGTATTTCACTTCAAAAATATTCTGACATTAAAGCACTAAATAATATATGTTTTATCCAGGTGCAATTTTTTTATTCGTTACATTTTACCTTAGTTTATTATTTGTTATTTGATTATTATGTGTAATCATAATTATTAATAACAAATCGAGAGTATCGGATTGAAGTTAACATTAAAAACTAGGTTCCCACATTATTGTTCATTTCGTATGTACAAAATAATAAATTAATTATGAAAATAGTTATACTACTGACAGACACCGAGTAAAATTTATCAACCTACTGAGTTTCCCAATCCAGCTGACATAAAACCTGCTAATGAGATTACTGTATTTCAGTATTACTGTATTTTTTAGTTGTCTGCCAGAATGTCAGTGGGCCATAAATATATTTCTTTATTTATGCTCTAAATATTGCGAGCTGGTGAACACTCCTAAGAAAGCCCAGACGGTTAGTCTTCTGCGTGACCTATCAGAAAATAAAATCTCTTGAAGCAAAGAAATCAATTAAACAATAACGACATTCAATTTTATCTTGGACAGTAATCAACCAATGACGACATTCAATACTACTTTATAACCGCTACAAATATATTGTTGTAACAAGCAGACGTTCTCCGTAAACCGCAATAACTATCGATCGCTTACGTAACTCCCTCACGCATAATTTCCGTCATTGCTTACGGACCAAAGACCGTGACCTCGATCCGATAACAAAAGACTGACAACTGAGCAGAGCTTTGGCTCATTAACTGGTTCTCCCGATAACGCATCAAATCCAGTGATCTTATTTGAACGCAGAGAAATCAATGAAGGAAATCACTCGTGACACTGGAGTCAAGAGAGGTTTAACAAGAGGTAAAGCTGTTCTTAAGCTTTTAAGTGGTCGAGATCAAAATTTTCATTGAGATTGAGTTTCTTCAAGTAGAAGGGTAATATGTTTCCGATTAAAATGCTGGCAAGATTAATTTGAAGCACATTTAGCTTGAAAATGTGCACACAAAGTGTTGAAGGAGCGATGGTGCTGTTTTCCAAAGTGGCGACATTAAGGAATTAAGTCTAATAAAATGTTTGCAATGAAGCGTTTTATGAGTGCAAGCCAGGAAGGAACAAGATGGAGCGGGGCTGCCAGTGTCAGATCTGTAAGACGAAGTTCGTAGGTATTAGTGTGCGTGGTCGAAATGATATAGCAGTGGATGAAACAGAATGAGAGGAGTTGTCTGCGTGGAGAGAATGTCGAGAGGATGATAAAGCATGACCAGAAGAAGCTTTAGCAACTTTAGTGCTAGTACCTTCAGCTAAGATTACCCTTTGTGTTCATCGGCTATTGTTCGAAAGAGTACCAACGTCTGCAAGAGCTCTAAAGCTCAAATTTATATATGGGCTCAAATAAAGGAACGCTAACTGTAGTCAGTTGGATGTTAAACGTGAGACGAGTTGGAGGGCTCAGATTGGTAATAAATAGTTAAAAAAGCAGAAAGTTGGGTGATTTTAGCAAGTTCAGTGCCTTAAAGCCAATGACTGCATAAGAGTATGTTGATAGGCATCTATTCAGTTTGTCATAAGTTTCCTTAACGACGAATAAGTTAAAAATTTGCTTCACGTAGTATCTGCCAGCCGACAAGGATTGGCATAACGCCTTTGTAAAGCTTCATAGGCGATCTGAAAACGAATCACTGCTAACCGCAATGTAATAATATCCCATTGTACATTTGAGAACACTTTTTGGCTTTCTAACCTTTACAATATTTGTATTTGTTGATGCGTATTGGAATGATTCCATTCTTAAAACTTCAATATTACTTGTAATGTTATAATAAAGTCAGAAAAATATTATCAAATGTATATAAATATTCCTAACAGAAATGAAAATGAATATATAATTAAGTTCAAGCATCTGTTGCTTAGCAATTATAGACAATAAGTTATTAGTTGCAATAAATATGTTACTGAGAAGAAATAATATTTTAAAATAGACCTATTCAGGAATTACATATACCTGAGATGTGTATATGTTGAATACACTTTTAGTTTAAAATGTTTATGAAAAAACACCAATGCATCGGTAATAGGTTAATGAATCGTACCAAAGTTTTAAAATTAATTGTTATACTAAATTATTGTAGTTGTACTCTATTGAGGAATGCAGACACAGATATTTATTGACGAGATTTATTACAGAGTTCTTCTGATATACTTAAATCTAAGGTAATTTATTGTGCTTGCCATCATTCTTCTCTTTTAGTTGCTGTTTAAGTAGATAGATACAACCAAAGCAAACGATTTGATTTGGGGTGGCACTTTTACATAAGGTTATGTAATTATTGATTATATTGTAAAATTTATGTCAATAAGTTTCTCTTCAATTTTTAAATGTATTAGGCTCTTGTTTTCATTTATTTTCTATATAACCATATTGTTCTGCTCTATATTAATGATTTACTTATTTGTCTTCTATTTTGTACATTGTTTAAAAATATGGAAAAATAGGTACTTTGAAGGTCCGAAAACATATATGTGTAGAAATATATTGCATTAAAAGAACAAGTAAAAATAAATTAGACCTAGCCCACTTTATTTTCAAGAGAGTGCGATTTTTAAAGTCGTCCAATATGTTTCGTGCTAAGAAGATACTCTCTCAACAGTGCCCACTAGCAGTAATGTTTAAGCTCTCTCTCATTTCTTTAATGAAGCCTCCACCTCTAGTGCATTGGAAACAAGTATTTTTAATAATATTGACGAGACAATAGCCCAGATATTCACATAGTCTACTATTAGGAAAAGTACATGGTCCAACTCAGCTTTGGTTAGACAAAACCTGAAGCGGTCCAAACGACTTAGTATTTAGGCATGTCACAGAAATCAAGCTAATATAGAATCACCACTTCGAAAACGTTGCAGCAAGGTATTCTTAGATGCTCTGTATACCGTGAACCCTAGCTGGTCATGATCTCCTAACCGCTACATAGAAGTGTACATAAGAACTGTCTTGGGATACGGTTGCAGAGTTCACACAACAGCTTTTAACTGGGGAACTCCAAATAATCCGGTTCACTCTGCTACAAAACCTTGTCACTACAAGGTAACCTTGAAATTTTTGAAAAATTTGAAAATTCGGAAAACCCATCGTACTACAGAATAGGCCTTTACAGAGAGCTATGGATCTACAGTAGAAGTTTATTGTCAATCAGGGTGAGCACTCTTTTTTATAGGTCTTAAATCTCTCGGGAGAAGCCTGATATTCCTTTATACCTTATCGTGTCTGAAATCACGCCATGTAAAACCAATATGCCGCAATGTCTCTTAAGATCAACTGATTTACAACCATCACAGTAGGTTAGTTTACATAGTAATAACTTTGAAGGTTAAAAAGCAGCCAGCCATTTCACTTGCGGCTGAAATGATGTTAACTTGTGCCGAAATAAAGACACTGATCTTTCTGACTCAACATCAGCACTTCATGCAATTACTTCTGCACTATCACAATAAGGAGATGATATCAAAAGGTGCAAGGAAGCTCGATTCAAACTTCTGGCCAAAAGGGGATTGTTTTACATTGGGTCCCTGGACACTGGGGTGTGCTAAATAACGTGCGCGCTAGAGCTAGTTGTGACTTTCCTCAAGGGGATTCCCTCTTATGGTATTCAGTCTCGTGTAGCCTTATTAAACGGTTCATCCGTAATATGGTGAAGACAACCTAGGAAGCAGAATCTTCTGGACAAAAATAAGAGATGATCATAAGATCAAGTGCTATCCCAAGGGGCCTCCAAAGGGACGCCATAGTTACCATGTTTCTGATGGCCAAAATCCATAACTATATCCAGAGGCATTTACCTCGGTTTGAACTCGAAGACTTGCCCACCTGTTCTTTCTGCTTAAAATATGAGGTATGGCTAAGCACCTGACAATCTGTAGCCTCTAGATCACTTCCACAATGATAACACCTACCACAGCTAGGCGAGACACTGGGTTCTATGACGAAATTATCACGAAAGTGCGTTGGCTGAAGAAGAAGAAGCGTTATTATGAAAAAGACGTGTTGATTCAAAATGTTCAGGACCATTTTATAATAGCAAATTTTATAATAGTAATAATATATATATATATATATATATATATATATATATATATATATATATATATATATAAACACAATAATAATAAGAAATTAATTACAGAACAAATACAAATACATTCTAAATTTGATACTATATTCAATGTCTATAATGTTACAGCAACAAAATAAAATTGGCAATTTGTATAAATTTAGCAATAATTCTATTTCTAATTAAACATAAGTTTTAGGCCTATAGCTTACATTATTGTAATTTTCATTCCTGACGATGTTGGTACTGTTTACCAACGAAAAGCTTTGAATATAAATTTATAAATATTTTTGTATTTGAATAATCTATGTTGTTTAAATATATATATATATATATATATATATATATATATATATATATATATATATATATGTGTGTGTTTGTGTATATATATATATATATATATATATGTGTGTGTGTTTGTTTATATATATATATATATATATATATATATATATATATATATATATATATATATATATATATATATATATATATATATATAAAGAACTAAGTCCAAATACAAATGCAAGAATTATAATTGAGTTTACAATTCAAAGCTTTTCGTTGGCTAGCAGTACCAACATCATCAGGAATATATATGTTAGCCAACGAATTATAATTCTTGTATTTGTATTTTGACTTAGTTCTTTATTAATACACAAGAATACATATTGTGATATTTATATATATATATATATATATATATATATATATATATATATATATATGTAATCAGTTTCACTATTTATACTTGTGAACAAAACGAATCTTGGACTTGATCGAACTTTGGATACAATATGAGGACGATTTATTATACATCTCCCAAAATAAAGCAATAAATAATAATATCATCCTAACTGAAATCAACAACTTAAAACATACAAAAATTAATATGGAATAAGATAACAACAATAAAATAAACTATCTATACCTAACAATATCCATAAATACAAACAACATTGAATTGTTAATTTTTCAGAATCCTATACAAACCATAAATACAATACCAAACAACTCTCACCATCCTTCATAACAAAATTTCTGCTTAAATCTTACTTTTTTACATAAAGGTTAGTCTACCACTTGACAATGAAGAAAGAACCAAAGAATAAAATATCAATTAGCCAATAAAATGGATAGAATAAAAATACTATAGGTATATTAGAATTTAATATATTAAACAAATTGAAACAAACTAAAATCGAACTAAGAACAACATAAAATGGGCTGCAATTACATACACAAGACACAACATGAATGGAATAACTAAAATACTAAAAAATTATAATAATAACATAATTTACAAAAATACAATAAACATAGTCAATAAAATAAACTAACCGGAAAAAATATGCCCCGCACGTGATAAAAGAATATATAAAAACGAAATCTCAGCCAGTAACAAAATATACATCAACCAAAAAAATAAATAACAATAAAAGACAGTTATAAAGAGCACCTCAACGGATACCTCAAACCTACCATTTGCAACTCAAACTTAGCTACTCATGTTATCAAAAACGAACACACATTCCCCACATTATGAAACATATATGTAAAAAAAAAGTTAGAAAAGTCCTTAAAATTATAATCTCTGACCAGCTACAAATTTACAAAAATAAGAATAATATCATAAACGAACAAATACAAATAAAATAAAAAAACGATAATATATTCAACCTAATAGACAAAATTAACTCCAAGACAAACTAAAAAGATTCTCATAGTGCAGTGGATCCGTAAATAGTGCATACATGTATACTACTAAGTTCCACACACCTGGCAATTTAGTACAACACCCATTTCAGTTGATGCTTGATGATGGAGATACTATAATAATACTACATATGTGTGCCACGCTCAAAAAGGTGTAAGAAGGAATATCATTGAGAATTTAGAAATACATAAAAATAACATTAAACATACACTTATTGAGGAGTAAGTACAAACAAAGTCCAAACATAATACTATTTTTTAGCGTATTCAATGAAATCTTAAGGATAAAAGACTGAAGTAAGAAACGGATTATTGAAGATTCTTTAATAAAGCCGATAAGATAAGAATAACGTGTAAAGATTTTTATGAAAGTGAAATTAATTTGTATATATACGTAAATACCATATTATTAGGCGCCAAAAAGAAAGCTATTTTCTGAAGCAGTAGGGTTTATTTTCTGACCTGAGGGTTTATTTTGGTGGTCAGGAGGAAACATCCTCAACCGAGCTCCTAATGTTGAAGCGGATGCGTGATAAGGCAGCCCACAAATGCTACACAAAACTAACGGAGGCGAAACATCATGTCCTTCGTTTCAATTCCAAAAGTCGCTTCAAAGAACCTTGATTCCAGGTACTTCTGGCGTTTACACATTGGGGGTTAGAATATGCTTCGCTGCTCTAAAAGAATGTTTCGTTTATACAATGGCAGGTAATAAATTTGTCGCCACTCCAACATAACCTCGCGTTTACTTATTGGGTGGTATAATAACCGTATCAGTTCTATCACAATATCCCTTTAGTGCTTAGTCTCGGCTGTAATGCCAGAACTAACAACTAATTATATGGTAATTGTGATATTTGGAATCGGGAGTCAGTATCAAAATCGGTAAAATTTTGGAATCGATCCATTACTAATATATGGAGTATGTGTCCAACATCATTCGAACTACATACAGGTGGTTTACCGTAAGTATATATTTGATTTCCCTGTATTTTAGGCATTTTCGGGTTATTCTGAATTTTTTGATAATTCGGAATGGCTCCGTACCTAGTAAATCAAAATTATCGAGGTTCTACAGTACATACAAAAAACGTTTAAAGTCAATTCTTACTTGGGTATACAAAGAATATTTTAATTTGCCTTTCTATGCAATAATTGCAATCATAATAATAAAGTAACATTTATAATGTAACAAAACAGTTGTTTCACCATATAAAATATATTATTAAATCAGCTGTTCTATGATATCATAGGAGTAGAGAAGGCTACAGGGTAGATGGGTCGTTTGTGCGGGAGCCAATAGGAAAGCCGGATTTGTTACCCCACCCCTTTCCAAGATGGAGGCGCCCATATGGCAGGACCAAGATGACGGCGCCCATATGGCGGGATAAAGATGGTGGAGCCCATTTGGCGGGAACACGGCATCTCGCTCTAGTGTCCTAAACTAAGAAAATGTGTTGTATGTGTATGTGGTGTATGTTGGTTAGATGAGGGGTGAGGTCGGCCCAGGGGTTGTTTTAAATAATATATAAAATTGCCTAAAAACGATCGGTTAGATCAAATGAACAACGTTTCAACTAAACAACTGTCTTACGCTAAGTTTAACTGACCAACATACGCAAAGTTCAAACGAACAACATTTACACCAAGTTCAATTACTCAACAGTCTGTGAGGGAATCGGCCTATCACATTGCAGGCGCTCGGTAGTAGGCTATCCAGCTCTGCTCCATCTTTCTAATAGAAGATCTTAATTTCAAACAGCCGATATAGAGCTCTACTGTCTCCAAACCACACGGTAATATTCTCCATAGTTACCTTACCAACAAGCCAGGCGTCAAAACAAAACCGGAACCAGCTGACCACATATTGCCCATACAATCGCAGGTACAGGCATCTGACGTTCCACCCCCACAGCTAAAATACTTACGACGACCAATTGGGAACGCTTCAACGAGTGCCTTCTACAAACATCACGGCAACCCGATTGACAGCTATGAGGATGTTGACCATGAGTCGACAAAATACAGACAGTCCTCTAACATGCAGTCAAGAACAGCTCCTACACCACTGTCTGCGATGATAGAAAGACAGACCTTCCACTCCACATTTCCGCCTAGCCGAACATGACAATGTACCCATGCAACCTCTACCAACAGGAACCTAAACGCGTAGACAAAATTAGTCAAGACAGTACTAGTAACTCATGCTGAGGAGGAATGTTTCCTATCCTCAGTAAACATAGAAAATGGTTCTCTATGGAAACTAAATCGCAAGGTACCAAAATGGCATGTAATCCACCTCAGATCAGCACGATCTGGCTTGAGGTCTGAGTGATTTAAGGCTCAGCTATAGGGTGTTACTGTACTTTGTGCCTACCAATGACGCACGCTATATCTGACTGACTGCGACTCCTCACAGGTGTCAGGATCACACCGTCATGTGTTCGACGCCCTGGACCTATATAGATTTGAAAACCTCAGAGAAAGGACGGTCTTAAGACTGTATCGGCAGCTTTCTGAGTATTTCAGACCCTTAAATACCGTATGCGTTACTTATCGTAGATAAACCTTTATTTTCCCATCTGAGTGAAGATAATAATGTTATCGTATCCGATATGAGATAATATGTGTTTACTTAATATCAATCGTACTTCTGGGAGAAATTGTTATACCGTGAGCGACCTATGGCAAGATTTAGGAGTTATAGACATGAGAAGAGACTTGCGTCAACATCAAATAGAAAGATTATAATTCGTTTTTATCATGACACGGTTTATCAGTGAGATTTAATTTCAGTGAGAGAGGTAAATTCCTGATTAATTATAGGACACTGTATAACTTGCCGGCAGTACATTCTAGGATCCCTGTATATATGAATTATTTATTATTTTGAAAAGACGAAAAAGCTGGAAAGCTAGAGTAATTACTATGTCTGAATATTTTTACTCTATATTATACTACGTAACTATCTTTGAATTAACAATCTTGTAATGTAGAATATAATTTTGACCTGCGTTAGAAGGAGAATTTATGTTTTTAAATTAATTATAACAGAGTTTAAGTTTTACAAGAGTGTAGACTTATAGAAAACACAGCCGTAGAGTGATATCTACGTGATAAGGAAGTTTCCGGCCTGAGTGGAATATTTCATTATTCGTTCTAAATGGGTAAAGGAGGATTAGAATATGGGCGGTGAGATGTCACCGTGCCTGTGATATGCATCCCAATGGTGCAGTTGTGCAGTTGTATTCATTCTGGATAACATGTAAGTACTAATATAGTAAAAACTCAAACATACAATCATAAAGAGAAAAGATTTAACGTTAACGACACTCTTTCGTTATCAAACTAACACTTCATTATTCGTTAAAGAGCTAAAATAATCTCCTAATATTATATTAATTATTTGTCTCTTTGAAAAACAACGACAAGTTTTTGCAGCTAATAAATCATACGTACTACAACTCAACCATATGTTAATTGATATTATTATTAATATTTTCAATAGGCGATTCTCTTAGTTACGTCTGCATTAAATGTTCGTAATATTAAATAAAGCGGTATAACCTGTCGGTCACAAACACAAACAAATCTTATAAATACATACATGCGACTATAGATACAGACGGCAACCTATACTGGTGACAAGTATACAGGTGACAACATTCAAAGGGGCATACGTATACAGGAGTCTGTGTATAAAAGTGGCTAAATATATATGTGACTACATGTAGAGGTGACTAACTGTATAGGTGACCAATCATTAAAACTGATAAACTATATCGATGTCATAAACTTGATGAGCTCATATTGGTGACTCATTATAGAAGTGACTGATATATATATATATATATATATATATATATATATATATATATATATATATATATATATATATATATATATATATATATATATATATATATATATATATATATATATATATATATATATATATATATATATATATATATATATATATATGCCTGCCTATACAGGTCTCTCCGTATACAGGTGACTAGATGTGTGGGAGATATCGTATACAGGTGACTAGATGTGTGGGAGATATCGTATACAGGTAACTACGTATGTATGTGACCAATAGGTGACAGCGTTTAAATGTACTACGTATACAGGCGTCATATGCAAGGGGTTACGTATATATGTAACTGCGTATAAAGGTGACTGCATGTACAGGTGACTAACTGTATAGGTTACCAATCAATAAAACTGATAAACCTATATTGATATCACAAACTCATATAGGTGACTCAATATATATATAGATGCCTTCGTATAATATATATATATATATATATATATATATATATATATATATATAAGATGTATATATATAATATGTATATGTTGTAATATATATATATATATATATATATGTGTGTGTGTGTGTGTATAGATGCCTGCGTATAGCGGTATCTCCGTATTCAGGTGACTAATACAGGTGACTACGTTAATGTTATGACTAATGTTAAAATAATGTGACTACTGACTCATGCATGTGACCATCTATACCGGTGACTACGTATGCAAGGGGTCTACCCCCACATGCAACCACGTATACAGGTGATAAAATATACACGTGACTATGTATACAGGTGTATGAAACTGTCTACATATATAAGTGGCTACGTATACACAAACTAACACATAGTATCCATTGCATAGCTAGGCTAATGGTTAACGCATAGTAGCCGATGTGTAGCCCGACTAATCGTTAACACATAATATCCAATGCATAGCTTGAGTATGGTTTAACAAGTATCCAAAGCATAGCCTGACTATGGGCTATTACATAGTATCCGCTAAGTAGGTTGATTACAAAGCAACACAAATTATCCGTTGCATAGTTAGGCATATGCATGGTTATCACATAGTATCTGATGAATAGCTAGGCTAATGGTCAACACATAGTAGCCGATGCATATCCTGACTAGGGCTAACACATAGTATCCGAGGCATAGAGTGACTAACGGTTATCACATGTTATCCAAAACATAGTTTGACTAGGGGTTAACACATAATATCCAATCCATAGCTTGACTACAAGTCAACACAAAATATCCAATGAGTAGCTTAGCTAATGATTAACACATAGTATCCGATGAGTAGATTGATTAATGGGTAACACATAATATCCGATGCATAGCTTGACTACAAGGTAACACATAATATCCGATGCGTAGCTTAGCTAATGGTTAACACATAGTATGTGATGCATAGCCAGGTTAATGGTTAACACATAGTATCCGATGAATAGCTTGACTAGGGGTAACACACAGTATCCGATGCATAGCTTTACTATGCCCCAACACATAATATCCACTGCATAGCTAGACTAATATTAACCATATATTATCCGATGCATAGATTGACTAAGGGATGTCACACAGTATCCGAGGATGACTACAAGTTAACACAAAATATCCAATGCACGGCCTGACTATGGTTTACCACATAGTATCCGATGAGTAGATTCACTAATGGTTAACACATAATATCCGACGCATAGCTTGACTACAAGGTAACTCATAATATACGATGCGTAGCTTGACTATAGGTTAACAAATAGTATCCGATGAGAAGCTTGAATACAAGGTAACACATAATATCCATTGCATAGCTCGGCTAATGTTCACCATATATTACCCCATGTATAGATTGACTATGGGCTAACACATAGCATCTGATGAGTAGCGTCATATAAGGTAACACATAGTATCCGATGGAGACCTTAGGACCGAATATGACGTCCGAATATGACCGAATAAGCCAATAGTTACGTAAAGTCAATGAATTTTACCTATCATCATAGACCCGTGAAGACAAATTAAGGAGTTATTGTGATAGGGTATGAGCTATTAGCTGCCTTTACGTAGCTATTGAGATTGGGGATGCATTGATAGCGGTTTTATGTACCTAACCAGTCCAAGCTGGCTTTACCTATGGTTTGATTCAGGGGTTGCTTTACCTAAGGGTTGACTCCAAGGTAGATTTACCTAGGACATGACGTCGGGGTGACTTTAACTAAGACCTGACTCCAGGCTCGCTTTACCTATGGCCTGACTCCGGGGTGGCTTTACTCAAGGGCTGACTCTAAGGTTGCTTTACCTAAAGTCCAGCTACAAGGTAGCTTTACTTAGGGCCTGACTTCGGGATGGCTTTTATCTAAGGCTTTTCTCCAGGGTGCCTTTACCTATAGCCGTACTCCAGGGTAGCTTTAACTAAGACCAGGCTCCTGGGTGGCTTTACCTAAGGCCTGACTCCAAGATGACTTTACCTAAGGTCTGACTCCAAGATAGCTTTACCTAAGTTTTGATGGAGGTATTTGTCTTAGTCGAGAGGCTGTAACTGATACAACATACCTAGACAATATGTGTAATGATCAGATCATAAAGGCCTTGACGGTTTCGACATAGCTATTTTGGTATGGGTTGGTAGCTATCTATATATTGTCTAAGGTCTAAAGCTCAGATCATAAAGTCTTTTGTCAGTGCCTTCACTAACCATAACCCATTTAACTAGGTGTAAGTTTGTTGGTTGATTAGCGTCAGTTTTTCAAAGTTGATTAGCTGAAACGTTGTTCCAGCCTTTACCAGCCATAGCCACCATAGCCCTATTGAACTAGGCGTAAATGTTCGTTTGAACCTCATGTAAGTTGATCAGTTAAACGGTGCGTTAGACAGTTTTTCAATGTTGTTTCGTTGAAACGTTGGTCATTTGATCTAGCCTACACTGGACATAACCACCATAGCCCATTTGAACTCGGTATCAACATAGCCGCCATCTTGTTCTCTGCCATGGATGACGTTATATTCGGTCCTAAGGTCTGCATCGGATACTATATGTTACCTTATATCACGCTACTCATCAGATGGTATGTGTTAGCCCATAGTCAAGCTATACATCGGGTACTATATGGTGAACATTAGCCGAGCTATGCAGTGGATATTATGTGTTACCTTGTATTCAAGCTTCTCATCGGATACTATTTGTTAGCCAATAGTCAAGCTACGCATCGGATATTATGTGTTACCTTGTAGTCAAGCTATGCATCGGATATTATGTGTTAACCATTAGTGAATCTACTCATCGGATACTATATTTTAAACCATAGTCAGGCTGGCATTGGATATTTTGTGTTAACTTGTAGTCAACCTCGGATACTGTGTGACATCCCCTAGTCAATCTATGCATCGGATAATATATGGTGAATATTAGCCTAGCTATGCAGTGGATATTATGTGTTGGGCCATAGTAAAGCTATGCATCGGATACTGTGTGTTACCCCTAGTCAAGCTATTCATCGGATACTATGTGTTAAACATTAACCTGGCTATGCATCAGATACTATGTGTTAACCATTAGCTAAGCTACGCATCGGATATTATATGTTACCTTGTAGTCAAGCTATGCATCGGATATTATGTGTTAACCATTAATCAATCTACTCATCGGATACTATGTGGTAATCATTAGCTAAGCTACTCATTGGATATTTTGTGTTGACCAGTAGTCAAGCTATAGATTGGATATTATGTGTTAACCCCTAGTCAAGCTACGTTTTGGATAACATGTGATAACCGTTATTCAATCTATGCCTCGGATACTATGTGTTAGCCCTAGTTAGGCTATGCATCGGCTACTATGTATTGACCATTAGCCTAGCTATTCATCAGATACTATGTGATAACCATTAGCCTAACTATGCAACGGATAATTTGTGTTGCTTTGTAATCAACCTACTTAGCGGATACTATGTATTAACCCATAGTCAGGCTATGCTTTGGATACTACTTGTTAAACCATACTCAAGCTATGCATTGGATATTATGTGTTAACGATTAGTCAGGCTACACATCGGCTACTATGCGTTAACCGTTAGCCTAGCTATGCAATGGAAACTATGTGTTAGTTTGTGTATAAGTAGCCACTTATACATGTTGACAGTTTCATACACCTGTATACATAGTCACGTGTATATTTTATCACCTGTATACGTGGTTACATGTGGTGGTAGACCCCTTGCATACGTAGTCACCGGTATAGATAGTCACATGCATGAGTCGGTAGTCACGTGAATAGGTATCTCATATGTATACGTAACTAACTGTACAAGTAGTCAAAGTGAACAAATTAGTAAAAGTGTAAATAATTGTATAAAGCAGTAATTTGCATACGTAGTCCCTTCTATTCGCAGTCACCTGTATTCCTAATCCCCTGTATATGTAACGACCTGTTCACGTTGTCATATGTAAACGTAATCATCTGCATACATTGGCTACTACTACATTAGTCAGCTGTACATTTATGACACCAACATAGGTTTAACGCTTTTATGAGTACTATTACCTGTATAGGTACCGCCTATACTTATTTTAACATCAGTCATAACATTAAGAATTAGACGAAAGTTTATATAAATGTATAAATCAGTGATTTGTATACGTAGTCACCTGTATACGGAGAGACCTTTATACGCAGGCATCGATATATATATATATATATATATATATATATATATATATATATATATATATATATATATATATATATATATATTATAACAATACATCTTATATAAATATATTATACGAAGGCATCTATATCTATAATGAGTCACCTATATGAGCTCATCACGTTTGTGATATAAATATAGGTTTATTAGTTTTATTGATTGGTCACCTATACAGTTAGTCACCTGTACATGCCGTCACCCTTATACGCAGTTACATATATACGTAACCCCTTGCATATGACGCCTGTATACGTAGTACATTTAAACGCTGTCACCTATTGGTCACATACATACGTAGTTACCTGTATACGATATCTCCCACACATCTAGTCACCTGTATACGATATCTCCCACACATCTAGTCACCTGTATACGGAGAGACCTGTATAGGCAGGCATCTATATATATATATATATATATATATATATATATATATATATATATATATATATATATATATATATATATATATATATATTATATATTTATATATATATATATATATATATATATATATATATATATATATATATATATATATATCAGTCACTTCTATAATGAGTCACCAATATGAGCTCATAAAGTTTATGATATCAATATAGTTTATCAGTTTTAATGATTGGTCACCTATACAGTTAGTCACCTCTACATGTAGTCACATATATATTTAGCCACTTTTATACACAGACTCCTGTATACGTATGCCCCTTTGAATGTTGTCACCTGTATACTTGTCACCAGTATAGGTTGCCGTCTGTATGTATAGTCGCATGTATGTATTTATAAGATTTGTTTGTGTTTGTGACCGACAGGTTGTACCACTTTATTTAATATTACGAACATTTAATGCAGACGTAACTAAGAGAATCGCCTATTGAAAATAATAATAATAATACCAATTAACATATAGTTGAGTTGTAGTACGTCTGATTTATTAGCTGTAAAAACTTGTCGTTGTTTTTCAAAGATACAAATAGTTAATATAATATTAGGAGATTATTTTAGCACTTTAACGAATAATGCAGTGTTAGTTTGATAAAGAAAGAGTGTCGTTAACGTAAATCCTTTCTCTTTATGATTGTAATGTTTGAGTTTTTACTATATTAGTACTTACATGTTATCCAGAATGAATACAACTGCACAACTGCACCATTGGGATGCATATCACAGGCACGGTGACGTCACACCGCCCATGTTCTAATCCTCCTTTACCCATTTAGAACGAATAATGAAATATTCCACTCAGGCCGGAAACTTCCTTATCACGTAGATATCATTCTACGGCTGTGGTTTCTATAAGTCTACATTCTTGTACAATTTAAACTCTGTTATAATTAATTTAAAAACATAAATTCTCCTTCTAACGCAGGTCAAAATTATATTCTACATTACAAGATTGTTAATTCAAAGATAGTTACGTAGTATAATATAGAGTAAAAATATTCAGACATAGTAATTACTCTAGCTTTCCAGCTTTTTCTTCTCTTCAAAATAATAAATTATTCATATAAACAGGGATCCTAAAATGTACTGCAGGCAAGTTATACAGTGTCATATAATTAATCTGGAATTTATTTCTCTCACTGAAATTAACTCTCACTGAAAATACATGTCATAATAAAAACGGATTATAATCTTTCTATTTGATGCGGACGCAAGTCTCAACTCATGTCTATAACTCCTAAATCTTGCCATAGGTCGCTCACGTTATATCAATTTCTCCCAGAAGTACGATTGATATTAAGTAAACACATATTATCTCATATCGGATACGATAACATTATTATCATCACTCAAATTTGAAAATAAAGGTTTAACACCCGTAAATAACCCCTGGGGCGACCTCGCCCCTCATCTAACCAAAATAAACCCCATACACATACAACACCTTTTCTTAGTTTAGGACACTAGAGCGAGACGCCTTGTTCCCGCCAAATGGGCGCCGCCATCTTGGAAAGGGGTCGGGGTAACAAATCCGGCTTTCCCATTGGCTCCCGCCCAGGCGACCCATCTACCCTGTAGCCTTCTCTACTCATAGGTCATCACTTAATTCAAGCCAAATTTGAGGAAGTAATTATATTACCTCGCCCCTATTGTTAAACGTATTTCTCCTATATAATACTAACATTAATTCTATTACCTTATTTAATGAATAATTCTTTTAAAAGTCTTTAAAAATATCAAGTTTCATCATTAAATGTACTAAAAAGTGTATAACATTTTGAAGTATTGATAAAAAGTGTTTTAATAACACGATTGAAAATTTTACCAAGAATTTATATAAGGTGAGCGCGAATGATTATTCGAATGACTTAAAAAACGATTTTAAGAAACGATTCAAATTTTGAACAATATATATGAATATGCAGAGTGTCACTGTGGATTATAAATAACAACTGAATAATTACTATAATTATAGACATCCCTAGATCCGTCTAATTCAATAAGATTGCACTTAACTTGGAACTGCCGTGACCTAATAAACCAATGTGTTCGAGTCAGCGCTCGAAGTTTGAACGTGCTACGTTGATCTATCTATTTAAATCGCTCAGCTGTGTCCTGACGGTATTGGTCACGTGATTTCTGATTGGTTCGGACCGCGTTGATGAACATTTTGAACTATATTTCGCCGCAATTGTTAAAGTGTCGTTCGGTTACACCGGTTGTGCAAACTAAGTGCGTAGCCGCTCGGTAAGAACTTAAGTGCCTTGTAAGGTAAACTTTTACTTGTTACTCATGATTTAAATTGAGTTTTTAGTTACGTTACTGCCCTCAAGACTTCTATGCAGCCTCTGACGACCACAGTACTGTGGAAGCTTCAACCCCGCTCCTTCGAAGGCTACTTCACTTATTACCTAGGGTAAGTGCTTAGCTAAGGCTTAATGAGAACTTGTATTTTCTATTCATGTTAAATTCAGTGTTGTCGTGCTTTTATTTCTAAATGGCTAGATTTTGCTTAGAGCAGTTATTAAACTTTCAATGTTAATTGTGATTCTCGATTGCGCAACTGCAAGTAACCTGGTGGACAATACTTTTGCCGCCCCGCGTTTCATTTCAACCTTTAGTCTCTCTACAGACTAATCACAATGTATCTATCTAACTCAAACAAAATTGTTGTTTCTGTATTATATATGTATATATATGTATGAAATTAGGTAACTGTAGCTACCATAAAATGAAATTATGAAGTCGTTGAAAGGTTCGTTGTAAATACTTAAAACAGAAGAAAATTTAAATTTTAAATTTATTACCAAATTGTTTTATGCAATGTTTCTACTTGAATACACCACAAACGTTTGAGTAATGTCAGATATTCACATTGTTTCTACTTAAATGACAAATATATTTAAAATCTATAAGCACTGACTTCATATATACATATATATATGTTTATATGTATATAATATACATATATGTATATAATATATTTATGTGTACTTTTTTATTATGTATAGATCTAACTATGTTTACAATTGTGCGAATAAATTGATAAGTAGAGATAATTCAGTTTTGTATTCCTCGTTTTAATAAGTTGAGCAATATCATATTGCTAATTCTGTTTTTAAATAACTCCATAAGCGGATCATTATAAACAGTTCCATGGTCCTTATTTTCCGCTTCAACGCATTGCTGCTAATTGGTTCAAATATAGATCAATTTAGAGAAAAACAAAGTGTCTAATGATACATGACTTACAAGAAACGTAGAACACTCTATGAGTATATTTCTTAACTTTATAAAATTACAAATTAACAATCCCCATTTACTATGTGCTACCACGTTGTATTTGATAAAAACGACAAGCATTAGAAAAAATAGGAGTAAATAATCTCCTTACACAAACATATGTTCAACTAAATTGCTATTTACAACTAAATCAAACAACTATCATAGAGCAATCAATAGAAGTTCTATAAGGGAAAAAGACTTACATCTCCGTCTATGTAATTTAATAGCCACGCAAAGGTAATTTGTATGTTTGAATGATCATGTTATAGAATAATAAATTATATAATTTATATATTTTTGTATTGTAAAGGAATTTAACGGATAAACGAGAAAAATTAAATTGGTTATGTTTTTTTTATTGCGATTAATTTCTAGTGTGAATGAAAATTATTGTTGTTGTTTATCTAGAAAAATATTGTTATAGGTAAATCAAATTACATATAATTGAGATAAATAAAGAATAAATCCTTTTATGTCACAAAACCTTTGAGGTGCAAGTTATATGTTATATGCATTTGCTGATGACCTGATGATCATAATATACTAATACATTGTTGATAGGACCTCGGTCTGACTATGTAACAGAGATATTTCAAACAAATAATATGAATGTAATTCACACTTGTAGTTTTTATGTATAACATTATAAAGTTCTACAAATATATTTAGTTTATTTAATAATATTACTTTACGATTGCAAAAGGTTTAAGCAAAACTAGTTATTTGGAAAAGTTTGATTAAAATAACACTAACTGGAATTGTATTACAACCTAATAATACTTAATACTAAGTTTTTATTAACGATACATCTTTGAAATAAAACATTTGTATTGGTAACAGACAAATGTAGTATATTGTGATTGTCATCCGAAATAATTTGCTGCAGCCAGCTTATATAGCGAAAACAATGACCTTTACAAGGTCAACCACTGATACGTTTTGAGATGATACATTATATGAATCACTTTATAACGAATAATCGCGAAACCTCATTTTTCACTTTTGCAATAATTTGTACCTCCAATTGAAATAGGATGGAGACTATAGTTGTTCTTTCATGACAACGTGTGCCTGAGATGACTTTACACATCAGTTAATAATTATCTGTTACGGTTACAAGTTTATCATAGTCAATGAATCAGTCATTAGTAACGTAAGTTATTAAAATAATATATTTAGTATTCTATTGGACATCTAAGATTAGAAATACTATTTTTGGAAAATCAATATTTATTAGACTACTTTTGCAGTAGTCTTTCTTAGGAATTAAATAACCATTTCAATTAAATAGTCAATGTCAGTATATTCATTGATATATATATATATATATATATATATATATATATATATATATATATATATATATATATATATATATTCTATACATAGTAAATTTTTTATCCCGAGTTTATGTTATATATATATATATACATTTATATATATATATATATATATATATATATATATATATAAAAGAAATATGGTGATATGTTTTCTTGTAATATAGTTAATAAATTAAAAATATTAAAAAAAAGAATATGTATTGAAAGTATTCTTGTTTTTGAAATATTTTTAATTTATTATATATATATTTATATATATATATATATATATATATATATATATATATATATATATATATATATATATATATATATATATATAAAGAACTAAGTCTAAATCAAATACAAGAATTAAATTTGATTTTACAATTCAAAGCTTTTCGTTGGCTAACAGTACCTACATCATCAGGAATATTAAACAATTCAATTGTTTTGTTTAATATTCCAGATAATGTTGGTACTGATAGCCATCGAAAAGTTTTGAATTGTAAATTCAATTATAATTTTTGTATTTGTATTTTGACTTGATTCTTTAATAATACACAAGAATACATATTTCGATATTGATATATATAAATATATATATATAATAAATATGGTGATATGTTTTTTGTAATATAGTTAATAAATTAAAAATATTTCAAAAACAAGAATACTTTTAATGAATATATTTATTCCTATATTTTTATATGCTTATATTTAAAAAATAAATATATTCATTAACTATTCACAAGTATTCTTGTTTTTGAAATATTTTTAATATAAATATATATATATATATATATATATATATATATATATATATATATTAATTTATCATTTTAGTACACGAAAAATTAAATATCACGATAACATTCTAACACATTTCTATTAGAAATATTTATTATATTTATAATCATATTGAGTTAAGAGAAAGTAAGACCATGAAATAATATGGAAACATTTTGATATCAAATGTATACATATATATATATATATATATATATTAATTTATCATTTTAGTAGATGAAAAATTAAATATCACGATAACATTCTAACACATTTCTATTAGAAATATTTATTATATTTATAATCATATTGAGTTAAGAGAAAGTAAGACCATGAAATAATATGGAAACATTTTGATATCAAATTTATACATATATATATATATATATATATATATATATATATATATATATATATATATATATATTCGTGTTCAAATATGAGTTTCTTGCAGATACAAAATGAAATCTATGTTTTGCAATAGAAAAATCCCGGCTTCTTTATATAACGCCAACAGTTTATAAACATTTCATAGGAAAACATTTAATCCAAAGAAAAAAAGAAATAATAGCAAAGACAATGCTTAAATAGAAATATAATAACTTCTTGACCTTTCCACGGAAATTGGAAATATGAAATTAAAAGACACTCAATATGTCTGTGTACCAAACTTTATACAGTATTTATAGGGAACATTCCTTCACAATTCCCAAACCATTATTAGCATGTAACCAGAGTATATGAATAGTTCTCATCAGTAAAGAACGATATTTCTGTCGTATACGGCAAAAGTTTACACAAATTAGAGCATTTCTTATACATTCAGCTGTTATCAATGCGAAAACTACACATGATTACAATTTAATTGCAAGAGGTAGTATAATCGATTGGTTTAATAATATATTTATTTGAAAATAATAATCTATTACAAAAGTAGGATAATTAACAGGATTCATAGCATTAATATATTTTTCTCTACGTCTTGCGGTCGATAAATTTAACTTGAAAGTATATATATATATATATATATATATATATATATATATATATATATATATATATATATATAGAATATCAAATGTGTTTTCCTGTTAGAATATTTTTAAGATCAAATAATTTACACAAATACAGGAATATTTAATTTATTGAACAATAAACTCAAAGCTTTTCGATGGTTCACATTACCAACATCTTCAGGAGTTACAATAGTTACTATTGTAACTCCTGAAGATGTTGGTAATGTGAACCAACGAAAAGCTTTGAGTTTATTGTTCAATAAATTAAATATTCCTGTATTTGTGTAAATTATTTGATCTTAAATATATATATATATATATATATATATATATATATATATATATATATATATAAAACATATTACATTTAATATAACCTATGATATCACATTATCACTGATAATAATATGTGTATTTATATAAAATAACTCGTTTTCACATCAACTTAAAAGGTTTCTTATTAAGACAATTTTTTCAGATATGTTGATATAGCCTATTGTAAAATAGGTTATTACATATTATCTAAAATATTACATAATCTCTTTTTTTATTCTACATTCTAGTCATGTAAAAAATAAAGTAATTGAAGTCAAGTTAATTAATCCCCTCTAAATTACCACTCAAACTAAACGTAGTGAATGACGAAACGTTAAATAGAAACTCTAAATAAAATACTGCAGACAGATCTTGATTACTAATCAAATTTTCCCAATGTATAGATAACGACATTAAATTTCGTGTGAAATGAGAGTGAATATGAAACTTCCACTTTCTCATGTTTCACTGGATTAGCGTTTTGATTGAATCGCTAACATTAGGTTCAATAAATTAATTACCTGTATATGATATAATGAATGTATTTGCACATGATAATTTAATTAAGTCTAGTAACTGAGATTAGCTACTTAATCTGCAATTGAATGGTTTTGTTACAATTTCTGTATTTTAAATATTTCTATGTGTTTATGTAGAGATAAAACATAGATATCGAAATATCTCCGGTTTAAATACTCCTGTTTCGATTACAATTTGTATTCCAAATGAAGTTACTCGTGTTACTTCAGTCGCCCAAAACCGTCTCAAAATTTACAGATTTTACAAAAAAAGGCCAAATTGGTAAAATTATATAAAATAAAGATTTTCTAAACCCAATATTGGAAGTGAAAGTTGTAGCAGGCCAAGCCTGTCCAAGTATTAGAATATGTAAACAAAGCCGGTCCAAAGGACTAGGTTTGGCTAACGAAACGAAAGAGTGGGGACCCCGTTTTATGAGATATCAGAGAGGTAAATCCGCTCTAGGACAAGACAGACGATTCGTTCAGGACTTCCTGAACCATGAACTGCCAGATGCGGTTCCAAAGTTAAACCTTAATCCATAGCTCTAGATAGAAGCGTAGATGATCAGCTCTTCAACCGCCAGTGTTCGAAATATTAAGTTTTATAGATATAACTAATTAGAATTAAAGACAGCCTTAAAATCGTTCATTTGCGTTTGCTAGAACAATCCAGACTCCAGGGAATCAACCTTGGAGGAAGAGGAGCGAGGTGCAGTGAGGTGGTTAGGGGCAAGTCAAAATTTAAATAACAAAATAACTATTTATTAGTTTAAATACAAATTTCAAAATTATAAATACAGATTTTGTTTAATACAAAATTATTTTAAATTTGGATTTTCATTAGGATAAAAAATATATGAGTAGATGACTTTTAAATACAAAATTATCTAAATGGTGGAGATTAAATATTAATTATGCAAATCGAAATTACTTATATCACGATTAAAGATTATGAAATTGTTACAAGGTCAAACCTAACAAGGTAAGGCAAAGAAAATCCAATGTCTTTAATAAAATTATAAAATTAAAATCAACAAGAAAAATTGAATGAGAATATCAATTAGAAAATTTTAAATAAAAATGGATTTAACTTGGTTAATATCATTTATTTTATGTCCATTAAAGTTAAATCATATAACCAGTGTTAAAAATATGTAATAACGAAAATCCTATAAACTTTATCTACCAATCTTTTAGATTTATATTAGGGAGCAAAAATGTAAATTGAAAATCAAATGGTTTGGAAGTAAATTTGCGATTACCTCTAAAAATTAAATATTTGACATGAAATAAAATCAGTTATTATTAATATGTCTCATATTCTATTTAAAGTTGTAAATTTTTAAAAAATTGCGAAGAATAATCTATGTAGTTTAATCTAAACAACAAGAACATTTGAGAATCACTATAAAATATTTGAATTTATTTTAAAAGTAAAAACTGCTTTTGATAAGAAAAAATAAAATAAATCTTTGAGATAAAATTGTCAAGAGTGAATCTTAATATTGTATTGTTTAAATTTTAGTTTAATTAAAAATCAATCTAACACTACAAAATGTTTAAATTTATTATTAATAAACTGTGGTAAATCAGTAATAAAATTTCTAGAATTGGTCCAACCATTTTAACGAATAAATGAAAAAATTTCAAATCAAGATAGAAAAAAAGATTTTTAATAAATATTTTTGTAATAAGAAATAATAATATTCATTTTAATTTTGATAAAATAATTAATAATGAGCTTAAAACCTATATAGATGCGATAGAGCACTATGGTTTATTTTATAAATATCCTCCAGGGACTTATCTACTGGCAGATTATGGGTACGACGCACAAAAGGTAACAGGATTTGGTAAGTCGGGTGGGATCTTATTTGGACCGCGGCTGAACTGACGCGTTTAGTCACAACATCACCCATAATCAGTAAGTCAAAGTAGAGCGTAAGATATACGCGGCTGAGGGTGTCTTGACAGGGCCTGGACACAGGATTAGAGGCTGGCAGTGGGGCTTGGCTACAGAATAACTTCAGTTGTGTTTACGGTAGAATTCTTAGACAATTTCTTGCAAAAAAGATAAACTTGAGTATACCAATTTAGAAACAGAAGATCGCGCAAGATTTAGGTCAAGATCGTTTCTTGTATATCATTTCTTCTAATATTCACCTATCCCAATAATAAGAAATGATGTCATGCAAGAAATGCAATTACTATTCCTAAACCTTGAGAAAGCATATGGCAGTAAGAGGAAAGAGAATCTCAGAAAGCCTTACATCAAAGTTACATGAACGTTAACATGAGACGATGAAAAACACTTTACGAACGTAACTAAACAAGATAAAAAAAATATATAGCATTATTATTTTTTTAAGGGTTTCCTATATATTGTAATCATTTCACCCGCATTATTTAAACTTTATTTAAAACTGAATACATGTAGAAACTGTTAAATGATTGGTAGCGTTTATTTCTACTCCTCACTGCAACCTATGCATGATTATATTATAGTACTACAAGATCACAAAAAGTTACAATGTATGACTAGACAGTTAAATATTAGTCGCATGAATAATCTCTCAAAGTACACCTATTAAAAACGGAACATATGTATATGTATATGTATATGTATATGTATATGTATATGTATATGTATATGTATATGTATATGTATATGTATATGTATATGTATATGTATATGTATATGTATATGTATATGTATATGTATATGTATATGTATATGTATATGTATATGTATATGTATATGTATATGTATATGTATATGTATATGTATATGTATATGTATATGTATATGTATATGTATATGTATATGTATATGTATATGTATATGTATATGTATATGTATATGTATATGTATATGTATATGTATATGTATATGTATATGTATATGTATATGTATATGTATATGTATATGTATATCGTAATGTATATGTATATGTATAATGTATATGTATAATGTATGTATATGTATATGTATATGTTATGTATATGTATATGTATATGTATATGTATATGTATATGTATATGTATATGTATATGTATATGTATATGTATATGTATATGTATATGTATATGTATATGTATATGTATATGTATATGTATATGTATATGTATATGTATATGTATATGTATATGTATATGTATATGTATATGTATATGTATATGTATATGTATATGTATATGTATATGTATATGTATGTATATATATATATATATATATATATATATATATATATATATATATATATATATATATATATATATATATATATATATATTTATATATATATATATGTATATATATATTTATTTATTTATTTATATATATATAATTGATTATACAAGATACTATTTTATCGGCGAAAAGCTTTGAATAAATATATTCATTAAAAGTGATCTCGTTTTTGAAATATTTTAAATTTATCAACTATATTACAAGAAAACATATCACCATATTTAATATATTATATATATATATATATATATATATAAATATATATATATATATATATATATATATATATATATATATATATATATAAATATATATATATATATCAGGTACATGGAATGAGGTATATGTAAAAGTTCGGATGTTTTATAAAAATCCTAATATATAGGCAAGTAAATTTACAAGATAGTGCAGTGGTAGAAGACATAAAATAAGCAATTTACAATTGAAAAAAGCTTCTGATGAGTTGGTTCAACATATATTAAAAATTAATAAACATCTAGTTTAAAACTTATCGTAAAGAGAACATCAGGTCTATAGGAATTATGTCAACTTACAGAAAGAATAAAACAAGTTTTAAAAGAAATATATTTTTAAAGGCCTTCAAAATGGTGATTATTGAAAATAATAAACGACAGCATCAGAAAATCTATAACGTTCCCCAAACCATAGTCTACAAGTCTACAACATCAACGTCAAGAGATTAAAATGGTTCAAACAAGTCCAGAGAGTGTCATAATATTTGGGGTTATGAATAAAAATCTATTAATTCCTATGGGAACGTTCTTCTAAAATCCATCGCTTGACAAAAAATTACGTAACAAATAGAACTGATTGCATTATTGATTTCAGTGTCAATAATAATAATATTATTCAAACTGAAGATGATTAATTTTATAGTATGTGTTTTGGATTACTTAACATAACATTAAATTTAAATATATTAAGATTAGAATAGTTGATAATAATTATCAAGTTTTAAATATTACAAATTACGTTAAATATTGAATAAAAACTTATAGATACAAAACCTTTTCTACAATATTTATCACATTATTACTAGTGATGGTGATCATCTTCAGGAGAGGTATAATTATCCACATTAAATATAGATTAACAAGATTATATAATTCTAATGTTAATTTATTGGGTAGTGAAAATAACTCGTGTTAAGAATGAGCTACTGATGTTAAATTTTAATAAAACTGAATTCACAATTTATATTTAAATACGTATTGCTATGATTTTTAAAGAAGCGTTATTTAAAACGTAACCTAAATTATGTGAACCCCTACAGTGGATATACAGGATGCTATTTATAACAGTTTATGTTAGATTTTATTTTATGTTCATTGACAGAACGTGACCTCAAGAGCACATGAACACACGTGTATTCTATCTAGAAACAGAAGCAACACACAATATTTACATACTCTATTAACATCAATAGCTTTAAAGGTATTTTTCAATTCATTAAATCCCTCTTGATAAATTTTAGTTCTCTAATCTCATGATTATAATAATACGTGTTTCGTTTACGAATTTTAGTCATGTATTTTATGTTTTTTGAAACATAATTTCATTTGCAAATCTATGTATTATATTACGTTAGCGAATTGGTTCCAATAAAAAGGGAAGAAAAAATAACAAGATATAATAGCTTAGTTAGACTCATTTTAAAGCTTTAAGGCTAACGACGGTCGGAAGACGTGTCAAAAATAACTGGCCATCATAGATACAATGATATCTACCAGAAGGTGAATTATAAATACACCATGAGGCAATAACATTAGCTGATGTAAGCAGCTCCTCTAAATTTGATTGTTTATTTATTCTATTTTTAATGCTGTTTATTTGAAAAATATAAAATACGTGATGGCTACGAGCAAATATAATTTATTATATAAATAATTGGTAAGGATAATTTTACAAGAACATAGTGCAATTTATTGTAAATGTTTGTTTTTTTTAGTTTTTATTTTAAGTAAAACTGTTGAAATGAATCATGGAGAAGACCGTGAGTTCGTAAACAACCATTTATTAATGGTGGACTGTAAACAGTAAGGTTAAGGATCATTCACAATCCAGGAGGAGAGGTTGATGAACATATCCCCATTATTAGGCTCCCTCTAAATAATGAATTATATGTACTTCAGAATAGTGTTGCCTGGCTTGACTACAGCTCCCAGCGTTGTTTTCCCAGTGAGATAGTAAGAGAAGACTTTAACTTATTAGCACCAATGGACTGGCATTACTACCACGGTCCCGAACAAACCTAGGATTGCACATATAATGGTAAACAACAGACAATTTATTGACAATATCAGAAAGTATAACAGTGTCATGGCAGTTGCATCTGTTTTAGCATGCTCTAAAGATTCCCTTGGCTATGGCCCTTATACTTTTAAGGTTCAAGACCAGATTTATAGATACATCTCATACCTCTATTCTCCCCATGAGCAAACACCATAATACGGCTCATTACATATAATCAATAAATAGTTAGTAACACTATCAGATGGGAAGGTTAGAAGTCCAGATTTATAATTATATATGTTACCTCTAATCTCCACGTGAGCAAACTCCATAGTACGGCCCATTACATATAATACACTCAACAGTTCCAAACATCATCATAAGATGGGAAGGTTAGAACACCAGATTTATAACTATATCTCATACCCCTAATCTCCAAATGAGCAAACACCATAATACGGCCCTTTACATATAGCCAACTGAACAGTTGCTAACACTCTCAGATGGGTAGGTTAGAAGATCAGATTTATAGGTATATCTCATACATCTATTCCCCACATGAGAAAACATCTTATTACTGCCCATTACATATAACCAACCAAACAGCTGGTAACATCATCAGATGGGAATGTTAGCAGACCAGATTTATAGGTATATCTCGAACCTCAATTCTCTACTTGAGCAAACACCATAATACGTGAAATTACATATATTAACTAAACAGTTGTTAACAACATCAGATTGGAAGGTTAGAAGACCAGATTTATAAGCATAACTCATACCTCTATTCTCCACATGAGCAAACACCATAATACGTTCCATGAAATATAATCAACTAAACAGCTGGTAACATGATCGTATTTGCAAGGTTAGAAGACCATATTTATATGTATATCCCATACCTCTATTCTGCCCAAGAACAAACACCATAATACGGCCCATTACATATGATCAACTCAACAGTTGCAAACATCATCAGATGGGAAGGTTAGAAGACCAGGTTATAGGTATATCTCATACTCCTATTCTCCACATTAGCAAACGCCATAATACGTGTCATTAAATATATTCAATTAAACAGTTGGTAATATGATCTGATGGGAAGGTTAGAAGAGCAGATTTATAAATATATATGTTATCTCTATTCTCCACATGAGCAAACACCATAATACGGCCAATTACATATAATACACTCAACAGTTGCAAACGTCATCAGATGGGAAGGTTAGAACACCAGATTGATAACTATATCTCATACCCCTATTTTCCACACGAGCAAACACCATAATACGGCCCATTACATATAATCAACTCAACAGTTGCTAACATCATCAGGTGGTAGAAGACCAGGTTTATAACTATATCTCATACCCCTTTTCTTCACATGAGCAAACACAATAATACGGCGCATAACATATATTTAACGCAACAGTCGCCAACACTCTCAGATGGGGAAGGTTAGAAGACCAGATTTATAATTATATCTGATACCTCTATTCTCCACATGAGAGAAACACAATATTACGGCCAAGTACATATAATCAACTAAACAGCTGGTAACATGATCAGATGGGAAGGTTAGAATACCAGATTTATAACTATATCTCATACCCCTTTTCTTCACATGAGAAAACACCATAATACGGCCCATTACATATAATCAACTCAACAGTAGAAAACATCATCAGATGGGAAGGCTAGAAGACCAGATTCATAAGTATATCTCATACTCCTATTCTCCACATGAGCAAACACCATAATATGGTCCATTATATGGTCCAATATGGCACATATAATGCTAAACAACAGACTTTTTATTGACAATATCAGAAAGTATAACAGTGTCATGGCTTTTGCATCTGTTTTAGCATGCTCTAAAGATTCCCTTGGCTATGGTCCTTATACTTTTAAGGTTCAAGACCAGATTTATAGGTATATCTCATACCTCTAATCTCCACAAGAGCAAAGACCATATTACGGCTCATTACATATAATCAATAAATAGTTGGTAACACTATCAGAGGAGAAGGTTAGAAGTCCAGATTTATAAATATATATGTTACCTCTATTCTCCACATGAGCAAACACCATAATACGGCCCAATACATATAATACACTCAACAGTTGCAAACATCATCAAATGGGAAGGTTAGAACTACAGATTTATAACTATAACTTATGCCCCTATTCTCCACATGATCAAACACCATAAAACGGCCTATTACATATATTCAACGCAACAGTTGCTAACACTGTCAGATGGGAAGGCTAGAAGACTAGAATATGAATAAAGATAGTTTCAGAGGTATACAAATATATTATGTTCTACAAAATCAAGAGCAAAGTGGTACAATATATTATAGTGGAAATATTGGAAAAAAGACAATACCACAAAAAAAACAAAAATAAAAAATGAAACAAGTTACTTAGCATTAAACACTTATGTAAATTTCGATGACCATGCCATCATCATCAGAGAGTCGTATTACAAAATTACAATCTTGTAACCAAGACGTTAGTTACTCTAGTTTGTAACTTCTTCTTTAGTTGATTGTAGTTTTGTAATACGACCTTCTGATGAAGATGACATGGTCATTGAAATGTATGTAAGGGTTTAGTCGTAAATAACTTGTTTTATTTATTATTTTTAAATATTGTTGTGATATTGTGGTTTATTCCAATATCATTTCGTTTCATTATCTTAGGGGATAATTCCTAGAGCCATGCATATATATGTGCTGGATAATTGTTGTTACAAGACAAAAATTAAAGCTCACCCAAACATTTAGATTTACATTTTTTTGATAGAACTTCCTTTTACAAACACCCCTGTAATCACCCACTGCAAATGAGACAGCTGGCGTGTTTCCATCTAGAGAGAGAGAGAATCATTAGGATATCGTCATGTTCTTGTCTACGGACGAATAGGAGAACCGAAATTGTTATCTGCCATCAGTTCTCCTTGTAACCCAATGTTTTGGGTATGCTTCAATTTTTCCTTATAAACAACTAGGATGGGATACGTACAATACACATGATGAAGCATAAGGGCAGACTGTGAGGGAAAAATAACTTTGTTGCTGCGTGTCAGTTACAGGATAGCTATTAAATATTGCACTTATCATTTGGATTAGAGTAAAAAAACTCTTTTAGCAGTACTTGGTTGTCCAGGACACTAGAGTAGAATCAACTTGACAATTACATAAAAGTACTCTAAAATATACATTGGAGCTGTAGTTATATTAATCAAATATGTGAGTTTATGTTGACCAGGTGAATAGGGTGAGAAATTGTAAAAGCTATGTTTGAAACATTATTATACTAGAAAATAGTCACTAGCATAAACAAAGAGGAATCAGAATTTCTTCACAGAATGGAAATAATAACAACAAATATAAATATGATTTTTTCAGTATTTAGGACTTATTTTGTAATAAGGCTAACATTTGCAATGAGATCAAACCAAGCTCAAACCAAATCCTTACAAAAAATGGTGTCTATTTTGGAAACCTAGTCTACAGTTATGGACAGTTATATGCCACTTTTAGTAGAACAAGCTCGACTCGAGTTGTCAAGATTCAAATAGAAAACCGAAGCACACAAGGGATAATAATCGACGATGAATGTAGTCACACATAAAATATTGTTTAAAAAAAATGCTACGGTCCCAGTACAAAATATATTGTCAATATTTAAATCGCAATAAATCCAATCACACTAAAGTTATATTATTCTATTCTACAGTAAAAACTGTATTTCATTTCATTTTCCTCTAATAAATAAGAACCACCCATTGGTGCTATAAGGCCTGAGGTAATCGCACTACTCCATTATCTTAGGACATTCAATTACCTTAATGATGTAACTGACATCACTATTGTGGCATTCCTATTTAGGATCTATGTGGTTAATTCAATATATATGTCAATCAGAGAGAATCCTATATTTCACTAATTATTAGCTTCGGGTAGTGCGATTTAATCAAAGCAATCCTGTAATTGATCTATTACAATCATATATTATATTTACTTAATGAGAGTTGAATTAGAAGTATATTTGCCCGTTGGACTAAATCTTTAACTAAGAATAGTAATTTAGTCCTAACTAATTTTAATAACCCCCCAGACGTATTTATTTTTAAACGTCAGGGGTGCCAAAAGGAGCGTTTCTCCATTTCCCCAAGAAATCGACACCTTTGCTAAAAATAATTTTTAACCTAATTACCTACATAAAGTATCAGTCTATCAAACACCTGTCTCACATCTCTCGTCAAATGTTAGAGTTCGAAGTAAAATCTTGAATCGATAAAGTGACATAACTAGTGGTAATAGTTCAACACCCATTCTATCTCTTGACCAAATCTTCTGAATTTTTGCGTGAAGCTTTTATAACTCCATACATTTACAAAATGCCTAACACACCTTTTATTGCAGCAGGTGTTGTGGGCTTGCAATTTTCTCATCTGTAGAGTCATCTTTATTCAACCTAATTATTACAAGCTTTACAAATCTGAACCATCATATTGTCAGTAAAAATACTTTTCCCGACATCTAAAGTAGTTTTAACGTCCTTCAATGAGCGATAAATGACCCATTATAATTCACAGAACAGTTTGGTTTTCAAGTATACCTTGAGAGGGTAGCGCTTGTAGGTTCCAAATTGTATTTTTGTCTATGCTGATATATGCATTTTTTAAATTCATTCGTTTAAAGGTTCGTTGTCAAAGTATTTATTCTCTCTGTAAATTTCTAGAATTCATCAAAGTTGTACTATGAAAACAGATGTTATGTTATTGATCATTATCTTCTTGGTATTGGACTGCTTTCCGATCCCCAATTGCATGGCCTAATATCTTACAATATACCCAAAACAACCGTCATCATCACCATCGATGTCTATATTATCTTCTATACAAATGTTTTAAACATTTGGCGCCTCGCAAATAAACGTTTGATGTGATCTATCAACATCAAACTCCTTCCGTTCCACATTAAATAGTAGTCTAATGATTCTATTATCATGTCTTAGATCCCTGTCAAAATAAATATAAAATGGCAAAGTTACAAACACACACACGCACGCACACACACACACGCGCGCGTATATTATATATATATGTATATATATATATATATATATATATATATATATATATATATATATACACACAGAAAATGATTATAAAAAACCTTCAGCACAGAAATGGAATTCACTTTATAAACAAAGGTATAGCTAAATATTTTTATATGACCATACAAATTATAAAATTTAAAGCGTAGTAAAGGTATTATAATATTACGCTCGTTGGTTTTTTGGTATTTAAAAGTAATAAAGGTAATATAGAATAATGTATATAGTTAAACATACGAATAACAAATTTATTATAAGTAATTAATATAATAATAAATACAAACTTTATCAATGATTATGAATAATAATTTACTAAATACAATTTGGTAGATACAACTTCTTAGATGGGGAATCATTTGATTTCTATTAGTTACAGTACACACAATCTAGTGATACACATTGGTTTATTATTTCAAAAATAAACTATGGGTTTTCTCATTATTGTAGACAGAATTACTTCTGAATATCTATTGTTTTACTAGAGTGAATAAATGCACTTTAATTTTAGAACTTTAATTTATAAAAAAAAATAATTTTGTATTTTCTATTTGTATTTAAAGATAGGTCGGATTGTCCAAATTTTCAGTTGATTATATAACCTCATATCGGCCTAGATTCATATAAAGAGCTTATAGTTTCATAACCCGTTGTTAAGGATTTGAGTATATGTCACATAAAATACTTGTTCGCAACAAAAATAGGCTATTATTACTAGGTAACCGATTGATAACACAACATCTAACACTTATTTAAATAGGATAGTAAATTTTAAAAACATACTAAAAAGAATACATATGATTGAGCCCATATTAAATTAAGGCGAGCCTCTAATCAGCACCTCCTAACTAACACCTATGCTCCCTTTCCAGTTGGTAACATCCAGAGGGAATAGCAATGTAATTACGTTCTCCCTTGACGCTATTTCACGCCTTTCACGACCTTACGCCGTATTTCCTTTGTTACAGCACCTCTCTAAACCAAATTTTTGTATTAGTTTTTTTTTGGAAATGGATTGAAGTGTTTCAACGTCAATATTTATTACACCCTTCAAAAAATAAATTTTTTTAAATAATTAATTTCCTTGCAGGATATTAAAATAATTATTGAATATCATCACATAAAACATTTGATTTAATTTCTTCATTACATGAAAATTGCCTTCAATGATCAATTAATCATCATCAGTCGTTACTGCTTTATTGCAATACCTTTATATAATCTACATACGGAATACGGTTGGATCATATGGAAAATTTAGATTTATTTTTCAAATAAAACTTTTCTCATTCCATTTATTGAATGTTTTGACTGAATATGATTTCAATGTCAATTTATAATAATGAACAATTAGCTATATTAAATTTGTTTCTTGTAAATTAAGTACTATTACCCATTTTAAATTATTGAATAGGTAGATAAATAGTGATAGGCTATTTATTATATTGGTCCTTAAGGTGGTCAAGAATTATCGACTCGATAACAGTCAAGGAATCAATAACATAGCGTTTGCAAAGTTAAACACTACAATGATAACAATTACAGTAGAAATATATCATTATAATATCAGGTTTATATTTATATCCATTTCTGGAAAGCATATAGTCTCATAGTTATATTTATCCATTTATCGGGGAAATGAAAATTGTCGTCGGTTATTATTATAGAGAAGAGAGGATAATAAAAACCAATTGTATTTACACAAATAAATTACGCAAATAATACGTATATATTTGATTTATAAAACAATAGGTTTGGCAGATATTCCTAAATGATGAGAAATAAGGTGTAGTTAATATGCCCGTCTAATTTAATGTATTTTTTCAAATGTGGTGAAGTTTATAATAGTCTACTTACATTATTATTATACGTTTACAGCCCGACTTATAAGTACTAATAAAATAGTTTGCTATGTTTATTTCGGCGTATTAAAAGAAACAAATAAAAACATTACATTTAATTATTTGAACGTTATTTAAAAACATAAAGTTGTGAGTAAAGGTTACGTAATATATATATATATATATATATATATATATATATATATATATATATATATATATATATATATATATATATATAATTAATAAATTAAAAATATTTCATAAAGAAGAATACTTTTAATGAATATATTTATTCAAAGCTTTTCGCCGATAAAATAGTATCAGCATCTTCAGGGAAATAATTGTCCAATAAAAAAAAAATTTAATTTTTTTTATTAGATAATTATTTTCCTGAAGATGCTGATACTATTTTATCGGCGGAAAGCTTTGAATAAATATATTCATTAAAAGTATTATTGTTTATGAAATATTTTAAATTTAATAACATTATTACAAGAAAACATATCACCATATTTAATATATATATATAAACAAGCAGAAAACGTCGGCTCTGTACAGGCACCACTGCGATACAGGACATACCATTGATTTCCAATCTAGTCGACAGATTGCTCAAGTGGAAAACTACAGGACTAGAAATATTCGTGAGGCTATCGAAATAGAGAAGCGAACGAGTCTTAACAAATGCGATGATACTTTGAATTTGCACGCAGTCTGGAAGTGTGTCATCGATAGATTTTATCGGCAGAAAGGTGATCAAAGGCAAAGGAATGTAAGTAATCGTTTGGAATAGGTGTGTGTGGATTCACGTCAATGTGTGTTTTGACGTCAATGGGCGTGGCTTCATTCCTCTATATATAGTAGCCGAGTTATCTGCGCTCTTCACGAGTTAACCTCGTCAATGCTGGATGAGATTCTAGCGAAACATCGGAACTGCGAATTTACGGACTGCAGAATGAACGGATGTATTCCAGATAGTAACTATTCATCATATATATATATATATATATATATATATATATATATATATATATATATATATATATATATATATATGTGTGTGTGTGTGTGTGTGTTGAAAATTTAATTTAGTTATTGAATTTGATAATGTATCAGCATCATTTCTTTGTATTCTATACCCTACCTTTGTAATTAAATCCTTTTACTAAATATTAATCGTATCTTCATAATTTCCTCTATTGAAAATATTTGCATTTAATTTTTAGTGTTTTGGGTTTCCTTATTAAAACAAACGTCAGTGTTTTATGTGTATTAGCACACAGTTGAAATATAGGTTCTGTATTATTACATTTTCACTGTAAACGAGAAAGAACTGGTTGTTATTAATCAAATCTGTTATACGCTGATGATTTTAAACGTCTTAATAAATAAACAGGATTGTATTTTAATAGGAGATTAGATACACGGTTTTTTATAGTAAAAGTAATTGAACTTTCAAATTTCATGCAGATAAATACCCTCTTATTCGTAAAAAATTACATGTTTAGATATACTATCAATATTTGTGGTCTTGATATACAAAGTTTCAGTTAAATAACCTGTAATTAACATTTGATAGTAAATTCAGATTTTTTTTTATCAGACATTGAAATTTACTACATGCAAAGTCTTCGATAAAGCGTAGAATCCGGTTTAGCAACAAACCTCTGGTTGCAGTTTGTACTAGAGATTTTCTAAGAAGTCTTAAATACTTTGTGAAATATTCCCGAATGGTGAATAAGAAAAATGAAATGGAACTTGGGCAAGATGAGGTTGGAAGGGTGGTTGTAGAACGGGGAGCGTGGAGGCGAATAGACTAGGCACCAGAATGTTGTAGAGATGTAGGGTCTTAGGAACACAGTTATTTTTATTCCCGTGATTAGAGATCAGAAGGGTATGGTTAGAGTATTATTGTTTTAAAACTATTAAATAGAATCAGATATGTTGGTGCGGAGAAGAAAAGTGTGCGTGTTGAATAAAATATAAAGTAAATATACTAAATTAAGTTTTTTTTAACTATTAAGTAGGGTTAGAGAAAAATGGTAGATTATTTTATTCAGAGGAACTAACTGCAGTAAAAGTCGGGGAGAAATTAGTTTTCAAGGAAAAAGAATTACATCTCACCGCCTATACTTCAGTAGACTAGTGTAACGCGAAGAGAATCTACAGTACGTGTATATCCTTCAATAATGAACCAGATAAGACCAATCTACTGGCAGTTCGACAAACCAGACAGGAACTAGATTCAATAATTCTAGATAGCCTCATCAACTCAGTCTTTTTACCTATGTTATTCAATGATATTGAAGAAACGTCGTGTTTACAACAAGAACGTTAACTATACAATAGCCAAATCTCTGATAGGAGTAACAAATCCTAGAAATTATAAAGTCCAAAAAGTCTTTTATCCTATGCTATTGAAAGGATTCGTCTTTATTTTGAGCTTAATTTGTACCTCTGAACAAATTCTATCCAGACAAACTACTTAGGATAGATATTGAAAAATAAAGGTGTAATTTCTCACCCCCTTTTATTACTATCATAGACTGTCGTTCGTGAAGTAACATTTACTACATGAACTGTCATTTTCTGCTCTAGTATTGTTGAGTGCCACAAAATGTATGTTTCTGATTTAAACACCTGTTATGTGTATAAATATTTTACTCGAGAAACTGTAAATACATGCAAATTTAAATTTGTGTTTTTTTGTAATTGCAATGCATTTTAAAAGTTATGTCTAACATGATAATTTCATTTTGTGATTCACATAGCTTGTCGCACAAAAGACGCAGAGTATAGCTTACATTAATATTATTATTTGAATAATTTTAATCGAAATGTCTAAGAGTAAAAAACTTTTAATAGATCTTAAAATCATTATAAAATGAGTTCAACCTTAAATGATGCATACACAACGGCAATATATTTGAACGCTCTCCAACGTTTCTCCATTGACCGCTTTAGTGCCCAATCTGGTGCCGGGCATTTACTGGAAACTTAAGTAGAACTAAAACCATGTTAAGTCCTTGTATATCAAGAGAAGACGAAGATCCTGTATACAAGTTCCAGTCACGCCTTCAAGCCTAAACAATAACCCCAATCTTGCTACAGAACTAAACCGTGCACTGCGGCAACATATCTAAGTCTACAAGTCTCGTACAGAGGTGATAAAGTCAGTAGTAGGTCTAATAACACAGCAAGACACTTTATAATATCTTTACTTATAATAGTTAAGATAAAAGATAAATACGTACCATTTTGAGAAGCAAATACCAATGGACTCAGTGCCACATGGTTTCAATCCAAATTTGTCGTTTGCTTAGCAACATTCTAACAATCGGTTTAGTATTGTTGCATTAATGCAAAGTGTTTTTAATAAATACAATAATAAATATTATCATAATTATAAATGATTAGGGGCTCATAGCATCAATTTCTGCTATATTACCTTGATATTAAATGAAACACTCACTGTCAAATAATTTTTAAAAGTTTAAGTATTATTTATTTGATGCGATATTAATACCCATATATTATATGCTAGAACTACAATAATATTTCTTTGTAAAAGATATAATTAGGTTTTTTTTGTGTAACCTAATTTATTATTGTTTATTAAAATAATAATGTACAGAGAACAGTAAACCGTGGTTTAAACAAAGAATAGATTAAAATGGGGAGTGAAATTAGTTTTGAAAAGTAGAAACAATGTTAAACAAATTCTAAGGAACTAGATCCAGAATTTTAAAATAAAAAACAAAAATAAAGAAGTTTCATGTGGCGTGATAACGCGTAACGCTTTGTTTTGGTCAGAATACACCGAAGGAACAGGGGTGACGCCAGCTTCTACAACAACCAAAATGGCCATGGAAGAGAGAGACGGTACAAAGGCAACATGGGCTGGATATCGATGGGACCTGGAAGAAGAAATAAATTCATATTTTAGCTTCTTTGTCTCAAAAAGATTAAAATTTTATTTTAAAAATTTGAGGAACGTTGGAATTTTAGGTTTAAATTTGATAAAATTTGATAAAGATGTAAATGCATTTTGAATAGTGGTTTTGTTCAGGAAGAATGTGGAGGTGATAGTGTTAGTTTGCGGTAGCTACCTACTTCAAAATGGCGGACTCCCCACTTTCTAATTTAACAGATACTAATATAAATATTTTGAAATATTTCTGAAATTTAAAACAATGTAAAGACAATTTTGAACATAAATTCAATATTTCAAAATTGAAATTTCAATGTAGGTAAATGTGAATACCTAATTGAAATAAATTTGAATCACTTTAGAGCAGCCTTATGACATGATCACTTTTAACGTAATATTGATCAGAATAACACATGCACACACACGTGCATATATCAATAGATAATGACAGGTAGAGAAGGGTAAATAAAAAAAATAATAGTTTAAAAATTATTTAAGAATTATATAAAGGTTTTTAAAGCAGAGAAAATGCGTTAAAAATGACTCTGATATTTTCGTTTCTTAAACTAAAAGTTAAATTATGTTGTTTGAACTAAACGCTTTATAAATAGAAAGTAATACTTTTTAACAGATATGTGGGTCCTATGCAATAAACTTAGGTTATAAAAAAGGGTGAAAGAAATTTCTTGTGTAGCGATAAGGACTGATGAGTAAATTGTGTTGAATTGTAGTTGTTTTAAACCTAGTATTAGTATAAATTTAAGAAAATATAAAATATTTAAAATTGTTAGTTGAAAAGAAATTTGTTTTTGAAATGTCTGTTCTTTATTTGGTTTAGATACCAGTGTCAAATATTAGGAGTTTTCAAAGTAAATTAAAAAGATTGATTAAATAAAGAAATTGAAATGAAGTTTTAAAATAAAATTAAAATCTTGAAGAGAAAAGTAGAGTAAATTTTCTCTATTAAATTAGAAGCTTTTATTTGAAGAAATAGTTAATTGATAAATTTTGAGTTGTTAAATATTAACAAAGACATTATTGATTTTGTAATTAATTTAAATTAAAATTAAGTAAATTTTGATAAGGGAGAGGAAGGTGAGAAAAGGTGATGTAATAATTTATAGGTTTACAAAAGAAGTTATAAACATTTAAACTAAGAGGTTACAGAATTGTAAAAAAATTTAAAAAAGTTTAAAATATAAAATAGTAACAAACTGTGATGTAACGGAAATTAAAGTTGAAACAAAGTTTTCTACTAAATTACTAACAAGACAGAGACTATATTTATTTAAACAAATATTTACACAACCCTAAACCAAATGGTCATTACGTTTATGGGGCCTTGAAATAAACTCATTCGTGGATTATATCTGAGCGAGTTAGGGTTTTAAATAAAGTCTAGTGACTGGTTCTGTGGCCGATTTTTGGCGAGTATATTTCACAGGGGTTTGGCTGGGGGCCGGACAGGTTCATTTAAAATTTTTTACCTAGGAACGGAAACAAGGACTGGCGGCGGCGTTGACGTTGAGCCGGTCCGTTGCAACACACACCACACACACACACACACGCACATACACACACAAACACACACGCACACACACACACACACACACACTGCACGCACGTACGCTCACACATACGCACGCGCACGCACACACACACATACATACACACACACACACACACACACACATACACACGCGCGCACACACACATATACACACACAAACACAAGGTACTCAAATAAGACCTAATTTATATTTTTTTCCAAAGTCAATGCGCTAATGCATCGTTTGTATTGGAAAAATGTAAACTTACTACCTTACAGAACAGTAACTATAGCCGAATTTTTAATTTTAAGTTTTCTATTGGTTAAAAAGGGCATTGAAAAACCAAACAAGGCAATTAAAAACGGACAGATTATTATATGATTAGTTATTGTATATATTTAAGGAAATATTTATTGGAATCTGTTTACATAATTATTAACTACTAAAATAAAACGGTATGTAGTTTAGATAAATTTAGATTAGGTAACAGTATTATTATATTATAGTACGTATATTCATGTTGAACAGGCTTTTCTAAACAACAAAAAGATATCGATTCGTTGTTAATAATTATCATTCGTGCATTATTAATGTAGACATCTTTAATACATACTTCATTTTAATTTCACTTTATTCGCAAAGATGTGTTTTCTGGTATTACTGTATAATTTTCCATTCAAGCGTTTGTCGTTTACATCGCCCCTCACGTTACTCAAACAGTTTGAAACATTTTTTTCTTAGAAAGCATGAAGGAAAATATGTATTTAATGATTTCATTAAACGAAAAAATTTCAATTTCTATATTTAACATGTTAACAGTAATATACAATAGTACTTCCTTGAAATATCTTTAGATTAATTAAACCATTTAGAAGGGCTGTGAGAAACCTAAATTTAGAGAAACGGTAATAATTTTCCTGTTTAATTATAAAAAAACGAAAACAATAAAGGTAGAAGTAAAATATAACTCTTTGAAACTTTTGGTAATTTTAAAGGTAAAAACACTGTAATATTTATTTCTTGTGACATATACTGTATTACAATAGAATGCTCGGAAAACAAGATGTTAATTGTAAGACATGAGAATTGATTCTGTCTTCCAGAATCACAATCAGTCGTAGATTCGATTTGGTCATATTTACAATTTTACTGCTTTATTAAAATAAAAATATTTTCTAACTACTCACAAAAAACGCAATAAAATGTATTCATTTGTAAACGTTTACATTATTCATATATGATATATGTCATTTAATAATAATATTTTATATTTTAAGTTATTTATATGTAGGAATAGGCAATGTAGTGGTAAATGTAATGTATTTATTAGGGTAATTTATTTCCTACCCAAATACGTGTCACTTATAGGTGAACATTGCTCTAAACCTTCCACAGAGAGTGAAAGTTTCTTGTTATTGGTTAACTGCATCAGGTAATAAATAGAGCCGTAACAATAAATTTGGGTAACAAATTGAGAACGGTGCCAATTGATTTCCCGTTGCTAAAACCCCACAATTAAATAAAAATAACCATAATCTTTGAACGATAAAAAACGTTTCTTCTGGATTGGATCTATAGGAGCCGCTGGGGTCTAATCCCGTATGTTCCCTAGGTTGAGACAGGTACCAGTCGATTTCCCGATGCCGGAATCCCCCCTAAGTATCCAAAATTCAAAAACTATTGGCAAAAAATGTTTTGTCCGGGAACTCTAGGGGCTACTTGAGTGGTATCCTTAATACCCCCATCGTTGCGACTGATCCCAATCGATTTCCCATGGCCAAAAATTCCCCAAAATAATTAAAAAGTAAAAAATCCTTGAGGTAAAAGGGGTTTCCGTGTTTATTTTATAATATTATTGCAAAATATCTCGAAAGGTTTAATGAATATGTTTTACGAATAAAGTACCGGAAGCGTTTAAATCACGATTGACTTGCTATTTTCACAAATATTAGGTGACAATAAATGAATAAGATTACAATATAATCTTTTTGTATATATATATATATATATATAAAATTGTATATACTCTTTCTTCTGCAGCTAATATTTTAAGCTTGACTGAAAAATTCGTTCATTGACAAAAGGCTCAATCGGGTTCAGCCCTTAGAACACAAATTCTATTTACGCTTTGAGGTAGGAGTGCGTGCGTTAAAGTTTGCTAAAATTCCCTACAGTGTAGAAGTAACACGGAATATGTGAGTAAATGTAATTATATATTTCACAAGTAGCTTCGAAATGATTCGTCTGATGTTATATTTGTTAAAACAGAAAGATGATTTGAAACAGTCGACAAGAGTTGAAATTCATACGGAATTATTTATACGAAATTGTAAAGTATGATCGAATAAAATATCTTTAGAAACTTTACGAGGTTAATGAGGTTTTTTATGTATTCAATATTTAAATAAAAGATATTTAACATTATATGTCATTGTAATAAACATAATCCTAGGGATTTTACAATTTTGTTTTAGGATGCAAGGGTTATGAGATTCGTTACAATAAAAATAGTATATTAAAAAAAAATTTTAATATAAATATATATATATATATATATATATATATATATATATATATATATACATATATACATATATGAAACAATTTACAATAATAAACAAAATGAAATACAAAGACTGTTTTAACAACAAAATTAAAAGAAAATATATACTTCTTTAAATAAGTATAACCAGATAACTAAGTGTAAGCAATTATTTTTGTGTTTTATATTTTCATACATATTGTAAATATTTAGGCACTAATTCATTTTATGTTATCTATATTTTGCGTTTATTAATGGCAAGTAAGTTCTTTCAAGCTAATGAACTAAAAACATATTTCCTTCAAAATATAATTAATCTAATAAAAGAATGTACATTAAGCCTCTTATTGTCAGGCTAATCCCTAAATGCCAGAAGACTGATCACCTAGAATCGATTTACTGCAATACTTACATTTAGCAAGATAAGGTAATGTTCTTAAGATACTTTAAAAATAAAAAGTTGCTTGTCTGGAGGAAGAAATTCCCTGTTTCCTTGTAGATAGATATAGAATGTTTCTCTTTAGCTCTGTCTGTTTTGCATCAGTGTGTATGGCTTGTGAAACTTTTGCAGAACTAAGGAACGAATAATCGGCTTACTAGCTTCATCGGTCTGATATAAAGGCTCCACGACAGCCAAAATTAAGGTTGCATTTTTAGCATTTCGTTGTTTAACTTTCGCCTTTGCTTTAACTATAATTTTCTCTCAATATTGTCATCCTGAAGGATGTTTTATTAGCTTCATATATTTCAGATTTTAGATTACATTTTGTAGTTGCATTTTTACTTTAGTTATTGATTGATTCAGCTGCTCCTTCACGCTACTTTTTTTTTTCCTTTCTCTACAGAGGTTCACAGCATAGGCTATCGCCAATGTGAGGGCTCAGCAACAGATGATGTCAAGGCAGTGTGATCAGCTCTGCCTTTTATATTTATTGTTTACTTTTGGATCCAAAACACTAATTGGTTTTTAATTTAAATCGGATACAAATACAATTTTATTAAATTGTAAATGATTTCTTCCGTGCAGATGTAGATTCGTGGCCCTCAAGGTAAGGATGGTCTTTAACGGAGCCTCAGGGGCAACTGAGTTCTTAAGTCGTCTTACCGCCGTAAGCGGGGCTCTGCGGCGGCGGACCTTAATTTCCCTAGCTGCTCGTGGGAACGCACATGGTAGAGATAAATAAATTTAACTGCTCAGGGCTTAGAACCTACCGACAAATCTGTTCCTATGGAGGTGGCTTAGGCCCCCGTAGAGACAGATGGAAATCCAGTTGCGAAGGCAACAGGAAGAATGAGTGGGGCACAAAGGAGGAAGGCACTCTGGCTTTCCTACCATGAGGAAGCAAAGAAGGCGGAGGCGGAGGGCAGAGAACCACCGCCACCCCCTTTGAGGCAACACCGGTCCGGGCAGTGAAAGGGTTTGACGGAGGCAGGGGCTGGGAACCCGCCCTGTCGTCCCGGAAGCCAGTGGATCCGGTAGGACCTTAGTACGACAAGAGAGAGAGAGAAAAAGGAAGGAAAGGAGTACTTCTAATCCTACTCCAGAGTCGGAGGTCAAGAGGAATAGACGAGGGTCTAGGCCTGCTGGTTCGGGAGGGCTGTCTTTCTCGTAGATCTCCGCCAACCTACCGAGGGTTCTTGTGACCTTTGGGGATAGTGCAGGCCTTGAGGATGGAGACACGTGCCTAAGGGATGGAGTGGCAGCATTTATGTGTGCTGAGGAGGAATCGGCAAAATGGCTGAGAGAAGTGGTACTGTCAGTTAAGCTCGAGGACGGGACTCAGGCTAGGCTAGTCCTGCCTGATGAACTGATCAAAAGGGTGAAAGTGACGGTGTTAGTACCACCATCAAAAAGGGAGGCCACTCAGCTGGTGAAGCTCATGGGGATGCAAAACCCAGAAATTGACCCTTCGAAGTGGAAGATCCTACAGTGCATTGAGCGGGGACCTGCAAGCCTCCTCTTCCTAGGATTGGACGAGGCATCGGCCAGACTATTAAAGGCAAGAGATGGGAAAGCTTTCCTGGGGACTGCAGAGGTCACTTTTAAGTGGAAATCTAAGGACCCGGAAGAGAAGGGTGAGAGAGAAAATGAGGAAAAGGCGTAGGGTTCAGTTGGATATGGCTGACCCTCAAGCAATGATCCTTCAAATTAACTTGCACCACAGTAAAAGCGCCTCGGTTTTCCTAACCAGGTGCTTAAATGTGAGACAACACATTACCAGCGCTTGCGCTAGTGCAAGAACCGTGGCTGGTCAGGAACCGTATAAAGAGTCTGACTGCAGCCGGGCGCACCTACGCAAGTGAAAAACATGAGGGGCACAGAGCATGTGTGATAGTCAGAGGACTAGAAGCCACGCTGATTCAAGAATTTTCTACTAAAGAGTTTGCGGTGGTTAGAATTCGAGGCAAGAGCGAGGTAATTGGGAGCAGGGAGTTCAGCGTGGCCTCCACTTACTGCGCCCACAATAGAGAATCGCCCCCTGCAGAATTACGTAAGTTAGTTCGGTACTGCAGGGAGAGGAATATAGGAATCTTAGTGGGCTGTAACGCCAATGCTCATAATGTGGTGTGGGGAGGCACAGAAACAAATGAGCGAGGTGAGGAACTCCTAGCCTTCTTGATTGAAGAAAACCTTGTGGTTTTAAACACAGGTGCCGAGCCAAAAATTGTCACTTCAAACAGAATGGAGGTTCTAGATATCACCTTCTGTAATAGACAAATGGTAAGGTGGGTGCATGAATGGCAGGTTTCGATGAGCCCTCCATGTCTGATCACCGGATCATCACTGCTACGATGAGGGGAGTTGCCCCCCTGTGGTGTGGCTTAGGAACCCGAGAAGGACAAACTGGGAAGGTTTTAAGTCCTCGGTGAGGAGGCGGATGTCTGACTTCCGTGGTAAATATGGTACATCAAACGAACTGGAAAATACTGAGGCCTACATCAGGACTGCAATTTCCACGTCGTTTGAGGAAAATTGCCCTCTCTCGCGGATAAACACTGGGCGTGGTAAGCTTAAGTGGAACAGCGAGTTAGAGGCAAGACAGAAAGAGACTAGAAGGCTCTTTAATAGGGCAAAGAAGAAGAAAACGGCGGAAACCTGGCAGGCATATAAAAACAGCACGGGTCTCTATAAAAATGTTGTTAAAGAGGTTAAACGTGTTTCTTTTGAAAGTGGTGCTCAGAGACAAGCACACTGTGTGACACTGCTAGACTGTTTAAGTTACCAGGTGGACTGAGGGGAGAGCTTACATTTGTCAAGAAGACTGATGGTAGCTTTACTGGCACCCCGGAGGAACAGTTTTCCCGATATTAGACCGGTGGGGGACGGTGCTCAAAGCCTCTGATATACTGGGCTGTGGGCGGACTGGAATATTGCTTGGCAGGTGATTTCAGCGCAAAAGGTGAGAGAGGCGATTCTGTGTTTTGAGCCTTTTAAAGCCCCTGGATTAGATAATATAACTCCAGCACTACTACAAAATTGCTTGGAGGAAATAATAGGGCCACTGACAGGATTACTCAGAAGCTGTGTTGCCTTGGGTTACACGCCCGCGCAGTGGCTCAAAACGAAAACTTATCTTTATCCCTAAACCGGGGAGGATAGGTTACACAGAGGTAAACTACTTCAGACCTATTAGGCTTACATCTTTCTTGTTAAAGACATTAGAAAGGCTGGTGGACCACTATTTGAAGGAGGGACCTTTGAAGCAGTGTCCGCTTCATCAGGACCAACACGCCTACCGAACTGATAGGTCAGTGGAGACTGCGCTCTTGTCGGTCGTGGACTTTATTGAGGACCAGATCAACAACAAGGGGATATGTATTGGTGATTTTCTTGATGTGCAGGGGGCTTTTAACAGTACCTCTAGACTGGCCATCAAGAGAGCAGCTATGGATCACGGGATTTCTGATGGAATTATAAATTGGATTATGAGTTCCTTGGAAAACCGGATAAGTACTGCATCCTGGATGGGGTGCACGATAAATGGGATGGTCTCGGAGGGCTGCCCGCAGGGTGGAGTGTTATCCCCTTTGCTGTGGTGCCTTGTCTTGGGCGGCCTACTAAGGACGCTCAGTGGAATGGGTGTCAAGGTGGTAGGATATGCAGATGACATAGCTATCCTTGTTAGGGGACCATTTGAAGAGGTCCTCAAAGACCTGCTTCCAGAGGCACTCAAGATAACAGAAGCATGGCGAAGGGAGAATGCACTCAAACTAGGCGATATAAACTGAATCGCTGGAGATGATGGAAGTTGGTAATACCAAAATAAGCTACGTTGTGAGCGCTAAATATCTGGGAGTTATTCTGAATAGGAAGCTACTCTGGCGTGAGCACTTGTAGGATAAGTGCAAAAAAGCCATAGCTACGTTCTGGCAATGCAGAGGAGCAATAGGCACGAGGTGGGGTTTGGGTCCACGTCAGATGCACTGGATTTATTCCGCCATTGTGGTGCCGAGGTTGGTCTTTGCCACTATCGTCTGGTGGGACAGGGCACAGAAAGAAACAAGTAAAAGAATGCTGGACCGCGTGCAGGGCTCTTCCCTGCACACCACGATCGAAGCACACCATGTGCGGCGATGAGGGTTATGTTGGGTTTTCCATCCTTGAGTCTTCAAATTAGGATGGAGGCAATGAAAACTGCATACCGGCTAAGTTGTACCGGGCAGTGGAAGACAAGTAGCAAACTTCTTAGAAAGCTATTTGGAGATTCAGTGAAGGAGCTTTGGATAGAAACTCAGGATAAGATACTATCTCTTAAAAGGGAAAAAGGAAAATACAAAATCCATATTACTGCAAGAGAGTCATGGGCGGAGTATAGACCCAGACATGGTGAAATCGGGTTCACCGATGGGTCCAAGATGAAGAAAGGAATGGGAGCAGGATTTAGTGGACCGAGACACCAAGACAGATTTTGTCATCGCCTGGAGGACTACAACTCTGTCTTCCAGGGGGAGGTTCTCGCAATCAAACTATGTGCTTAGGAAATAATAGTGTCTGGCAGGAGGGGCAAGACCATCTGGATTTGCTCGGACAGTCAGGCAGCTCTGAAGGCTTTAGGTAAGGCTAGTACCAGGTCTAGGCTGGTGGCTGAGACTATAATTTCTCTAGCAGAGCTGAGTAAGTATAATTCACTCAACCAAACCTGGATTCCAGGACATTCTGGCTGGATAGGGAATGAGAGAGCTGACGCCTTAGCAAAACATGGGTGTATAACTCAAGGACCGTTGCTGAGGGCAGTGGGCATGCCGCCTCAGGAGGGGTGCAAGAGGATTACGGCACATATATGCAGGTTTTGCAGGGAAGAATGGAATGTAACCTTGGAGTGTAACAATTACAAGGTACTGTGGGGTTACTCAAGAGATTTGTGGGGCAAAGAACTACTCTCCTTAAGTGGACATCAACTCAGAGCTACTGTAGAGCAGGTTACACGCCATGGGAATCTGAGGGGGTTCCAATACAAAATTGGAAAATCTAGATCCCCTGTGTGCAAGAGATGCGACGAGGACCAAGAGGAAAGCCCAATCCACGTACTCTGTGAGTTTCCTGCTTTGGGAGCTGCAAGAAGAAGGTGGTTTAGCTGGCAGGTATGTGTACACCAGAGGATATGAGAAGATTCAGCATCAGGTAGGTACTTCATTTCTGCAAAGAGGTAGGTATCCACTAAGCTAGTCTTGTGGTAGGGATGGGAAGAGAGTACAAAGGCTGCAGCTAAGTGCTCTACACAGATAACGTCCCTCCGAGTCTTAGTAATATTAATAATAATAATAAATGAGTTCTTCTACTTGTGTGTACTCCTATTGAGTCAAATAGCAAAATGGCACAACCATTCTACACTATCGTCTTCTTATCATTTTACCTTAATCCTACTTTTATTTAAAATAGCTTCTTATCATGAAAATATATGATAGAGATAAGATAGTATTTTAGTAATATCATAAAACTGGTAAGGAGTTATATATGTTTGTTTATTCACAGAGAATTCTTTTGAAAAAAATTCAATCGATAAATTTATTAACTGTAGCAGTATTTCTGAATTTTAATTATTTGAATTGTATTTTGGCTATAGTGCTTCACAAAAAGCAACTTCGTCTTCTCATTCTTTTGTTACTAATGATTAACATTTGCAATAAATGTATGTTAATTATTTTTCACCTATTTTCTAAAACATATATTTGCACGTAACATTCACCAAACCAGTAAACAAGAAATAATTCCATTTAAATTCGTTACATACCTTTTTTGTCATTTCTTCGGCGTTATTTACCAAAAATATGGATTCTGGGAGGGCGCGTTGTACCTTATTTACATTACTATAACTCTCTCTTCATGCAGCTTTATTAGTGTAATTAGTGACTATTATATACGTTTTCTATTTAAAAAAATATCAAGAAATACATTTTTATTTAGAATTGTAGTTTGAAAAAATCGTTACAAGAAAATGTCAACTAGTACTTTCGATTACACAGACAATTAATTATGTTTAAATGTTTTCCCTTCATGTTTTTCATAAATCTTAAAACAAAAGGAAATCCTCTCTTTAAGGCATTCAAAGAATGATGAGTGTTTTTTTTTCAAATTATAAACAACTTCTGTTTTACCAAAAGTATAACTTGTAGCAAAATTAAATTGGAAAAAAATATAAATGCCAATTAGATAATTGCAGAAGCTAATCAATATTTATTAACCCACGTCCAATCAAAACTTCGACAGTAATAAAGTTATTAGGTTATTTAGTAGAGTTAAGTAAGGAAACTAGGTCACTCGAAAGTATTTTTTCACTAAGATGACATATTCTTGAACTTTTATAAGTTTTATTAGTTTTCACAGCAGTTGTAATTAAAAGTTCTATTTAAAGGGGAAAAATTAAGCTCTTTTTATTCTTGGTTTTATGAAAATCTTATTAAAATAAAGTATAAGGTTGTTAATTCCGAAGAGGCTTAATTTTATTAAAATTTCTAACTTTTAAATATATTGTATCTTATAAAATATGTTGCTTGACTTGTCCCTTTGCATGTAGATGATCAATAGTCTTAAAGAAGATTGAAGATAAAACTTTAAACACAAAAATTATTTACATAAATTATGGATATTTACATTGACATAGATAAAATGTATTAAGTGATACCTATATTTTGGTCAATTATATGAAAATACCTCTCTTATAAATATTATAGAATTAAAGTATTTTTATGTTTCAATTATATTGTTAAAGTTTCGCTAAATGAATCAAAGAAATATTGAGTAACTTTTGAAAATTTAAAACACATTTTGTTCATATCCTTTTATTATTTATTGTTATTTTAAAAAAACATTTAAAATTGTTATATTATTATAATTACATTTTATATGTTGTTGTTAGTCTTGAGAAGCGCTACGAATGTTCTTGAATTTGTCGAAACCTCGTAGTTTCATTTGGCTCTTTTTATTATGGTCTCTAAAATCATCTCTAAAAATTATTAATCTACTAACTATCCACTAAAAAGTAGTACTATTATGTATAAAATGTATGGGAATTATTAAAGAAATTTATCTTATTAGATTTTTAAAAATTCATATATATAATTCAATGCTATATTCATTTAGACAATAAAATGTTTTCCGTCTGTCACATTCAAGTTTAAATTCGACAGATTCAATTGTTATTCTAAAGACATTTTTGCCATATCTTCAGCCTATACTGTAATGACGATAATGAAATGTAAACAACTAAAAAACGGTTAACCTGAGTCTCACTTTAAAATATTTATGTGAACATATGTATATTCATTTTATCTCAATGACAAAAATAATTTATTTTTTACTAACAAACTATTCTCAGGCCTGTTCGTTTGTAAAATATTATTGATGTATTACTATTAAATTTTTATTTCCTATAAGTCTACTATGGTTAACGATCGATTACCTAATAATTTTGAGTGGTAATGTTAATGGAAAGACAACTTGATCCGATAAGCTTAAAAGTAATTTGCTTAAAGCTGTATCAAAGGAATGTTATTTATAAAAGTTTTGTGTTGTATGTAACGTAGGAACAAAGAAGATTACATCAACAATAAATGGTTTTTGCTTGGGCATAAGTGTGGTTGAGTCATCAAACACATACAAATACCACAAGTTGTCAATACATTACCGTTATATGAATATATCTACAGTATCATGAGGAATTTTAAGTTCATGATACTCAGCAGATGTGTGAGGTCGAACATAAATGAAAATAGGCCATACCACGATGAACTGGCTTCAAGGTGTCAACACGTATAGGAAATCAATACTATTTTGTATTGAAGTTTTGTAGACTAAGAATTAAACTATAAAGTATTTATTAAAATGAAATTAAAATAGTTTTTTGTATTTTAAGTAATACAAGAGAACATTTAAGGGTTAAAAATAGTAAGTAAATATGAAGAAAACTAACAGTTTTAGCAATATTTGTTTGTCTGAATACACAAAAAATTATAATAAGAGTTATTAATAAAGCTGTCTCCTTATTGCTATTCGTTAACGCTTAACATACATTCTTGTTTTGCTTTTAAATCATATTTATTATATGAGGTCGAACTAATATTAACTAATAACGCAATTAATAATAGGTAGAAAAGGTGTGGGTAGAATAATATGAAAGTGAAAAATTGTATTTTATATTCACCTTAAAAATGGAAGTAATTAGGAGACAACGTAATTAAAAGTAAAAGTAATGTTACTACGGTTAATATTTTTTTTTTGCAATAATTAATAAATTTCTCATTATTTTTAACGAAATAAGTACATTGTAATATTACATTAGTATTAATATATATATATATATATATATATATATATATATATATATATATATATATATATATACTGTTTTTAGTTGATCACAGTTTATAACAAATTTGAACATTGACTTTAATAAAATTAAATAATGCCATAATAGAGTGAATCATAGTTTCAGATTGATACACTATTTCTCTTTTTCGGCGATAGTTATATGTCTATTGTTTGCTTAACATGCTGAAAGGTTTCATTCAACATCACATGATTTAAAAACATGGCACGGGATACGTTAACAATACATTCTTACAATTTAAAGAATTGCGTAACTCACCAAAGCTATGCAGGTATTTTATATTATTCTAGATATTTTAATTACTATGAATCCCAGATCTAATAAGGAACCTAAAACCTTACTGTAACGCGCCATATTTAATTTTCAATTGCTTTTATTAGATCATATATATATATATATATATATATATATATATATATATATATATATATTTGTATTTCCTTCCACTAAAGTTCTAATAAACTTTTTAAACTTGGATTGAACGAGACTTTAAATTATTACAGCTGTTTCAAATAATATGTCATTAATTAAACTTGAATTAATTTAGTTTTATATGGTAGATAAAACGTCCCCTCAAAGTGACGGAGTATGCTATATAGTTCGTCTAATTGGGTCAAAATGAGCGATAACATATGATATCATAAAACAGCAGATTTTATGTTGTAGATTATGTGGCAGAACCTCTTTTTTAACCCATTTGTCATGCTACTTTATTTATATTATTTGTAATTATGAAATAAAAATTAACTAACACGCTGTCGTTGATTTAAATGGGTTAACCTAAAACGTTATCTATATAAATCATGTTTCATGGTAAGTCAAAGTAAAATTGTATTATATAAATTATTACGGATGTTGAGCAAGTATAATTTATACTATACGCATTGCTTTTTCACTTCGTGACTCAAAAGTTTGACACTTTCAAAAGCATATCAGCCCCCTTGTTGCTCAAAACCATATTAATGTTATTACCTTTTTATGATTATTATTATTACCACCATTATTACCTAATGACTTATTGATTTTTAATGGAATTAATTAACTCCAGTTCAGGCACCTATTATATTTCTATTACGATTTTTGTCTCTTGGTTTAGGCATTTTCAACATACGTTTTTCAGAGCTGTACTTTGATAATTATTCATCTTATGCGCAACAACTCAATTCAATGGGACACACTTTTTTTTTAAAGGTATGTTCATTTTATTTTCTGTATACTAGCATAAAGTATTTATAAATTTAAATATGTATAGTTCACTATAAACATTTCGTACATTCAGGCTTTCGGTATAAATTTTAAATCTGCATTCATGTAAAGGTCTGCTTCCTAATGTGGCAATATTGCTTTAACCTGAAGGCTAGTATTTAATAAAACGACCAGTTTACATGCACCACTTCTGCATAGTACGTCCTATCTTACACGTAATACTTCTTTAGGTGTAAATAAAAGATGGATAATGGTTAGGTAATCCATTATTTTGTTTCAAACAATTTTGTTTATGGGAAGGAAACAGCGTCTGATTTTCATTGAAATTTGTCATCTAAATACTTTAAAAGGATATATTCAACAGGATAATAATAATAGGTTATTGCGTGTGATTACAAAAAAGGTAGATTAATTATGGTTTTAATTAACCTTTGTAACTATATTTGTATCACTTTCTCCAAGGTCTGTGAAATATATCCCTGAATTGCATAGCGCTTGTTGGATAAACAGTATTACCATTTTAGTTTTTACCATAAATGAGGTTGGATAATACCTTATTTTTAAAACATAGCTGGTAATAAGAGCGAATAAAATAATTACCAAGTATTCTTTATTTATTCATATCGTTGTTTGTGAGAAGTGTATAGTTCCTTATGGAAATAAATTTGTAGGTTTTAGAAAATCTATGTTACTACAAAAAGTATTTTTCATAGTTTACAAAACAATTTTGGTTTATTTTATTTCATTTGGCTGCACTTAGATCCTCAAAGCTGTGTAATGTTGAACCAAACGTCCTTTAGAAAATAATATGTTTATTCTGATCAAGTTATTACTAAGTCATTTGTCACTAAGTCTGTTGATAGGCAAGGAGAAAATTTGGCCAAATTTAGTCACTTTTTACCCTGTCATAAAGTTTTTGATGATATTTTTTATTAGGTTTAAAACTAGTAAGTTAATAATTACGATCATTTAGACAATAAGGCCTTCTTATTGTCTATCAAAATTAAATATTTTCGAAAATAAAACAAAATTAAATATATAAAATTTATTCTTAGGGATATTGGTACTGTTTATCAACGTAAAGCCTTGAGTAAAAATTAATGAATAATTCTTGCATTTAAGTAACCTCAGCTGATATATATATATATATATATATATATATATATATATATATATATATATGTGTGTGTGTATGTGTGTGTGTGTGTATGTGTATGTCTGTATATAGGTTTTAAATATATTATAATTTTTTAAATAATATTATTTTATAAAGATTTTTTTGTAACGAATAACGACATATACATTGATATTATAATTAACAGATTACCATATACAACTTATATTATATCACCGTGTAAGGAGTAGATGACCACTGTACTGGTCTAGAGTTTTATACATATTAACTTAACCAGGAGCAGGTGTAGAAATGAAAGATCGTTTCATCTTTCAGAACTGCTCCCAGTCATCATGGAATCTAGCTAGATGTACATTATTTATTGTTAACTTTTATACAAACATATGGGAAATATCAAAGAAAATGAACAAAATTCTAAGATATATTGGCTAGAATAACGTGAAAAATAGCAAAAGGTTTCATAATCAAACCTTGTATATAACTATGGAATTGGGAATGCAATGAGTAAAATAACACTATGAATATCAATCAAAATATAAACTGAAATACAATAAAACAATAGAAATATAAATGCACAAAGTACAAAAAATAAGGTTTACATTCTTTCCGAGAAATATATAACACAAAAAAGACCTAAAACTGATTCAATAAAACCCATTTAGGTCTATAAACACCCATTCTCACTTGAATTGAGCTATAAATATTCTTCTTTCCAGATAAACTGCTCAGTAGCACTATTGGGTGCTTTTAGAAGCGGGAAACAGCACACTTCCAAGACAATTTTTTTAAAGTCCACAAAGAGAATGTGTTCAGTGAATGTTATACCTTGTTTGAAAGCCTCAAATGACTGCATTCAGAAAGACATCATACAAAAACCCTAGTAGGACATGCGAGTATATAATTTGCACAAATATGGGAAAATATGATAACATTGCACAAAGCTAATATATTATTAATTTATTTTTCACTAAAACACTCCCAACAGATGGCGCTCCTAGGATGTGGAAAAAGACGAAGCAGAGAGAGGTTGATATTACATTAAAACAAAGGTAATACCCCTTCACAGAGGTATTACTGATATTACTACTTGTTTAAAAAAAATATTATCGAAAGTAATAAGCCTTCTATGTGCATTCAGTTTACTATGGAACGTTTTATATTACATTTCCGTGAAGTCTTGACTTTACCGCATTCAACACCTAATGGTCCGTAAATAACGACCTCCAAGAGTAGACTACGTCCTTTTACTTCGGTGTAAATGAAATGAACTCTAAGTAGATTACCTACATCACTTCCTGATAACTCCTATATGCCTAATAAAAATTTCTTTTTCCGTAAGAAAAAAAGTCAATTCTAGTACACAAATTAAATATCTTTATTTAACACACCATTAGTTGAGGGGAAAATATAGATGTAAATAGATTTATTTCGGTTTAATTAAGCACAATTCTATTGGGAAAAAATAAACAAGTTTTAAAACTAATGTGAAGTAATAATTTGGATGCTTTTAAAACTACAAAGTTTGACCTTAAGAAATTAACCACTTTATCATATTTTTAACAACGTAAAACATTTATATGACCTAGAAATATGGAAATATCTTCTGCAATAGTTTAGCAATCCTAATGCATGAGCTTTAGGAACTTAAAATATCTTCGGCTATTTCCTAAACAGTTTTAAAATTATTACTTGCTTAATATCAATTTTATATTTCAAAAGAAAATACCTGTTGCTGAAATGATAGGTTTCTCCTGATTGCTCTAGGTTACTGTGAGAATAGAATATTTTATCTCCTTAATAAAGGTAGATCAGTGATGCACGTGCCGTATATACGGGAGCAATACATATCTTTCATCGGTCATCAACTTTCAATTGTATGTTTGGCTAATTGCCAATTACCGTAACCAAGAAATCAATACATACATTAAACAAGCAACCAAAATTTCGTAATAATAAAATCACCGCTATGTAAAGCCAATTTATTTTTGTTATTAACAACCCAACGTTATTTTATTTTCTTATTAGGATATATGAAATGAAAAAAAAATAATTAACTTTTTTATCAGGAACAAACCATTTTACATTTTTTATAAATTACTATTCAGCATATAAAATCAAATTAGAAAAATATAATCGCCTGGGAGAATATAAATTTTGGTATATATAAATTAAATTTATTTGTATGATATAGCTGATTGAAGCTTTATTGTTCCTCTATAGCTAGTCATCATTTAGATATATAATTCAGTAAAAAAATATTTTCTTTATCAAGTATCGGTATTTATCCCCTTCAATAGCAGGAGGCTTAATATAGATTTTATAATTCTTCTTCTACTGGTCATTGCAAGTCAACACCATTATCATCCATTCACTTGGTAATTTCATTTGAATAAATATATATATATATAAAACTTTATTTTGCACAGATTAAAAAACAACCTCATATTTCTGATTAAATAATCTGAATAAAAATATTGCGTATTCAAAGTATCCAATATATTTGCTAAAATATTAGAGCAATATTAAAAAGTACTATGTGTAAAATTAAATTATATATATTATAACCTAGCGCTCCTTTTGTGTGGCAACAATAACTTAAGCTGCTTTTGTTACGTTAAGAAACATGATTAAAAATTAATTATTTTAATTTATTGTTTTTACAATATCTTACTGAATTTATTTTTATGTGACAAATCTGGATTTTTAAAATATTAAAAGTTTTGGTTCATTTTTGCTCTTACCAAACAAAAATCAATGATTACATATCTAATTGAACTTTAATTAGCAATTAAATTAACATCCCATACAGTATTACACTTTTCATTCTATACTGTTTAGAAAGCCCAGCAAGTTTTAGCGGTACAAAATAAAGAAAGAACTCTGCAAACAAACAGTTGATAGTGCTAAATCTAATATTATCTTACAATAACAAATTTGGCCAAATTTTATCTCTAGGCCTGAGTTTACTATGTTACAGTTGCCATTTCATATGTTTATTTATTATGCACGTTTCATAAATTTCTACTTATTAGTTTTCAATTTAGATTTATAAAAGCAGAAATTATATTAAATAATTTTAAAATCTTTAGTTTGCAACAGTTCCTGTGAATTAGCGTCGTGACCCACTTTATTTCCAAGGATGCAGGAAAACCCTCAGTATTATTATTTTATCCACAATGTAAGTTTATAAAGCATGTTGAATGAAAGTTTACAGATATTTTTTAAAAGGGGTTTTTTTCATCGTATAACTTTAAATAAAAAAAAAAATACTAAAAACTTTCGTTCGAGCGACAGACGTTATATGCTGGTGATAATGATCATGTTTGAATGAATGCCATTTTTCAAAATCAAACGTTTTAAGTTTTTATTTCCAGTCTGATATATTTTCTATCAAGAAATAATAACTCTTGTAAAAACCTCCTAAAGTTATTCTGTCGTTCTGTTCTCAATAAACCATTATATCCTAAGTTTAGTTACATGAAATATATTACATTTGTAAATATCATTTTCTTTCAAACGCCGTCAAAACTGTATGGAAAGTTGGAATCACGTTTTTTACACGTTATTATCAATGATAAATTCATTTAGGGTTACTAATATACACATTAAAAACGAAGTTGTAGAATACCCTTACCTCACAATCGTAAAAATGAAGAAAAGATTAAAATTAAAAGTTTTTAGTCATTCTAATGGTAGCTTACGTTATGTACTTATTCTTTGGGTCTGATAAAAATATTTACAACATATTAATTGTTGAATATAAACTATACATTAGTTTAATACTAACAGGAAACTATTTACTGTTAACGATATTATTAATTCCGAACATAAATGAGACTGATTAAATATTTTTAAAAAAATGTGCATTAACAATATCGTACTCCCTTAAACCTGAGGAAGTTTAAAAACCTGAGACGTTTGATTAAATGTAACGTTATAAAATATATTTATAAGTAATAACATAGGATCATTTCAAATAAAGTAATATAGGATCTATTTATTAAAACAAAACAGATGTTGAAAGCTTTTCGTGAACTACAGTGTGGGCTTCATCAAAAACAAATATATTTTTAGCTTACCTTGTCAATTGTAAAATGTGTTCACCATTATCAAATTTATAACTTAATTTTAATTTATGACCGTTTATTAACAACATTTAAATATTTAATTTTATTTAAAACAATATCCGGTTAGTACTCTTTAGTTAATATTTTCTTAGTTTAAATAAACACGACCTTTTAACCAAAAGTAAAATGTTTGATTTAAACCCTCGTGCACATTTCTATAGTGCAACCTTCTTCAGAGAAATTAGATCATTACTACGTTTTAACTCCGTCGATGACTGGGAGTTACTTTACTAATAAACTTCATTGGTTTTAAATAATATAGGCTTTTTGATTCTTTAATATTAAAAAGCCAATTGGCTTGGAGTAGTTATTATTTGGTCAAAACGTCATTCCTCTAAAATTAATTGTATAAAACCGTAAATATTAGGATACAGGCATAAAAGATTTTGTATTGTAGCTATCTATGAGTCACATAACGAATAAACTGTCATATAAAACGGTTTAAATGTGTCTCAAATTTAAATTTTTTCCTATTTAGTACTTTAAAAAGTAGGCTTAATCGATTTGTTTTGAAATTTACTTTGATAAACCAAGTAGATTCCACTGTAAATATATGTTTTAATTATGCGTTTTCACAGAACGTTTTAAATTATGTATCTTGCAAGTCGATACTACTAATAACACTTAGGTAGGCGGACAAATATTGTTTTCACTCCATTTTATAAGTTCGCACAGTCCATTAAATTTCTATTTACTAATTTTTACACTGGGCAAAGCATACTTACAAACAGAAAAATATATATTATATTTTATGAAATAGATTATAAGGAGAGTGTTTGAGTGTTGTGATCAAAATGAATAAACATATTCATAAATAATTTATATAAGAGTGCACGTAAGTTTATTGTTACAAAACAAGTGTGTATATATATATATATATATATATATATATATATATATATATATGTATATATTAGATTAAATAATATACACTAATTACAGGAATAATTTATTGAAGTAATACTTTCAAAGCTTTTCGTTGGTTGACATTACCAACATCCTCAGGAATCACAATACTAATAATGATAACAAAATTCTTAAGAATTTTTATCATTCTTAGTATTGTGATTCCTGAGGATGTTGGTATTGTCAACCAACGAAAAGCTTTGAATGTATTAATTCAATAAATTATTCCTGTAATTAGGGTATATTATTTAATCTTAAAAATAATTGTAACAGGAAAACATATTTTACATTCTACATATATTTGCCTTACAAGGTTTGTTTCTGTATAAGTGGTGTGTTTAGGTTATGTTTTTTTCTGGCTTTTATATTGTATTTTGTTTTATATTTTGTGTTTATTAATTTACTACATTTTATACTGATTTATAATATGTTTTCTGTTAATATTTGTAATGCTGCTTCAACAAAAGATTTAAATAGGTTTGAAAAATGTAAAATCCAAATAATGAATGCTAATTGCAATATTTATTTTAATAAGCAATGCATTATAAATCATATATTTCCAAAATATGCACAAAATTATAATTTGGAATAAAAGTGATACAGCACAAAAAACTAGCAAACAAGCAGTAAAATTATGGGTGAAAAATGAAATAAAGAATTTATATAAAAAGAAAAATATTTTAACTAATGAATTATATAAATAACATTTAAAGTTAGCTTGTTTTATGCATAATTTTAATGGGAAGAAAAATATAATAAAATAATAACACATCTAAATCAGATTAGAACTATAAAAATAAACAATATACATAAAAAACTTGAGAAATTGAAATTTGAATATTAAAGAAAAAGAAGAAATTGTAGTTAAATATCATAACTTTCATCCTAATGTGGCTAATCTATCACAAATTACATTTAATAGTAGAGAACTAAATATTTTAGAAAATAATAAAGTAACTTAAAGAGAAATATTATGAAAACATTAATAATGTCATAATCGATACTGAATTGGCTATTAATAAATTAGATGATAACGTACAAGAAGATACTAGGATTGCAACAAGCTATGAATTAAAGAAAATTATTAAAAACATTGAGGTTAATGTTTCATACAAGCAAAACTATTCAGAAATTATTAATATTAAACGAAAATTACAATATTATAATTAGATTGCGGCAAAAGCAGACAAAAGTAATGCTATTGTTATAATTGATCAAAATGAACATATTGCCAAAACAGAAAAATATATAAATGAAAATAAATTTTGTATATTAGATAAAGATCCGACTAGAAAATTTCAAAATAAAATAAAAAATATAATAAACACATCTTATAAATTATTTAATAAAAATAATGTTCATAATTATATAAATGATAATCCTAAAATTCCGATAGTGAATGGACTTTTTAAACTCCACAAAATAGATAAGCCAATTAGACCTTTAATACATTTTATAAATGCTTCATCTTACAAAATATCAAAAATTATAGGGAGTATTCTTAAGGATAAAGTAAAACGTAATAATAATTGTACTATTAATAATTCAATTAATCTTATTGAACTTTTAAACCATATCAATATAGATAAAAATACGAAATTGATATCATTTGATATTAAATGTATGTATTCTAACGTTCCTATCAAAGAAACTAATAAAATAATAAAATCTAAAATTTCTCAATATGAAAAAGATAAAAAATTAATTTTAGAAATTGTTAATACATTGAAAATAATATTAAATCAAAACTATTTTTCATATAATAATAAAATTTATAGACAAGAAGATGGTTTAGCTATGGGTTCCCCTTTATGTATTATAGTTTCTGAAATATTTTTACAAGAAATAGATAGTAATATAAATGCAATTATAAAAAAATATGATAAAAATGGGCATTGGTTTAGGTATGTGGATGATGGGTTATATGTATCAAATAATAATAATACTAATTTAGTAAATATATTAGATAAAATAAATAAAATTAATAATAGTATCGATTTTACATATAAAATGGAAAATAATGGTAAAATAAATTTCCTAGATATCACAATAATAAGAAATGAAACGAGTTTAGAATATATGATTTATCTTAAACCTACACAAACCAATCAAATAATACCTAATTATTCCAACCATCCATATAATCATAAAACGGCTGCTTTATATAATCATCTTTATAGAATGAACAAAATTCCTATGAGCAATGAAAATACAATGAGGGAAAAAAATAATATACCAGACAGCCGTAGAAAATGGTTACAAAAAGAAAACGGTAGATAAATTAAATTATAATATATTACAAAAACAAATAAAAAATAATATTCAATACAATAGTAGTAATAATAATATTACTGTATGGAGTACTTTTACTTACACTGGTTTTGAAATAAAAAATATTTCCAAATTATTTACTAATAAAAACTTAAAAATTGCATACAGAACTAATAATAGAACAATAAATATAATTAACCATAATAATTATATAAATAGTAGGCCTATACATGAGAAAAATGGAATATATAAATTAGAATGTGAATTTTGTAATAAAGTTTATATAGGACAAACAAAGAAAAAATTGAAAGAAAGGTATAAAGAACATTTTAATGTTTTTTTTAAAAACCAATATTTATAAGTCTAATTTTGCTACCCATTGTAATAATAATAATCATATGTATCCTAATATAAATCATATGAAAATTATAAAAGAAATAAATAAAGGAATAAAAATGAACGTACGTGAAGCTTTTGAAATTTACAAGCATAATATTGATAACAAATTGATAGATGAGCAAATTCAAATACGTTCTAAATTCCATACTATGTTCAATGTTGTGGCAGAAGTGGAATAGGTTTGGCAATATTGTAATAGATTTGGCAACTGTGTAATGCTTTATCTAGTAGCTTCATATTTGTTAGACAGTTCTTATATCATTCTTAGTATTGTGATTCCTGAGGATGTTGGTAATGTCAACCAACGAAAAGCTTTGAATGCGTTACTTCAATAAATTATTCCTGTTATTAGTGTATATTATTTAATCTTAAAAATAATTCTAACAGGAAAATATATTTGACATTTTACATATATATATATATATATATATATATATATATATATATATATATATATATATATATATATATATATATATATGCCCTATTTATCTTCAGAAATATATAGTATTCTATAAACTGAAGAGGTTTGGTTGTTAAAAAACTAAGAAGCTACCAGTTTCAGGAAAAACAATAATTAAACCGAACTTCTCCGATTCAAGTTAAGGAATAAGTAAGTAGAACAATAAGTTTTTCAATTTTAAGTTTTATATCAAATAAAAATTACAGATATATTAAGAGAATTATTTAGAATTGAGTAACAAGTGAAATATAAGAGAACAGTGTAAATAGGTTTTAGCCGTAAGATCCATTAAATATTGCATCAAAACATTTCAATATTTATACCCGAAGAGAGCAAATGGAATGGAGTGATGAAGCGGAAAGCACTTGCAGCAAAGTTGTAATTACATTAGGCAGGACCAATAATAGCTTTTCTTGGGAACTTAATGCTTGGAAGGAGAATAATCTGGTTTTTCCTTGTCTCTTTGTTTTCCTTCTTTGTTCTAATTACCACAACGCGGCTTTTTATTTCCCTTTCACGGGAGTTATGGTGTTGTTGTTACACATTTACAGATATGTTGAACAAATTTTAAGAATAGCCAAACAATTGCCCAAAATATATATTTTCATGTTCCATTAATTTGAATTTTACGGGAGGAAAATGTGCTATAGAATTAATCGTTTATCCGGTATCATATGAAACCTGATAGTTAAAGTTCGTTCAAACATTAATTTTACGTATAATGTGAACGATAAAAAACAAAATACCATTTACAACACGTCAAAAAGACTTTTGAAAAATCTCAATTATGATTATTGTCAAGGTAGATTTATACGTAAGTCGTAAGTGCATACACGGAAACAGCAATACTAAATAACATATTTAGTGTTGTTAAACTACCAAAAGTGTTGCTAGAGAAATAATAAACTTAATATTATTTTTAATATACTGTATTGATGTTTAATATTAAGCGGTTGACTAGCGAGTCAGATACCAAAGAGTCATTTACCTATTTATAGAGGCAACGTTTCAATAATGGGTACGTTAGCGTCTTAAAGGCTTTGGCCATGTGTACTAGGGATAAACTCAAGAGTTTGAATGTGCCTCAGCAATAGATGTAGAATCCTCAAGAGCAGTAGAGGTATCATTCCAATGTACTGTACATGTAAGGTTGTACCCGTTATTAAAACCGTTTATCTGTGTGTCTGTTGTACTTAACTCAAAACTCAACCGCTTAATAAAACTGCGAGTTTAAACATGGATAATATTGTATTGATAATTATTATATTCAGATAAATGTATTTATAATATGATTTTAATTACATACTAATAATAGTAATAATGTATAAATTATAAATATAGTATTATAATGATACTGATGGTGGTGGTGATAACAATAATAATACGAAGAAGAAGACGGATGATAGTATAATTATATCTATTGAAATATTATATAAAAATGTAATTTTTATAAACCTAAACAATACTTTAAAATATTTGAAGAGTTATAGTTGATATAATTATATAACTGAACCTCAGCAATTGAAGCTAGATAGTACAGGAGTTTGAATTATCACTCTCTAGTGTAACAAGTTTTTTTGCATGGTACTCAGATTAAAACTCTCTCTACTTTATAGTGTTTCTTTATACAAAGTGTTTCTGTAAAAAAATGATTATTGCTTGACTACTACGTCGTATTTACTTTTTCCCTGAATAATTATACATCATTCATTACATTTTCAATAGAAATTACTAGTTCTTATTATTTAAATGTATTTATTAATGTATATGCATAAATAAATTGCAAGAAAGAGCCGTTCAATTGATGTTTTCTGATTACCACACGCCCAGTTGCGATCAATATGAATAAATAGGGCCACCAAGTATTAAACAAAATACAGTTTTCTCCTAATTATGTTTTTAAAAAAAGAATTGAAAAACATATTGTAATACACATTATACGTTTTCATTATATGTTTAAGCTATTACATTAACTATTAAACTATATACATAAATAAAATCATTTACGTTTTACTCTTTAAAAAGATCGGGTTGGAAATTTAACCCATCTGTCTAAACGACCGACCCTATAACAATAAAATAATACATACTTATGATAGATTATAGCTTTACGAAAATAAACGGTAATAACTGTTCTAAATTTACCATTAGCATTATTCCAATCAGCATCTTATTTCGTCTAAAACTCTATCTGTCTTTTTTCAAGATCAGTGATAACTACACAACACATACAAATATATAACATTACTGTTTTCCAACCTTTTGTAAATCTTTTATTTCAAATAAATAAACTTTAATGCACTTTTCCTTATCAAACATTCGAGTCATTCAATATCCCCTCATGTAGGAAAAAACTGTCTTTTATGTCAACTTCAGACTTTTATGTCTGTATTTGACATATTATCGAGCATCGGTAATAACTAGCTAGCAAAAGCATTTGCATGAACCACATTCATACATCAAACGTTTATTCGTGATTGCTTAGAATGATATTCCAATATCTTTGTATTTTTTTAGTTTTATTATTTATTATTATTTAATAAAATGTTTAAACAAGATAAATGTTTTCATTTATAAGTGAAATATAAGATTTATTTTATTTTAGTAATAATTGGAACATACTATCTATACTATCATCATCTTTGATACTGGTTTTTCAGAATAACTTTATGTTTGATTTTGTAGGAATCAATTTTCGAAAAGTTTAATTTTACTACTTTTAATAGGAAATTCTACTTTTAGGGTTTGCCATTTAAGTTTCTCTTTTTTCTCTCTCTATCTCCCTTTTTATGTTGTTTATATTCAAATATTAAATTTAGGAATAATCTAACTTTGAAGATATCTAAGTAATTGCGGTCCATGCCTTAGCAATTAAAATGAAATGAATAAATTTTAAGGAAGAGGTTCGTATACTTGTGAAATGTAACGATAAATCTTCTACCTTTCTGTCACACCGACTGAGATTTGTTGGAAACAAAAGCACAGCTGTCGCCATGTTGTTTTTTATGGCTGAGTGTTCTTTGTAACAGATTTAGGGAGATGGAAACAATAATATTGTTTGCAATAAAGCCTGAATAAATTTACGTTTTCCTAAGTTTTTTTAGTTTTATTGTTGCATGCCAATATACGTTAAAATATTTAAAAAATAAGTAAGTATGTCATTAAATTTATTACTCCAAATACTTTTAGAAATTTATTTTCGAGCATTTTTGCTTATAGTAAACTATAGTAAACAATGTCGTTATTTGGTTAGACACTTTATCAACTATCGACGGAAGGTTCAAAATAATTCAGAAAATTGTAAATAGTGTTATTAGTGATATTCGGTTTTATTAAAAACTGAATTAAATATTAACTATACATAATTGAAAAAAACAGAAATTTATTTCTACTATTTTCGTTATGAAATAATATTTTGGAATGAGATTTAATTTCAATAAGATAGAAGAAACACTCGTTTGCACACTCTCCAGTCTTATTTACAGAGGTCTACGATATGGTAATGTTTTCATAAGCAAACTGTACATATATGCAAGTATACAAATGTAATATAGGCACGTTTATTTAAGTGTACATATATGTATAAGAACTGATGTCCTTTCGCAATGTGAGTGTGATGGACTCGTATGGCGTTACCTTCGGAGAAGAGGGTTACGCTACCTGAAAGGAAGATCATTGTGTCTGAATAGTGGTACGCAACCTTTAGCCATATCATTGTGCTGTAAGAGTGTTACGTTGTTTTAAAGGAAATGTGAGTATGCTGGAAATGTATGTCCCTTCGGCAATATCATTGTGCAGGTGGAGTATTTCTTTCTCTGAAATAAACATCATTGTGTTGGAACAGTTGACGTAGCCATTGCTACAAATATCTGTGTGTTGAACGTGTGTTACTTTATCTTTAGCAATATCAGTGTCCTTGAAGTGTGTTACGTGGCTTTTGGGAATATCAGTGTGCTGGAATTGTGTTACGTTACTTTTGGCGATATCAGTGTCCTGGAAGTGTGTTACGTTGCTTTTGGGAATATCAGTGTGCTGGAAGTGCGTTTCGTTACCTTTGGCTATATCAGTGTTATGAACGCGTGTTAAATTACCTTTGGAAATATCAATGTGCTGGAAGTGTGTTATGTTACTGGTAGTCAACAGTAGTTATAACATTGCTAGTGCGGTCAGGGTTCATGATGACTACCATATTAATGGTAAACGTACTATTAAACATTATGGGATATTTACTTATCCGAGTGTTTTACAATTCTGGCCAATTATTGTAAATAGTTCTTGACACTTTTTTACCACTAATATAGCATTTAGTCATAAATCATCTTTCACTATCTTTAAAACTCATATTTCATTTCATATTTTTGATAGTCTAGTTTGGTACTATCTGAATAGAAAAAAAAAAATATGGAACAAAATACAACGTTAATTTAAAAAGTCAATTCATTTTTACAATCTAATGATTTCGAATAGCTAATTGGATGTTATAAAATAGAATTATTTTAATTTATTCTATATTTTAGTTAAAATAAATATATAATTAAAGATTGAATAAATATCATTTAGGGTCTAAGACAAACTAATTGTGTTAAGTGTGAACGTTAATTAAATGCAATTACGCAGTGTATTGTATATGAATAATTACTTATAAGGTTAATAGTAACAGAATTTCATTTTGTCGAAAGTGTCTTATTTTAAACTTTCCATTTTTTCACTCTAGTTATTAATATAATTTTTTTTTGTTTTTTACATAGAATACGTCTACCTTTATTCAAAAGTTTAGACATTTAAAGATAAGATTACAGAATATAAATAGCCGAGTTTAAAACGGTCAAATTAAAAGAGATAAGTAAAAAGATAAATGAAATATATCACTGCTTATTTAAAACAACAATATTTCTTCATTGTTATTGAATATTTTTGTTCTGTAAAATAAACACCATTACTAATAATGTGAAGTCCAGAACTTAATACTGTACAAAACATAATTTGATAACAAAGTAATACGTTATAAAAAAAAACAATTCAAAATATCTTACACGAGCAATGTGTGTTACATGAATCTAATTAAAATTTAAACCCAGCAACATTATGACAATTTATAGTTTTTAAACAATGTTTTTTACAACCTAGTATATAAGTCAGATTACAAATTTAGTTATTATAAAAATAACAAATTATTCTAAAACATTTACAGAAATACCCTGTCCTTTATGAATAATTTATTCAATGGAGGCTTCTCAAAGATGAATAATATATTACGATTTCATACATATACAATGCAATTTGCTATTACGAAAATGTTTCCGTACATGTGTTAAAATATATTTATTCCTACAACATTATAGACAAACTAGATGTTACACGTACTTCATTATTGTAAAGGAATATACAATGTACACGTAATGACAATATATAAAATATAACGTATATTTTACGTAACGTATTTTATGTGCTTAATCAATGATTATATTTCAGAGAAAAGAAAATAAAAATCAAAGACACATAATTCCGCATTACAATGTTCTTGTCCATTCTTTTACTAAAAATCTAAACAAAATACTTTACTTTCAAGGCAACAAAATATGAAGGTTGAATAAAAGATACAGTAATCCTAACGTATACTGCAAACAAAGCGACACACATTTATTTAGAAGCTTCTGTAAAACAAACCTAAGGAGATAAGGGAGATTTTCAAATAACTTTCCGCTTAAAGGTAATTTGAGCTGTTGAACTTTTGTAAATCCTATACCGCTGTGTTTTGTAAAGTCTGTTAGTTAATTGCTTTGTAGAATTGGTTTGATTTATTGAGAAATTGTACTAATTATCTATTTATTTCTATTCGACCATCAGAAACTATTAGACCCACTATAATCTACCCATATTAAAATGTCAGTGCTACTAATTTATTTCTAAAATTGTGGACTCGATATTTAGATCTTAAAAGAAAATGCTGAATATATAACCTTGGAGGTCATTGGTGAAGAAAAAGACGGGACGTTGTTTTAGTTAATGACAAATGGCTCATACACATTGAATAGCGTAAACAATATTTCAGAGATTGATACATTAGCTTAGTGGTACCCTAAAAATTTCAAACCTTAACTCCATTTAGGTAAACTATTCTAAATCTAGTGAGATTCCTACAGAAAAAGTGGCCATTATTTTGTTCCAGGGAAGGTTTATGTAAAATTGAACCACTTAATTTTCATTGCCACTTCATGTATATCATTATTAGCACATTCCGCTATATTTCCATAATAGTAATTAAAGCTTTAAAATAAGCAATAGGCAATATGAATAGACCAGACCCAGATATTAGATACGAGTCACCACAAGAACTTTACTTTGTTATTAAGAAAACATTTTACTAGGTAAAAAAATAGTTTGTGATTTTTATTACTATTTGGGACATTGTGCACATCCTGGTTTTGAATACTTTACGTCCAGAAGGATCCGTGAATGTAAATCCCGTATCATTTCACGATATAATTTATTTAGACGTTCAATTCTGACAACGATCATCATCACTCCCCCTCCCACACTTAGCTGCCTATATTGAGAACAACTGAACCAGCCAAAAAAAGAGTTTGCTTATGAGCACTACCAGAGGACATCTCTCATGCATTGAAGCGTAGATCAAACATATCTACTGCCTTACACTCTCATTAACTCATAAATAAAAGATGCAATGTTCAAATAAAACATTGTTGTAGTAGATAAAATTTATTCGAATTTACTAAAAAGGCAAATATAACTATTTTTAAAGTGGAAAGCAACGAAATACCTTAGATAATACATTTTATGTTTCATGGCGGTTAAAGTTTATCATCGTCTTCGGTTTTGAATATTAAAATAAACTTGCTAAATATCTTCGGGATTAGGGATATGTTTTGTTTAATTTTGTAACACCCGAGAAAAAGATATCTTGCAAAAAATTCCAAATCATATATTCTTAATAAAATTCCAGACAAAATGCCAATCCTAATATGATAAAAACATTTTTTTTTTTTTTTTTTTTTGTAAAATCGTAACTAAGAGATGGTAAAATTAAAAATTATAACAAAATAACGAAAAATATATGACATTTTTTTGAAAAAGACCTTTTGATTTTATTCTATCTATAAAAAGTGAAATCACCTAATTTTATTTTTAAGAATATTTACCATAATCTTTGATATTTTATAAGATGGAGCATTTATAAAATTTATTAATTGTCTTATTGGTTTATCTATTTTATGTAATTTCAGGCCATTCAATAATGGAATATACAGATTATCATTTTTAGAGTCGCTAAGTTTATTTTTATTGAATAATTTATATGAAGATTTTACAATATTTTTTATTTTATTTTGAAACTTATTCGTGGGATCTTTATATATTTGACAAGATTGATTATCATTTATATATTTTTCTGTTTTTGTTATGTGCTTATTTTTATCAATAATGACAATAGCATTACTTTTATCTGCCTTTACTGTAATAATATTATTGTTTGTAATTTTGGTTTTAAATCTTTAATTTCTGAATATTTTTTCTTATGTGTTTTATTAACTGTATTCTTTTTATTCAATTTTTTAATTTCATAAGCTGCTTCGATTCTGGTATTTTCTTGTAAGCTTGTATTTAGTTTATTAATAGCTCGTTCTGTATCTAGTATAATATTATTAATATTATTATTTATGTCTGTTTTTATATTGGTTTTATTATTTTCAAATAGTTTTATTTCATTATTATTAAATCCAGTATTTGATAGATTAACTACATTAGGGTGAAAATCATGATATTTAATTTCAGGTATATCTTTTATTTGTTTTCCTAACTTCAATTGTTTAAGTTTTTTGTTTATTCTATTTATTTTTATATTTCTAATTTTATTTATAAATAAATTGATTTTATTATATTTTACTTCCCATTTTATATTATGCATAATAGAAGCAAATTTTATATATTTCAATTGTTAAAAGTGTTTTTATTTTGATAAAAGTTTTTTATTTCATTCTTAACCCATAATTTTTCAGCTTGTTTACAGGTTTTTTGAGCGATAGTATTTTTGTTTTTTATTATAATGTTTGCGTATTTAGGAATTATATTATTTATAATACATTGTTTATTGAAGCATATATTACAGTTTGTTTTCATTAGTTGAAATTTACGTTTTTCAAATAAATTAATGTCTTTTGTTAAGGCAACATTACAATTATTAATAGAAATAATTTTAAAATATATTAGTATAAATTAGGCTGTATTATATTGTAAATGTCTGCTTCTAGTTGTAAATTATAAAATATTTGTTTGTTCCAGTATCAACTTGTAAATATAAAAATCTTCAGTATAATTACTTTAGAAATGATAAAAATTATATATCTTGAGTTGTTTAAAATATCGTATTCAATTATATTTTTAAAATGTTCAGTAGTTATTAAAATACTTAATGTCTATCCACTCAAGTCAAATCATACGAGTATTGTCTAAAGCTTGTAGTGGATGATAATATAGTTTTTCCTACATAATTTGCAAATTAAATATAAAATAACAATATTGTTAGTTTAATAAGGCAGACATTTTTCACAAAATTGAAAGGTGTGCAAAATGGGTAAATGTTATCATTTATTCTAAAATTATTGATAACAAATAATTTTGAAAAAAATAGCTGATTTTATGGTTTAACTTATGTTGCAAAACAGTTGTTTTAACGTACAGGTTTTGTTACGTTTTTTTAAAAATGAATTTTAGTAATTTACTAAAAAGTCACTAAAAGAAGGTTTTCTTTGTTGGCCTACGTAGGGATTGAGTTACATTTTTTTATTAATATTTGTTTATCTCTCGGAGGAGCCTGTAACCCCTAGAGATCTCGTCCCCAGGTGGCGGATAGGGAAATGCTTTAAATGATTTACCATTAGGTGGTAGGAGTGAAATAAAATAGCTCCCGAAGACCAACAGGTAGAAGTCCAACCTCTCGAGGTAATGGCACTCACCATGACTAGTGCATTGGACATATGTGATATTAATGCTACTGCGTTCTGGGCAGGCGACGCGCCGTGCCCTGAAGTCCGGGGGCAGGCCGAGAAATATGCTACGTAGACAGCGACTCTTAAACAAGAATATGCGAGTTTTTTTCCCTTTTTTATATACTTGACACACGAAACATAGTTTTGTTCGTGAATATTACAAATTTATAACAATTCGCAAATATTTAAATAAAGTACATGCTCTTTTTCACAATGATGTCATCTTTTATAGTAACATTATCACAAGGCAGAAAGAGAAGATTTGTCGTCCTCTATTCATCATGTCTAGCATAATATATTGTTAACAATACACATCAAAGTGTTTTATTGTCTTCCAGTTTGTAATTTGAATGTGTACAGGTGCTAGGTTTACTGTTCTTTGTATTTTATTTGGGGTTTTTTGATATGATGCAAAGTATATTCAGAGGGAAAAATAAACCCAAATAACCTAGACAGTAATGTTCGATTCGATGGCAATCTGTTTATTGACATCATTATTTGTGATAATCGCCTTTTATAAACATTTACAAATGTATATTAGCTTTCAAAACTGTAAATGGCCAATGTGTTAACGTCAATTTTACAAGTACTCGAAATATGGAAAACAGATAATTTAACCAACATGTTTAACAATAGTGTTCTCCGCTTATATTTCAATGAATATTAGGAACTTTAGACAATAGTTAATATTTATTTAGCTCCTAGTTCAATAAAATTCAAAAGTCCGACTTGTGAAATACTGAAGTGGCTTCCAATGGCTACTCCCAAGGTCACGTTATGAATGCAATCGAGTCGATGTCAAATCAAATATTTGTATTAGTATTTCATTACGATCAAAAGAATAGACGCAGTACTACTATGTGCTGCCTTCGATAAATGAGAAACGTTTCTTATATCAATGAAGCTTTTTTGTGTACACGTAGAAATATCTTTCGATATGGTAACGTAGATGGCTTCCGACTCAAATACGTGGATTTCTCTTCTTCTTAGTGTGCCGAGTCATATGGAACGTTCACAAACATCAGGAAAATTTGAACTTTTTCACTGCTCTTACAAAAAGTGTCCTTGTGTTAGATCTATACCATTGTCGTACATTAGTCAGCCACGATGACTTGCGACATCCCGGACCTTCTTTGCCATGAATTTTACCTTGTATTATAAGCTGAAGCAGTTGGTATTTTATATTAGATAGTATATTTTAAAACTTTCAGTTTTTGTGCTGTACAACTTAACGTTTTTGTATAATTGGCAAGAAACCACTACTTACTGATTTATTCATCAGACGCCTTTCGTGCTAGATCAGCGTATTATTCAATGTTGTGAGAAACTGACAAGACTGTTGTTCAGGTGTGTTTCTGTTCTGATTTGTCATTTTCTTCATATAGTAGTTGTCAATTATGTTCTCAAATATAGTATTTTTTGTGCGTGTTTTTTGTCATTTAGAGTGTTTTTTGAATAGTATTTAAGTTGTTTATATAGCTCATAGTTTTCTACAGTGTTGTTTGTGGCTTTTTGTTCAAGTGTTGTATTATTTTTAGGTTGGTGTCTATGTCAGTCTGTGAGTGTAGCATGTTTTATGCCGTGTGTATGTCGAAATTTGGTTTGGGTTGTGTCGTTCCTTTATAATTTACGTGTTTGTTGTATCTTGTGGTAAATGTTATCTATGTTTGGGAAACTCTGGGATGTGAGTTAATGCTAGTTTGTATTTACGTTTGCTGTCGTGAATATTTGGATTTCCTAATATTTCAAAACGTTTTCCGTGTTGGACGGTATAGGAACCATTTTCGTAATCCATAAAACTCCCGAACACATCAATAGACACACACCGACATCTCGGCGCCGATATAATACTTCTGTATGAAGGATGCCATTTCTTTCTTAGTTCATCAAATTTCGAATGTATCTACTTTTATATTATCCTGCAGCTTCTTGTACGTTTGTATGCATTTTGAACGAATTGACTTTGGCACTGCACTGAATATACTGATTTTGCCTGTCCGTTTCAATTTGAGAAAATTTTTCTTAGATTTTTTTTTTTTTTAATCTTTGTTCTTCCGTAAGGTACAAAATTTTATCGTTTATGCAACACGTTTCGATTGTTTGAGAAATATCTTTGAGTTTGGTTTACAGGTTTCAACAATGATTTCTTTGACTGGATTCCGTGATATCTCAATACCTCTTTTACCAAGATCGCTACAATAAAAACCGAGTATTGAGTAGTTGTAAATATTAATTTATTTAATTTAATTAGACCAGACACAGGCTCCACTAGGACAATATGTGATGGAATATATTTAATACGCTCTCCAATCTCTAATCACGCAGGGGTTACATATTATAGTGGATATCAGATCATATTGATGTTTTCAAAAACCAAAGTTGTCTAATACATGTACAATATTTTGAAGCACTTGAATGTACGGGGCAGTTTATAACTGGCCCACTCAGCAACTCTGACGACTATCAACCAATAGGAAGTAGAAGTGTTGGCCCTTTTATAAACCATTTTCTTTTTTTTTTGTTCCGCACAAAAACAGACCAGGATTGCCTAACCACTCTCGTGTAATATCGTATTTCAACCATTCGTACAATGCCGGACCTACGGATGGTTTACGATCACTTTCAACATATATATATATATATATATATATATATATATATATATATATATATATATATTATGATGAATAGTTACTATCTGGAGTACATCCGTTCATTCTGCAGTTCATAAATTCGCAGTTCCGACATTTCGCTCGAATCTCATCCGGCATTGACCAGGTGAGCCCAACAACAGTAGAAGAGCAAGTGAAGAGCGCAGATAACTCGACTCCTATATAGAGTGGAATGAAGCCACGCCCATTGACGTCAATACACACATTGACGTCAATCCACACATTGACGTCAATCCACACAAACCTGATCCGACATCCGGCTTTGGATATAAAATAATAAATATTCTTTTATTTGAATAACCTGTGTTGTTTCAAATTATTAAATAAGAAACCGTATTTTATATTTATATATATATATATATGTATATGAATATATATATATATATATATATATATATATATATATATATATATATATGTATATATATATATATATATATATATATATATATATATATATATATATATATGTATATTCTCATACGTATTCCTTCACGGATGGAAAATATGATGAAAGTTACTATCTGGAGTACATCCATTATTTCTGCAGTCCATAAATTCGCAGTTCCTACGTTTCGCTAGAATCTCACCCAGCATTGACCAGGTAAACCCAACTACAGTAGAAGAGCGAGTGAAGAGCGCAGGTAACTCAGCTCCTATATATAGAGGAATGAAGCCACGCCTATTGACGTCAATCCGTACATTGACGTCAATCCACACACACCAGATCCAAACAATTACTCATATTCCTTTGCCTTTGTTCACCTTTCTGCCGATAAAATCTATCGGTGACACACTTCAACACTGCGGGCAAATTCAAAGTATCATCGCGTTTGTTATGACTCCTTGGCTTCTCTATTTCGATAGCCTCACGAATAATTCTATTTCTGTAGTTTTCCACTTAAGCAATCTGACGGCAAGATTGGAAATCAGTGGTATGTCCTGTATCGCACTGTTGCCTGTACAGAGCCGACGTTTTCAGCTTGTTTTTAAAACCCAGTTTGTGCTGCGTAAGCCTAGCTTAGACAGTCTGTTCGTTTGGCCATTGTACGATTTCTTACAAACTCCACAGGAAACGCTGTAAACACCATGGTCTTATCTCTGGCGTTACCAACAATCTTGTAGATGGTGATGTAAGGTTTGTAAACGGAATGTAAACCATGCCTCCTAAAGATTCTGCCAATCCCATCAGTGGTCCCTTTAATAAAGGGCAGAATTACAGTACCAGCTTTCTCAGTCACTTTTTCGTAAACGTCAACAGGAATGACACTTTGACAAGGTAACTCTTTATTAATGGCATATTCCTTACAGCCATTGCTTCTAAGCACCTCTCTCATAGTAATAAGTTCCTGGTCCCTCGAATCGATGTCTGTTAACATGTAAGACCGATAGAAGAGCGTGTCAGCGACAGCCTGGATCTGAGATGGGTGGTGATGAGACTCAGCGTTAATATATCTATTGGTATGAGTCGGTTTTCTGTAGACCGAATGGTGAACACAACCATTCTGACCCTTCCTAACCAAGAAAGTCCAGAAACGGCAAGCAGCCATCACTCTCCAGTTCCAAAGTGAAAAATATCCTGGAGTGGCGAGAGTTGAGGTACGTAAGGAACTTATCAAGTTCTGTGCCACCATGTTGCCAAATCATAATGACGTCATACACATAACGTGCCTAGCCAGATCCAAGACATGCGGAGGGAGCTCTTCAAAAATAGACATCCTCTGAAGCCCTTCATCAATGGGAACGCTGGGGTACAATGACTTGACGTCCAAGCTAGCCATTATATCACTTTCTTTAACTTGGATTCCTTGCAGCACTTGGACAAAATGTTCAGAGTTCTTGATATAGGAATCAGCCTTCTGAACCAATGACTGAAGTTTAGCCAAAATATTTCTCCAGTTTCTGAAGAGTTGAATTAATAGCACTCACTATAGGTCTCATAGGAGTTCCCGGTTTATGGATTTTAGGTAAACCATATAGGCCTAACTTTGGACATATACTAGATTTATCCCGAAGAATTATCCTGGATTGAGTTTCCTCATCGACAGGAGGCTGTTTGATAATCCGTCTTGTAGTCTTTTCCAAGTAGGTGGTCAGATCGTTCTTAATAACTTTGTAATTTTCATCATTAAGGATGTCCTTCATCTTGTCTATATAATCTGAAGTATTTAAAACTACAGTCGCGTTATCCTATTTCAGGGTAACCATATCAGATCCAGGCTCTGGCTGACGCGCTCTTCTCTTGGTCTCACAAGTTAACATGTAACACACTTTAGATGGTGTTACATATTAAATTGGAAATTTCGAGAAAACAAACGAGAATATATTCAAAATTGTAAAAATATACAACTATATCAAAAAATTGTGATTTATTAGAAATATTTTTAATGAGATCTCTGGTTGATAGTGACATCTGTCGGAAGAATTTTAAAACAAGTAATTAAAGTAGGTATGCGCCCACCCTGTTGCGCAGTAGGTAGGAAGGTTGCTCGCAACGACAATTTAATCTCTCTTTTAGCCAAGATGTAAAAGGCAACGGACGTGTCCGAGAGCGAGGAAATTTTATTTATTTTTCAAAATTTATTGTAATATTCTTTTTCCTAAATATGTTATAATCATGGTGTAGAAGACAGCGTACGTAACCAAGTACAAAGATGGGACGCTGAAGTTACTGAAGATATTTCGTGAGACCTTTCTACAAGAAGGATGCGAGGCTACGACATGTAAATACAGCTAAGTGGACGATTTCAAACTTTAGAGATTTATTACAAAATTTAAAATGTTAGACAGTTTAACTCAAATTATTAACATAGAACTTTTTAACAAGTATATCAATGTAATTTATGCATCATTTGGTGCACTTGTGTTCACCTTAAATTGTAAGATTTGCAAGATAGATTGTAAGATAAATTGTAAGGCAAGCAAACTCGAGTACAGATCCACTTTCAGCCATTGATTGATTTATTGATAGATTGCTATACGTAAAAATTCATAAGTCAAATATTAAATGTTCAATAATCCGTAACTGAAGCAATGTCTAGAAATTTGTATCATGATTATAATTTATGTTATTTTTTTTGTTAAATAAAATGAGTGTAATTAGCTTTAATTGAATTTAAAAGAGTAGTTATTTAACCAGCACACAATTCCATGCATTACAAGTTAATAAGGCTTAAAAATTAATTTAATGAGACTCTGCTAGTTTAAATGATATAACTTTGTATTTTAAAGTATTTTTAATGTAACGTAGTTCTACCTTCAAGTTTTGAAGAGTGCTACAGACAGACGGTTATTATTACGCCTGAACTGAAAGCTAGAACTTAAAACTAAAACTTAAACTTAAAATTTAAACTAAATAATAATTCTAGAAACGTTACAAACAAACATCGATTCGAGGGACCAGGAAGGTATTACTATGAGAGAGGTACTTAGAAGCAATGACTATAATGAATATGCCATTAATAAAGCGTTACACTGCCAAAGTGCCCTTCCTGTTGGCTTAGACCAAAAAGAGACTGAGAAAGCTGGTACTGTGATTCTGCCCTTTATTATATGAACCACTGATAAGATTGGCAAACCCTTTAGGAGGCATGGTTTACATCCCGTTTACAAACCTTACATCACCATCGACAAGGTTGTTGGTAACGCCAAAGATAACATCTTCTTGGAAATCCATGGTGTTTACAGCGTTTCCTGTAGAGTTTGTAAAAAATCGTACATTGGCCAAACGAACAGACGTATCTCAGCTAGGCTTGAGGAGTACAAACTGGGCCTTAAATACAAGCTGAAAATATCGGCTCTGTACAGGCACCACTGCGATACAGGGCATACCATAGATTACCAATCTTGCCTTCAGATTGCTCAAGTGGAAAACTACAGGACTAGAATGATTCGTTAGGCTATCGAAATAGAGAAATGAGGGAGTCTTAACAAACGCGATGATACTTTGAATTTGCCCACAGTGTGCAAGTGGGTCATCGATAGATTTTATCGGCAGAAAGGTGAACAAAGGCAAAGGAATGTGAGTAATTGTTTGGATCAAGTGTGTGTGGATTGACGTCAATGTACGGATTGACGTCAATAGGCGTGGCTTCATTCCTCTCTATATAGGAGCTGAGTTATCTGCACTCTTCACTCGCTCTTCTAATGTAGTTGGGTTCACCTGGTCAATGCTGGGTGAGATTCTAGCGAAACTTAGGAACTGCGAATTTATGGATTGCAGAAATAATGGATGTACTCCAGATAGTAACTTTCATCATATTTTTCCATCCGTGAAGGAATACGTTGAGCATATACATATATATATATATATATATATATATATATATATATATATATATATATATATATACATATACATATATATATATATATATATATATATATATATATATATATATATATATATATATATATATTTAAATATAAAATACGTTTTCTTGTTTAATAATTTAAAACAAAAGAGGTTATTCAAATAAAAGAATATTTATTATTTTATATCCAAAGCATTTCGAATGCTTCATATATATTCATTCTTAATCCCTTATTAATATCTTTCATAAGTCTCATATTTTCTATATTTGGAAATTGGTGCTTATTATCAATACAATGATTTGCGAAATTTGATTTATATATTTCTGGATTAATATAGGCATTTAAATGTTCTTTATATCTTTCGTTTAATTTTGTCTTTGTTTGACCTATATGAGCTTTATTACAATTTTTGCATTCTAATTTATAAACACCTCCTTTTTCATGCATATTAATTGTTTTCTTATTGTTATTTATTATGTTTAATATTTTGTTATTAGTTTTGTATGCAATTATGATATTTGTATTTTTAAATAATTTGGTGATATTTCTTATTTCATGGCCTATAAATAAAAATGAAGTCCATATTGTATTATTATTATTATTGCAAATTAAATAAATGTTTTGTTTATTAAAAATATAATAATTAAGTTTGTCAACAGTTTTCTTTTTATAACCGTTATCTAATGCAATTTGATAAATTATGTTTTTTTCTCTTATTTTATTTTCTTCATTCATGGGTATTTTATGCATTCTATATAATAAGTTATATAAAGCAGCCATTTTTTGATTATATGGATGACTAGATATATTTGGTATAATTTGGTTTGTCAAAGTTGGTTTACGGTATATCATATATTCAAAATTTTCATTTTTTCTTATTTTTGTTAAATCTAGAAAATTTATTTTGGTATTTGTTTCAATTTCATAAGTAAATTTGATTTTATTATTACTTGTATTTATTTTATCCAAAATATTTGTTAAATTTATATTATTATTGTTTGATATATACATTCCATCATCTACACAGCGAACCCAATAACCATTTTTATCATATATTTTTATAATTTCATTTTTTTTATTATCTAATTGTTGTAAAAATATTTCAGATAATATATTTAATAATGGCGAGCCCATAGCAAGACCATCTTCTTGTTTATAAGTTTTGTCATTATATGAAAAATAGGTTTGATTTAATATTATTTTGAGTGTAATTTAAATTTCTAATGTTAATTTTTTATCTTTCTCATGTTCAAATTTAGATTTTATAATTTCAAGAGTTTCATTTATAGGTATGTTTGTATACATATTTTTTATATCTAATGATATTAATTTTGTATTTTCATTAATTTTAATTGCATTTAGTTTTTCAATAAGGTTAATAGAATTTATTATAGTATGATTATTATTTAGTTCTATTTTATTTTTAAGAATATTTACCATAACCTTTGATATTTTATAAGATGGAGCATTTATAAAATTTATTAATGGTCTTATTGGTTTATCTATTTTATGTAATTTCACAAGTCCATTCAATATTGGAATTTTTGGATTATCATTATATAGTTGCTAATTTTATATGTATTGATTAATTTATATGAACATTTTATGATATTTTTAATTTTATTTTGAAACTTATTCGTAGGATCTTTATATATTTGACAAGATTGATTATCATTTATGTATTTTTCTGTTTTTGTTATGTGCTCATTTTTATCAATAATGGCAATAGCATTACTTTTATCTGCCTTTACTGTAATAAGATAATTATTTTGTAATTTTTGTTTTAAAACTTTAATTTCTACATATTGTTTCTCATGTGTTTTATTAACTGAATTTTTTTTCAATTTTTTAATTTCATAAGCTAATTCGATTCTGGTATTTTCTTGTAAGCTTGTATTTAGTTTACTAATAGCTAGTTCTGTATCTACTATAATATTAACAATATTATTATTTATGTCTATTTTTAAATTGGTTTTATTGTTTTCAAGTAGTTTTATTTCATTATTATTAAATCCAGTATTTGATAGATTAACTACATTAGGGTGAAAATTATGATATTTAATTTCAGATACATCTTTTATTTGTTTTTCTAACTTCAAATTTTTAAGTTTGTTGTTTGTTCTATTTATTTTTATATTTCTAATTTTATTTATAAGTAAATTGATTTTTTAAATATTTTTTCCCATTTTATGTTATGCATAATAGAAGCTAATTTTATATGTAGCTTATATATTTCAATCGTTAAAGTATTTTTCTTGTGATACAAGTTTTTAATTTCATTCTTAACCCATAATGTTTCAGCTTGTTTACATGTTTTTGAGCTATATTACTTTTGTTTTTAATTGTAATTTTTGCGTATTTGGGAATTATAATATTTATAATACCTTTTTTATTAAAGTATATATTACAGTTTGTATTCATTAGTTGAATTTTACGTTTTTCAATTAAATTAATGTCTTTTGTTAAGGCAACATTACAATTATTAATAAAAATCATTTAAAAATATTAGTATATAATAGGCTGAATTATATAGTAAATATTTGCTTCTAGTTGTATATTATAAAATATTTGTTTGATCCAGTATCAACTTGTAAAGATGAAAATGTTCAGTATAATTACTTTAGAAATGATAAAAATTATATATCTTGAGTTGTTTATAATATATTTTCCAAATATATGTAATAATACACACAATTCTAGATGTTTGATCGATTAATCAGTATGTTAAATATTAAATATGTTATCAAAATTTAATAATAATAATTTTATAATAATTTAATTTGCAATAATAATAATAATACAATATGGTCTTCATTTTTATTTATAGGCCATGAAATAAAAAATATCACCAAATTTATTAAAAATAAAAATATCAAAATTGCATACAAAACTAATAACGATATAATAAACATAATAAATAACAATAATAAAACAATTAATATGCATGAAAAAGGAGGTGTTTATAAATTAGAATGCAAAAATTGTAATAAAGCTTATATAGGTCAAACAAAGACAAAATTAAAAGAAAGATATAAAGAACATTTAAATGCCTATATTAATCCAGAAATATATAAATCAAATTTCGCAAATCATTGTATTAATAATAATCACCAATTTCCAAATATAGAAAATATGAGACTTATAAAAGAAATTAATAAGGGATTCAGAATGAATATATATGAAGCATTCGAAATATATAAACACAATAATAATAACAAATTAATAAAAGAAAAAATACAAATACATTCTAAATTTGATACTATATTCAATGTCTATAATGTTACAGCAACAAAATAAATTTGGCAATTTGTATAAATTTAGCAACAATTCTATTTCTAAATAAACATATGTGTTAGGCCTACAGCTTACATTATTATAGTTTTCATTCCTGATGATGTTGGTACTGTTTGCCAACGAAAAGCTTTGGATATAAAATAATAAATATTATTGTATTTGAATATCCTGTTTTGTTTTAATATATATATATATATATATATATATATATATATATATATAAATATTTATGCGTTATTTATCTTCAAAAATATATAGCATTCTATAAACTGAAGAGGTTTGGTGGTCAAAAAACTAAGAAGCTACTAGTTTTAGGAAAAAAAAATATCTAAACCTATCTTCTTCGATTCCAGATAAGGAATAAGTAACTAGAAATATAGGTTTTTCAATTTTAAGTTTTATATCAATTAAAAATTACAGATATATTAAGAGAATTATTTAGAATTGAGTAACAAGTAAAATATAAGGGAACAGTGTAAATAGGTTTTAGCCGTAAGATCCATTAAATATTGCATCAAAACATTTTAATATTTATACCCGAAGAGAGCAAATGGAATGGAGTGATGAAGCGGAAAGCACTTGCAGCAAAGTTGTAATTACATTAGGCAGGACCAATAATAGCTTTTCTTGGGAACTTAATGCTTGGAAAGAGGATAATCTGGTTTTTCCTTGTCTCTTTTCTTTTTCTTCTCTGTTCTAATTACCACAACGCGGCTTTTTAAAGAATAAAAATATATTTCCCTTTCATGGGAGTTGTGGTGATGTTGTTACACATTTACAGATATGTTGAAGACACACACACACACACACACACACACACACACATATATATATATATATATATATATATATATATATATATATATATTGTTGTTATTTCAAGAATAATAAAAAGGCATAAGAAGATTCATAAATCATCTTTGTTTTCCTTATAATACTTGCAATGTGAGCAGATCAGACTCACTTATTTATACATTATTCTAGATTAGGCCTACTACAATTAGACCTATAAAAGGAATTGGAAATGATTCGTTGCTGTCCATATAAAAGTTGTAAATATCTTCGTTTGTGAAAATGTTAGTATTATCCAAACACAGAAACCGGAGATTTTAAACATCTAGACACTAATGTAACTAAACGCAAGAGCATATCAGAAATATAACACTATAACAAGGTACTCACGTTAGGTTCTAACAGTACTCACAAGAGGTGGGTCAACTACATGATGATAATGTCAAACTATGCGCTGTAGAAACTAGAGCGACTTTCCCATAGCTACTCTCTGTGATTTCTCCTGCATATGAATATTTTCATAAAAGCGGGACTTTTAGATGTCAGTCTGCTACACACATTTGGAAATATATTTCGTTCTGACACCTTATGGACTATTATTATAGCCATTGTTTACAGCCTATTTAATTAAAAACGATTTACATTTGGTTTTTACAACGCCCGAAATATTTTTGATAGTTTTTCTCCTGGAAAATGCTAAATCATATTATATATGAAAGTTCAGACACATTCTCAAGTTCCTAAACCTTGGATTGATTTAAACTTCCTAATGATTACGGATAGGCAAGATATCAGATGTTGCCAAGATATCACTTGTGATTGCCTTTATCGTGACATTGCATTGTATATTACGTTTTTTGGTAGATGGTGCTTAGAGTAAACACTTTACCATAAATTGGAATATGTAATCATTTGCCTAAATTGTCACTTTAGGACGGTCTTTTCATTTTCATAGTAAAGCATTTCACATGAAGACGAAACATGTGTAAAATAAGATCAACGCAAGTGTTTACATAATATTAACATGTTACTGACTGACAACTAAGATATAGGCAAGGGTTTGCCTAATAATAAAATGTTACTAACTGCCAAATAAGATGTAGGCAAGCGTTTCCTTAGTAATAACATGTTACTGACTGACAAGTAAGATATAGGCAAGGGTTTTCATATTAATAACATGTTACTGACTAAAAAGTAAGATATAGGCAAGGGTTTTCATATTAATAACATGTTACTGAATGACAAGTAAGATATAGGCAAGTGTTTCTCTAATAATGGCATGTTACTGACTAACAAGTAAGATATAGGCAAGGGTTTTCATATTATTAACATGTTACTGACTAACAAGTAAGATATAGGCAAGGGTTTTCATATTAATAACATGTTACTGACTGACAAGTAAGATATAGGCAAGTGTTTCTCTAATAATGACATGTTACTGACTGACAAGTAAGATATAGGCAAGGTTTTCATATTAATAACATGTTACTGACTGACAAGTAAGATATAGGCAAGGGTTTTAATATTAATAACATGTTACTGACTGACAACTAAGATATAGGCAAGGTTTTCATATTAATATCATGTTACTGACTGACAAGTAAGATATAGGCAAGGCTTTTCATATTAATAACATGTTACTGACTGACAAGTAAGATATAGGCAAGGTTTTCATATTAATAACATGTTACTGACTGACAAGTAAGATATAGGCAAGGGTTTTAATATTAATAACATGTTACTGACTGACAAGTAAGATATAGGCAAGGGTTTTAATATTAATAACATGTTACTGACTGACAACTAAGATATAGGCAAGGTTTTCATATTAATATCATGTTACTGACAGACAAGTAAGATATAGGCAAGGGTTTTCATATTAATAACATGTTACTGACTGACAACTAAGATATAGGCAAGGGTTTTAATATTAATAACATGTTACTGACTGACAAGTAAGATATAGGCAAGGGTTTTAATATTAATAACATGTTACTGACTGACAACTAAGATATAGGTAAGGTTTTCATATTAATATCATGTTACTGACTGACAAGTAAGATATAGGCAAGGGTTTTCATATTATTAACATGTTACTGACTGACAAGTAAGATATAGGCAAGGGTTCTCATATTAATAACATGTTACTGACTGACAAGTAAGATATAGGCAAGGGTTTTCATATTAATAACATGTTACTGACTGACAAGTAAGATATAGGCAAGGGTTTTCATATTAATAACATGTTACTGACTGACAAGTAAGATATAGGCAAGTGTTTCTCTAATAATGACATGTTACTGACTGACAAGTAAGATATAGGCAAGGTTTTCATATTAATAACATGTTACTGACTGACAAGTAAGTTATAGGCAAGGGTTTTAATATTAATAACATGTTACTGACTGACAACTAAGATATAGGCAAGGTTTTCATATTAATATCATGTTACTGACTGACAAGTAAGATATAGGCAAGTGTTTCTCTAATAATGGCATGTTACTGACTAACAAGTAAGATATAGGCAAGGGTTTTCATATTATTAACATGTTACTGACTAACAAAGTAAGATATAGGCAAGGGTTTTCATATTAATAACATGTTACTGACTGACAAGTAAGATATAGGCAAGTGTTTCTCTAATAATGACATGTTACTGACTGACAAGTAAGATATAGGCAAGGTTTTCATATTAATATCATGTTACTGACTGACAAGTAAGATATAGGCAAGGTTTTCATATTAATATCATGTTACTGACTGACAAGTAAGATATAGGCAAGGGTTTTCATATTAATAACATGTTACTGACTGACAACTAAGATATAGGCAAGGGTTTTAATATTAATAACATGTTACTGACTGACAAGTAAGATATAGGCAAGGGTTTTAATATTAATAACATGTTACTGACTGACAACTAAGATATAGGTAAGGTTTTCATATTAATATCATGTTACTGACTGACAAGTAAGATATAGGCAAGGGTTTTCATATTATTAACTTGTTACTGACTGACAAGTAAGATATAGGCAAGGGTTCTCATATTAATAACATGTTACTGACTGACAAGTAAGATATAGGCAAGGGTTTTCATATTAATAACATGTTACTGACTGACAAGTAAGATATAGGCAAGGGTTTTCATATTAATAACATGTTACTGACTGACAAGTAAGATATAGGCATGTGTTTCTCTAATAATGACATGTTACTGACTGACAAGTAAGATATAGGCAAGGTTTTCATATTAATAACATGTTACTGACTGACAAGTAAGTTATAGGCAAGGGTTTTAATATTAATAACATGTTACTGACTGACAACTAAGATATAGGCAAGGTTTTCATATTAATATCATGTTACTGACTGACAAGTAAGATATAGGCAAGTGTTTCTCTAATAATGGCATGTTACTGACTAACAAGTAAGATATAGGCAAGGGTTTTCATATTATTAACATGTTACTGACTAACAAAGTAAGATATAGGCAAGGGTTTTCATATTAATAACATGTTACTGACTGACAAGTAAGATATAGGCAAGTGTTTCTCTAATAATGACATGTTACTGACTGACAAGTAAGATATAGGCAAGGTTTTCATATTAATAACATGTTACTGACTGACAAGTAAGATATAGGCAAGGGTTTTAATAGTAATAACATGTTACTGACTGACAACTAAGATATAGGCAAGGTTTTCATATTAATATCATGTTACTGACTGACAAGTAAGATATAGGCAAGGCTTTTCATATTAATAACATGTTACTGACTGACAAGTAAGATATAGGCAAGGTTTTCATATTAATAACATGTTACTGACTGACAAGTAAGATATAGGCAAGGGTTTTAATATTAATAACATGTTACTGACTGACAAGTAAGATATAGGCAAGGGTTTTAATATTAATAACATGTTACTGACTGACAACTAAGATATAGGCAAGGTTTTCATATTAATATCATGTTACTGACTGACAAGTAAGATATAGGCAAGGGTTTTCATATTAATAACATGTTACTGACTGACAACTAAGATATAGGCAAGGGTTTTAATATTAATAACATGTTACTGACTGACAAGTAAGATATAGGCAAGGGTTTTCATATTAATAACATGTTACTGACTGACAACTAAGATATAGATAAGGTTTTCATATTAATATCATGTTACTGACTGACAAGTAAGATATAGGCAAGGGTTTTCATATTATTAACATGTTACTGACTGACAAGTAAGATATAGGCAAGGGTTCTCATATTAATAACATGTTACTGACTGACAAGTAAGATATAGGCAAGGCTTTTCATATTAATAACATGTTACTGACTGACAAGTAAGATATAGGCAAGGTTTTCATATTAATAACATGTTACTGACTGACAAGTAAGATATAGGCAAGGGTTTTAATATTAATAACATGTTACTGACTGACAAGTAAGATATAGGCAAGGGTTTTAATATTAATAACATGTTACTGACTGACAACTAAGATATAGGCAAGGTTTTCATATTAATATCATGTTACTGACTGACAAGTAAGATATAGGCAAGGGTTTTCATATTAATAACATGTTACTGACTGACAACTAAGATATAGGCAAGGGTTTTAATATTAATAACATGTTACTGACTGACAAGTAAGATATAGGCAAGGGTTTTAATATTAATAACATGTTACTGACTGACAACTAAGATATAGGTAAGGTTTTCATATTAATATCATGTTACTGACTGACAAGTAAGATATAGGCAAGGGTTTTCATATTATTAACATGTTACTGACTGACAAGTAAGATATAGGCAAGGGTTCTCATATTAATAACATGTTACTGACTGACAAGTAAGATATAGGCAAGGGTTTTCATATTAATAACATGTTACTGACTGACAAGTAAGATATAGGCAAGGGTTTTCATATTAATAACATGTTACTGACTGACAAGTAAGATATAGGCAAGTGTTTCTCTAATAATGACATGTTACTGACTGACAAGTAAGATATAGGCAAGGTTTTCATATTAATAACATGTTACTGACTGACAAGTAAGTTATAGGCAAGGGTTTTAATATTAATAACATGTTACTGACTGACAACTAAGATATAGGCAAGGTTTTCATATTAATATCATGTTACTGACTGACAAGTAAGATATAGGCAAGGGTTTTAATATTAATAACATGTTACTGACTGACAACTAAGATATAGGTAAGGTTTTCATATTAATATCATGTTACTGACTGACAAGTAAGATATAGGCAAGGGTTTTCATATTATTAACATGTTACTGACTGACAAGTAAGATATAGGCAAGGGTTCTCATATTAATAACATGTTACTGACTGACAAGTAAGATATAGGCAAGGGTTTTCATATTAATAACATGTTACTGACTGACAAGTAAGATATAGGCAAGGGTTTTCATATAATTAACATGTTACTGACAGACAAATAAAATATAGGCAAGGGTTTACTTAATAATAACATGTTAAAGACTGTCAACGAAGATATAGGCAAGTGTTTGCATATTAATAGGATGTTACTGCAGTCAACTAAGATATAGGCAAGTGTTTGCATAATAATTACTGTCAGCTAATATGTAGGCAAGTGTTTGCATATTAAAAACATGGTACCGTCTATCAACTAAGATCCGTGCAAGTGTTTACATGATATTAGCATGATCCTTACGGTCAATTAGACCATCTTTTGTTTAGGGAGTAGATTTAATCTGAGTTATATATTTCTTTTCAAAAAAAAAAAAAAATCACAGAACTCAGGAACAGTGGATCTTCTATCTGGAAAGTTACGAATGTGCTTTTTGTTCGTAAATAAACACGAAAGTTAAAAGATGCAAGATAGGAAAATTCTAGATATCTATAGAACAAAATAATACTTTCACCTCTTTTCGTCGAGTCTTCACAATGCACGAAGCACTTGTATTACAGTATAAAATATTAAACTGTTTCCCCGCAATTCCTATCTGAAGCAGCGTTTATTAGTTAACTAGTAATTTATTGACTCGAGTACTGCTTAGTTTAAAGTAACTTCTGCAAAAATACATTATATACAGGTTTTAGTAAAATACGCCACCTAGAAAACCAAGCATTATAATAAATAGTCATTTAATACATTTAAAAAATGTTACTACTTTCAGAATCTGTTAGACCGTAGATAGGTTAAATCAAATTACTCGACATTGTCATTTTCTAGAGAATTATGCGATCAAGTTTAGAACTTCGCTGATTTGTCGTAAAGCTGTTTCAGAACAGACAACTTTGCGCGCTAAGTTGATGGAAGGATTGTTCGCTACTATTGTGCAAGTTTACTTCACGAATTGTTCCCAAAAAGCGACTTATTGCAACCTCTTACAATCCTTGGAAGAATACGTCACTGATAAACCTAGAATTATTTTATAGTTGCACATTTTTCTAAGCTAACGGGTTGAAAATAAATTGAATAACAAAGACGTTTTTTACATAGGGAAAAGTCAGTTCTTGATATCCAATCAAGACACAAATTGAGCTTACAGGTATTAAAATAATTCATTTAGTAGTAAAGAACTTTGGATTCAAATATGAATGCATGAAATTACTATGGTAAATAAGGTATACCCTGCTAAAACACAATTTTCAAATATTCTGTCTGTACAACAAAAATTAAATTATATATATTGTGAATCGAAAAGCACTCAGTAAATTGCTAAAATCAATCTGGTAAATTACTTAAACCATGATAAAACAATACAAAAATTATTAATGTTTTATAAGTATAATATAAATGTGTTAATGTGTATAAATATGTTTTCAAACGTTTGATTTATTTAGACTTTTTTCGTAATCTGGTTGGTAACATAGGAATAATTTTAGTTATAATTTAGAAAATATTTCCATTGTAGAAATTGTGAAATGGTATGAACAATTAAATTCTTGTAGTACTTTCTATTTTCAATTTAAAAACCAAACAATATAGTTTATTAGGCAGAATATACAATTTTAATCATCATTGTAGAGTTTCAATAAGGAATAGTACAATATATGATGTTATCCACTTTGTAATATCGTTTTAATTGTAGCTGGGTATGAATCCAAAAGACATTGTGAATGAACTGTCATTTGTTATACTTCATTCACATGTTATTAAACCCCTTGGTTAAATTAAAACTTGTCTAAGGTCTAAGCAGTATCTAGTTAAATTAAAATTTCTAGGTAGTGTGGTTTTAAGAACCTGTAATGTGTATGTTACTGTAAGCATATGTACGAACGTCATTAATTATTTATTTAACACAGTATTTTGAGTTTTGTATTATTTTTGAAAAAATCTTAAAACTGAACTTAACAAAGTGATTGTAAAAACCCTTTTACATATTTACAAAAAAATCACAATTTTATAACGCGTTCAGGGTTTTTGAGGTAATAGATAACCCATATAAAGGTCAGAATAAAGGATACATACTGAGAGCGAGTTAGGCAAGGAAACATTTACTGGAAAGAATAAAACATTTTAGATTAATTTGTAAGATTATTTATTAAGATTTGCTCAACTCCAGAGAGTCAAACAGATTGGAGAATATTATTGTGTATTATTTGTATTGTACTATTTGTATAAATATTTTTATACTGTAAAAATAACATACATAAATATAATTTCAAGTTGATCAATACCTTGAACGTAATTGATTTAGTGATGAATAAATGGAAAATTTCTAAACCTTTCTTTATTTCTATGAAATGTTAAACAATTTCCTACAAATTAAAATCCTAGATTAGCTTGTTGAGATATGATTATAAAAGTTTATTTCACGAAATAATACATACCCTACTACTGTTGCCATTCTAGAGCATAAAATGTAGTTGTTGCTACTTTTATGAGTAAACCAAAAGGTTTTGTTGGCAATTTTAAACTTTTAAAATAGAGCCTAAAATAGTTAACATGGAAAATATTCGAATCTTATTTTATTCTCTTCATTGGAGTATCTAAGAGTACGTATGTGTTCGTTTGATTTATTCCTACAAGTTTTTAGAGTTCCATATGTCCCTGAAAGAAATTATTTAGTCAATTTGTTGTTTGGTTTTCGTCAAAATATGAATGTTGACAAAAAGCTTAGAATACGTATCTAAATTTAAGATTGTACAGAACACTCAATTACAACATATAATAGCTAATGTATGAGTACAAACCAAGAATATGAATATTTGGAATGACAAAACGTTGCTCCAAATATGTATGGCGTATAGAGATGAATGTTTGGAGAATGACACCACTATACACGTAGAGTGCGGATTAGGAGTAATTTACTAAAATAAATTACTTGGTTAGAGACTAATTTCAAATAATGATTTCTTTGATTCTACATTAATGTAAAGACTGAACCCTTGAGCCGGGGTCATTGTAAGAACACAATGACTCAACTCTATGCTAACCTTTTCAATTATTAATAAATAGTGGTATTTTTTATGAGTTCCTAAAGGGCTCTTAAACGTTTGAAGGAAACAAATAATATTTTATCTAAACATTTGGACTTTCTAATGCAATGCAGATATCCTTTTTAAAACGTTGGATACTATGAAAGAAAGTTTCTACTTTCACTGTCAAAATTATTGAAGTTAGAGTATTTTGTATTTAAACATTGTAAAAATTCGTAACATATTCAATTTGGCAATCAAGCGTTAACTTTGCAATTTCTAGTATAAATATCAAAATAGCAATAATATATATTCTTTTAACGTTTTATGTATTTAGGCAGTTGTAATTTCTTTAATGGGAAGAGACTCGTAAAAGTTTAATCTGTTTTTATAAACAACTCGTAATAATTAACTCGTAATGATTATCATAAATTAGATAAAAATGTTATTTTATCTAAAGGTATCAACTCAAAAAATTTACTTAATGATAAAGGAAGTATTGTTATAGTAAAATCAAATTGTAAGTTAATTAATGAAGATAAAGGGCATATCCCTTTACAACCATATACCTTTATGTTATTTACTTAAATAGCCTTTTTTGGAAATATAACGTAATAATTTGATTCGTTTTATTTTATCTATCCTTATTAGCTGTAGTTTGTATTGCATATGTATTAATATAGTGTACTTTTTGACATAGACTATTTGGATCAAGATGACCGATCGTTATTTGTTGGTCAAAGGAAGAGAGGAAGCAGAGCTTATCTCACGTCTATATATACCATAGATAACGATTGGTATCACTCTAGTTTGTAGCTTCTTGTTTGCTAGATTGTAACTTTGTAATAAGACCATCTGATGATGATGATGACGACATGGTCACCGAAATGTACATAAGGGTTTATTCTTATGTAACGTGTTTTCTTTGTTATTTTTGAATGTGTTTGTGGAATTGGGGTTCTTTTCAATATTTACATTGTAATATTATGTACCACTGTGCTCTTCATATTGTATTTCTCTAATGTATGTTTAACCGAATCTAACAATCAAGACATTATAATCTTAAACCCGGAGGTGTATATATTGCGAAGTATAATAAAATTGAAGGCAAACCAAAGATATAATACAAATTTAAACAAATATTTTAAAGTAATTAGGGATTGTAATTAATTCTGTGGTCATAATAACCCATTAACCAAATTTCCTGCAAATTGGAGCCGTAAATTTATAAGACGGTATTTTAATATCATGTTGTTTATAAATTTTGCACTATTGTTTTTCATAATAGTGAAGTTGTAGGTATACTTTATATTGGTGTCAATGATTAAATACTAAAAAACCATTTATAGTCAATTCCTTTAGATGAGTTTTTTAGTCATTCTAGAAACTGTATTTATTGAAAATGATTGCGGGATTGGATCGTAAAAATTCATCAAATTTTAAATCACAGATAACAATACGTATTAGAAAGTCTATTTTTTTTTAAATGTGTTTAAGCTGGTAGTAAAGTTTTCTAAAAAAGAATGGATTATTTTAAGTCGTCAATGAAATAGCACATCTTTCTAAAAAAGGATCATAAGGAATAAAATTAAATGTTCTCTCGAAAATAGTCCCAGGTATAAAAAAATGTTTAATTTTACACCTCAAGAAACACAGTTTACAAGACGGAGATTTTCAGTAATGTTTAAGCTACTGGATTTCATTTTATGAACAAAAATTTAATTTAAGACAAGATCTTACGTCAGACTCACTCGCTAAAATATATCTCCTCTCTTCTTCACCTCTACGTTTTGCATGCGAAAGATGATAAGAGAACTTTGTTTATACGTGAATATTTAAGAAAGGGTAACATGAATCACTTTCGTAAAAGCATTGGCAATAGACTAACAACATAGTTAAATTTTACAATGGTAATAAAATACAGTAGTCATTTTTCTGTTTAAACCAATAAAAGTAGGAATTACTTGTTTTAATCGATTAGGTGCAAAGTTTTAAATGACATTAGCAATTTATATTATACCATTAGATAGTCAGCCAATGACTAAATATTCGTGTTTGCGTTCTTGGATTTAAAAACACTTTATCCGATATATTCTTTGAAAAATTATATTGATAATATTTTAACATAATTTTAGTCAATTAAATAATAATGATTTTGCTTACCAGCATTGAAAAAATAATCGTAACAGATATTTAAAACTTTTTAAATATTGCGAATTTGTTCCTAAACAATATATGTAAATAATGATAATGACATCAGATTTAGGCAAGCCATGAGATGCGCCAGAGGGATGCACGGAAGGTTAATAGTTGCCGTGTAACTATAATAATTACTCACTTTACCATCAGCTGTCCGAGCGAGAAGATTAGTTTTAAAAATGCAATTAATTCAGAAATAGACGATATGGAATATATGATCCATAGAAGTTTCTTCTAAAACAGAACCAATTTATATTTAGATCTCTATTTTAGTGAAAATAATTTAAAATGAGTTCTTAAAGTATTATTTTATTTTTGTTTTTAATAATGTAATTAATTACATCTCACGACGCTACAGCCTGGCCTATCTAAACTGGAGCATCGCGGAACGAACAAGCAGTAAAGGTCAGTTGATCTACATACGTTTTGCAGATAAGTGATAAAATAATTTGGTAAAAAACTTCCATTCCAAAAATTTAATTTATATAAATAAAGTTTATTATTGTTACAAGTTTAGGCCGTAAAAAAACTAAACTATATAATTGTTGTTACTAACCTAATATTATAAATAGGAGATATAGCCACGTTTTTAGCTTCATAGTAAGTAAAATACATATGATTATTGAAACGACTTTACTAGTAGATATCTTATATCCATACCATAAATTCATTATTTGTTCAATTCTTCAAATTGGTTAACTTCATATCTAAGAGATATAGAATTTAAGAAGTATAGAATCTAAGAGATTTAATATTCTAAAATGAGTGTAATTAGTATATATATACTTTATTTGTATTTTTCTTTATATTTCGAAATCATAAATATTAAATATCTCCTGAAACATACCACTTAATACTCCATAAAGAATGCACATTAATTTTCAGGTTAGGTAATAATTACGTATCATTTAACTGCATTATTTGCCATCATCATAATAATTACTGTTACAAACTGAATAAGTGAAATAAATACAAATGCAAGATAAATAAAAAATATATTAAAGCTATTGGTATCCGCCTCACGTTGCTGCACCCGAAAACAAAAGTTTCTAATAAGAAAAGCAAATCAAACTTCTTAATAAGTGTATTTAATTTATTGCAATGCAGGATTCACAATAATTTTCTACAGTACCTTAGGCATATAAACATACAAATTGTAGGTATCCTAACACGTGAACCAGAAACATATAATTGTAGGTGATAAAAGTTTGAATGTTTCAAATTTAATCCAGCAATGGTCTACGATTGTCCTTGTCCCTTTTTTGATGGAAATTGCGCATGCCAGACACAATGGATATTGTAGTCGTATAAAATCAATGGGTAGATCTGATGAAATCATTGGTATTAATGGATCCAGACCATCTCTTCTTCTTCTTCTTCTTCTTAGAACTTGTCACTTACGATTTCTGCCTGAAAAAATTTGGGTGTAAGTTTTTTTGTGGTTAGTCTGGTTTTGCTCCACATCTTTCTTTGATTTTTCATTATCGACAATCCTACTTTTAATACCAATACGTGTGATACCGATGATTCTATATAGAATTTAGCAGTTATAAGGAATTACAATAAGTTATAACAATTAATAATGTACGTTCATTTATACAATATGTTTATAATTATTTTAATTAGGTTAGTATGGATATACATTTTATTATTAGACTTATGAAAGGCTGTACACTGAACCATGATGAGGCTCTGAAGCGGAGCCCTGTAGATGCAACTAAATTAAATTTTCCAAATCCGTCCTGAATTATGTTAAACCATCTCTATAAATCTCAATTACTCCTTTCCAGTGCCTAAGGCGTACATTGGATACTTAAATACTAACATAAATACATCAGTTGTACCATCCTAAGCCTCTGTGGCGGAGTCCTATATATGGATCTGAACACAAATTCACGAGAACCGTTATTTGGAATTAGTTAATAAATCTCTACAAATATCATATAACTCTGTACAGCGGTTTAGCAGTCTATAAGATAAATACATACTCACATACATACATCGGTTTAGAACCAAACTGAGCCTCTGGGGCGGAGTGCTGAGGATGGATCTGATTCAAACTTCACATGAACTGTCCTGGAAATATAAAAAAAAAAATCTCTCCAAATCTTATTATATTCTGTTAAGCAGTTTAGACACCCATAAGATATATAAATACTCACATACATACATCGGTTTTTTAAACAACCTAATCACCTAGAGCAGAGCCCTGTGGAAGGATCTATTGAAACATCACATGTTAAATCCTGGGAATGTGATAATATCACTCTAAATGTCATTATCTTCTAGTCATGGGTGTAGTTGTTCATAAGATACATAAATAACTATTATGAGCGTCTTGGACGGAACCCTGAGGATGGATCTAAACCAAACTTCCCATGAATCGTTCCTGAGAACATGTTAATAGATCTCTCCAAATTTCATTAACATCTGTTCCGCGGTTTAGTCGTCCATGAGATACATCAGTATAAAACCATTCTAAGCCTCTGGTGCGAATCCTTGTGGATGGATATAAACCAAACCTCACACGAACCATCCTGGGAATATGAAGATTTCAAAACTTTATCATCTTTTGTTCAGCTTTTTAGACATCTATAAGATACATACATACAGACATATTGCACATACATACACACTTACAAACATTCATATATATATATATATATATATATATATATATATATATATATATATATGTATATATATATATATATATATATATATATATATATATATATATACTGTAACGTTTTTAAATAACTTAATTTTAAAGGAAATAATAGATTTTAAAGATTGCAATAATTCGTTACACAATTAAAGATTAACCTGCAAAATCAAATGTTCTGCTGAAATAAGATGATGTATTAAAAAAATAACTTAGACACAATAATAGTTCAAACAAATTAAATTTTACTCTTGTACATTAAGAAAAATTACAAATAAAAACACTTAGGAAATATTGCCTTAACCTTGTTACATACACATTCGATTTAAGAGAATTATCAAAGGCAAATTTACGGCAGAGCACGAAACATTTAATTGAAATTGCTTGGATATTTTTAAGATGCATTAAAGATTTTACATTGAATTTAAATGAATTATTTTACATTGTACTATTACTGGAAACACTTTTGTTTTAGTTACAAACTGGCTTATAAGTCATGACAGTTCAAAGAAGTTTTCAAACGTTATTCCTTTTTAAAACAAATAATTTGTATAGTAAAACGTAGCTAATTCCTTTTTGTATTGATGCGACAAGACTTAGTTCGGAATGAAATCCTTCATTCTGCTCTCCGACAATGATCTTCCCTTTCTAGGTAGTTATCAAGGTAGCAACATTCCTTCTAACGAAAAACAAAGAATTTTAATTAAAATGCTCTACAGTAAAATAAAAGGTTCCTTTCCTCCTAAAAGTTGAAAGAGTTCCTAACTCGTCCACATTTCAAAAACAAGAGAGTGCTAGCCTAGCTTGCGTACCGGCTATCTAGGTTTCCTCCCACCTTGGGCCGCGCAGATAGGCAAAACCTATTTTGTGCTCTAACATAATTCTCGTTTCAAATACAATTTTTTTTATTATTTAAAAATATGTTTTACATTTTTTAAATTTTGACGACCCGTTTGTTTTCTGAATTTATTTTAATATGTAACACACCTAAAATGTGTTACATATTCCCCCCCCCCTTTTTTAAAACAAATTGTATCAATTCATTATTTATCAATTTATTTGATTTAATTTATTTGTACCTTATTTACTTTTACTTTCAGCAACAATCCATCATTACTAGGATGAAACATTATCATAACCCATTTTACCATTCTTTTAACAATTATCAACTTAAATCAACATAGGAAACCTTACTCAAGTAAATATATATATATATATATATATATATATATATATATATATATATATATATATATAACATTATTAGAACATGAATCACAATAATTCTTCTTTTTTACTACTCTTTTTAATTCATAAGAAAACAAAAAATTTTGAATAATATAAATTTACTATTAAGCTATCCTAATTAAAATTTTATTTTACATACACATATCATAATTTTCTTTCATTATCCAATTTAATTTCTGCTTTACAATAACTTTATTAACATTTTTATTTTAATTTAAATTAACTCTTGTTATATAAATTTCATTGTAGATTTATTTCACACTTTAAAATTTTAAAAATATTACACACTCTTATTACTCTCATTACATATCTGCCTTCATTGTGATCATTTTGTTTCACAAACTTTTATGAATAAAAAATAATATCTTTTCAATTTTTAAATCCTTTACTCTCTCAATTCCTTATTAAATTTCAATCAAATTATTTCTTTATTAAAAGTCCTTCAAATCATCACTTTGTTAAAACTCCTTCAAATTTATCACATTGTTAAATTTCATTCAAATTCATCTCCATTTTAAAATTCTCTTGTTCAAAATGGCTCTTTATTAAATTTTCTTCAATTTATCTCTTTGTATGTCAACATTTCCTAACCTTTAACTAGCTATATTTATCACAGTCCACTTCCTGGGGTTTGGGAAAACCTGCTTACTTCCTGTAAGTAAATAAAAAATTACAATTTTAACGCGACGCTATTAATTTCTCAATTGTCTATCTCAATATACAAAACTAAGTATGTACTATTGCCTCATAACGTCTCTGTTTTACCTACAATATTTGTACATCTTATACCCTGGGAATTCAATACCCACATTTTGAAGACCAAATTATTATTCTTAAATGATATCCCATTCTTTGATTTAAAAATTATATCGCTAGCATGTTGACACCCAAAGGACTATATTCAACTTAATACTATTAAATTTATTTCAAATATTTCTTCTAACAAATTTAACTTTAAAATTTCTTTGCTAAGCTCTTGCATTAGGAATCACAATTAAAATTAAAAGGAACCTAGGCTTGTACATTCATACACAATTTTGGGGTCAAATGTTTAGTCTGTCGGGTGTAGAGTTATGTATTTTGAGATCTTAGTCTAAGTCTATCTCGTGTAGAACGTGTATGGCACGTTGACGTTCACCTCGACGACAATGTGGATTGTGTAGTCCTGGGTTGTAAATTATATCAAGGCACATCCCATCTCCTTGTTAATTTATTCCCCTTTTTAAAAACAAGGCTGGAATATTTAAAATTTTAAATTTTTCCAAAAATTATTTTTTACCATTTCAAAAGATATAAATTTTGCTTAAACATATTTTATACAACTATTACATTTCTTATACATTTAAATTTTAAAACCTATTATAATAAAATTATAAAATCATGTTTCATCAAACATCACTTTTAAATTTCAATTATAATCTTTTTCTTAATTTCATTTCTTTAATTAGAATCATATTACGTTTCGAAAAAAAAAATGTATCACACAGTTTCATTTTTTAAATTTTAATTCATTTCAATTTAATAGTCCTACAAGCTTTGTTTATATCTTTTACGTCTGTTAAACTAACCTACCCCAAGAGTTCAGAAAACAAAGGGAGTACATTTACCTGAGCACTGCAAGCAATTTCAAACAAACTTTGAAAAGTGTTTCACGGCTAGCATTATGGATCAGCCGCACCTGTGTAAACAATTATTTTAAGCTACGCACAAACTTCTACAAAAATATTTGAACTTTACTATGGCAACTACGATTCATTTTTCAAACAAGGACTTTCATGTCCTTGGAACAGCCACACTCTTCAAACAAAAACTGGTTTGAACTGGTTCTCGAGGTTTCACTTCCTGCAACTAATCTCTTTCGTTTTACAAACAGTTTCTTTCAAGTTAAATTTCACCCTGCAATATCAAACACTTTCCATACAAAATTATTACCAACTTCAAATTTTATTATTATATTGAATCTTTAATTCTTTCTTATTTTTATAACACTTTATATTACTTCTCTATCATAAATAGCTATTTAATAAGTGAATACATCATCCAAATTATCAACTGAAACACCAGAGTTGCGCATTATATGTAACGTATAGAAATAACTTAATTTTAAGAGTTAATTGATTTTAAAGAAAAATTACAATTAAAAATTACAAATAAGTACACTTTTGAAATATTGCCTTAATCTTGTTACATACACATTCGATTTAAGAGATTTATCATAAGTAAATTTATGGCAGAGCAAGAAACATTTAATTGAAATTGCTTGAATATTTTTAAGATGCATTAAAAATTTTACATTGAATTTAAATGAACTATTTTACATTGCACTATTACTGAAAACACTTTCGTTTTAGTTAAACACTGGCTTATAAGCCATGATAGCTCAAAGTTAAGTTTTCAAAAGTTATTCCTTTTAAAATCACATAATTTTTATAGTACAACTTAGCTGATTCCTTTTTGTAGTGATGCGACAAGTCTTAGTTCGGAATAAATTCCCCCATTCTGCGCTTCGGCAATGATCTTCCTTGTTTAGGTAGAAGGCAGCAACATTCCTTCTAACGAAAAACAAAGAAAAGCAATGAACCATAAAGTTCATGCCATGACTTATTAGCTTAAAAAAAACTGAGTTGAAAAAATAGGAATTATATTCTCTTTAAATATAATACGTAAATATGTAAAATCCTGAGTGTGGGTGGACACGCAGATTGTTTGATTTATATTATGCGTAGTAAAGCACAATCACTTGATATATGGCAACAATTTTGGGAACCTCCAGTTTTAGCTTTCTATGTGAAAGACCAGGTTTTTCCCTCACAGACCTACGTATAACGGTATTATTTATTACTCAACGTTTATTTGGTACATTGCTTTCATTTTGTACCACTCTCATAATTTGTGACTATGTTTAACATTTGGTGTGAATGAAACTACGGTTGATAACCGAGTCAACTATATTGATAAAAATCATCATAATTTTGGCAACTTGTTAATATTTCCTTATCTTGTTGTGTTACAAAAAAAAAAAAAAAAATGGATAGCTCGATGGACCTTTTTAGTAAAGAGTTGGAGGTTTGATAGTTTACCTATTCACGTTGCACATTGACTGTGTTGTGAAAGGCCTTTGTTTGTTGTAACACAGCAGGCTTGAAACCAACGAACTGCTTGCCAAAATGTTAATGATGTACAACTGATATTGTTGACTCTGATATCAACCGCGTTTTCATTCACACCAAATTTCACACTAGGGCTTATATAAACATAAATAGTTGTGGTTTATTTACCTAATAACAATAAATGTTATTGTAACCAGTTGTTATTGAGTAGACAAGATGAGTAAAGGCAAATGACATGTTTTACGTCACACAAAAATTAGGACAGAAATTGTAATATTCATTTCAAAGTTTAAGTTGGAATACAATAGTTTTTTGGAGGTAAAAAGTAATAAACTCCTTAAGAACAACTACTATTCAACAATAGATTAAACTATTTCACCTTAAATCAATTGATTTATTTGTTATTAGCAGGAAATATATAAAACACGTTTAAATTAGGTAATATATGAAAAGAAACGTTCTCATTTATTTTAAAAGCTATTTGGAAATAGCCGCATGGAGCTGTGGTTGAATCTTTCGCTAGAGTTCTGAAATTTATCATCTGTCAGGGTCACACCGTTGTAAGCAACCAGCAGACTTACAGTTCTTGATGTAATCAAACAAAGTGAATTACGAATAAGGTTTTAGTGAGTAAAAGGTATTTTTTTACCAGCATATTTAGTTGTATGTCGCAACGGTAGGGAATTAAACAACGGGTTTGATCTGACATGTGTTCCAGAGTTTCACTGGAGAGCGTGGATTTTCTCTACACCTAAGCTAGACATACCGATCCTAACATTTCCTAGTCTCAACCTATTCATATGTGTTTTTACTAGATAATGATATTTTTTTAGTGGTAAGACACAGTTAATTATACATCTTGAAAATAAAAGAAATATGGGAAGTAAATCTGACTGAAAATAATTTTATTTTACAAATAAAAGAGAAAATTGTTAAAGTGTGTAGAGAATAAATCATTTTTTAACAAAATATGGTTGTTTTGTTTAAACAAATAACGATTGATGACAGCTATAAATTGCAACGAGCTCTTTCATAGCAGAAAAATATCAATTTAAACATGTCAGAGTATTTTACTATGCCATGAGCACTGCATTTGAGAATTTCATGCACTACAATTCAGATATGTATCTGAACGCACTTGAGTGGTCTTTACTAAGTTATAATATATTACAACTGTTTTCACAAAAGTCGTAGTAATTTAGAATCATCTAAAAAGTCTCAAGTAATTTATTTTTATATATAATAACATTCGATCAAAATTTGTAAGTATGCAATTTTCTTTTTCGTAAACTAAAATAAACTTCATCTCAAACATCATAACACACTATTGCATTCGTAAAACAGCAAATCAACTTTAGTTTTGTGAAGTAAATAGGCAAACGTTATATTTACTAAATCCATATGGACAGATGTATCTATGGCAGTCGGTTTCAGAAATGGAATTAGAAAACCATAAAGAAATACGGCCTTTATGAAAATAAATTTATGTTGAGACTGCCACTCTCTGAAGCCTAGAAGAAGCACAGAGATACTGTATTTGTCGGGTTTATGTTACACGCCCACTTGGGCTGGTTTTGTAAGCGTAACTCATCCGCACTGACGTGTTAATCCTTAAAAGTTTCCACCCTTTCACCGGTAGAATACGAAATGCTCAAGTTTGCTTATTTATGCGGAAACCTACCAAAATTTTTCAACTTTTGCAGCCCACTGCTTTTGAAATACTTTTGTTTGCAAGTAGTGTGTATGTGGTGGCGATTTAACACGGGTAGTTTCAACAAAGCGTAGAAGTTACCGATTATTTGAAAAGACTATTTAAGGCGATGGTAATATGTGTGAGTACAATCATTGCCTTTAGAAAACAAATCTTTGCCTAAATTTGAAGTCAGTTGTACTGCTAGCATTAATAACAAAGTTGTAACATTAATAAGTAACAGTACAGATAAGTAATAAAATTACGTAACTTATTTCCTAAATATGTGTTAATAATATTATATTTTTTATAAATAAAACCACTAAGATTAACAAACGATCTCCTTAACACGGTAATTTTATTTTAAAATTGTAGAAAAAACTCTTTGGTTTATGTGCGTCTATGATAACAGTCATTCATTGAGCCACAAAGTAAATAATTCTCTTGGGTAGAGCAATATATGTCTAAAAGGGGATAACTTGCTTTAAATTAACCATGTCAAATTCTAAGTTCATATAAAAATCTAAATATTTTACATGCTGCAATCAAGTACTAGATGGCCTGTTATTGATAATTCTAATATAAATATTAAATTGTTGTCATAATAAAATTATTCCTAAACCAGGTATAATGGGATCAGCAAAAGCTAAAATTGTTTGTAAAGAAGAAAATAATATTCAATCAACATTAAAAATGCTATTTCCATTTGAATTGTGATGTAGAAGTTGACAATCCAAGAAATCCAATAAGAAAGTTAATTCTATGTTACAGGTTTTATTCTGCAGTTACGATACTGGCTAATCTATGATTCAAAAGTTAGACATGAATATTGATTACTTCTGGCAGGTAGTCTTGTAATAATACTTTTATGTAAATATGAAGTAATAGAAATAATAAAATATTCCTTTTACCTATAAATAATTTATATAACATGAATAAAGTACAACTAGTGAATAAATTATATCCACACACACACACACACACATATATATATATATATATATATATATATATATATATATATATATATATATATATATATATATATATGTGTGTGTGTGTGTGTGTATGTGTGTGTGTGTGTGTGTGTGTGTGTGTGTGTGTGTGTGTGTTTGTGTGTTTGTATGTGTGTGTGTGTATGTGTGTGTGTGTGAAATACACACTTGTAGAGTCTTACCTCACAAAACAAATCGTCATAAAAACTATTTTCTGTCACCATGCAGCTCTCGTTACTCCTTGTTTAAACTCCAGTAACTATGTTTCAGTGAGATATTACTGCTTACAATATAAGGCAATCTTACAATGTAGGAATTTAATAAATATTTGCCGTTGAAATAATGAAATTCTTTTGTTGGATGCTCAGGCAATTTATATGTGACCGAAATGTCAGACTATTGTTCTGATGTATTCCTACAACCTGAAGTAAGAGTACAATTCGCCGTATGTTTTATCAATTTGTGAGATATTGGTTGTAATTTGTATTTACTTTTAAAACGGGTATCGTTAATCAATTGGATTTGGCCGTGATATTTTTAACCAAGTAATTTATAAAGTCATACTTATAGAGGCGAATAAACGCCTCGGCAGCAATATCTCTGTATGTATTCTTTTATCCCCATGTTTTATATCAGATTCAATCATATAATTAGCTGAAACTTTGGGTTTTAATTTTTCAAATAAATATGGGTTTTCCTTACAGTAAATGAGTCAACATTGTTAAAAATAAATATGAGTTATTATTTAACTCAGATGACAAGCTTATAGCGTTAAATAGGTGCATTTGTAAGTTTATAACATGGATTCTATCTTAGAGGAGTTTGATAAATTTTAATTTATGAAAATAATATAATTTCAGGTGATTGTTAGAAACTAATTGGTAAAATAATGTTAATAATCACAAGTCGTTGGATTGTACAAAAGGGTAAAACGTTCCCAGTTAGAAGAAGGGTTAAAATAAAGATTTAGGATTTGTTTTAGATTTAAAGTAAAGGGTTATATTGTTTAAAGATTAAATAGTTTAAATTCAAAGATTTTTGTAGATGAGTTGGAGATAAAGTTTAATTATGTAGTTAGTTGTTTTGAGGTTTCTTTTTATGAAAATAGTTTTTAATTTTGTTATGTATAAATGTTTTAAATTGGAAGGGTTAAGTTTAAATATATAATAAAAAATCAATTGGGAAAGGTTTTGCATTTTGCTATAGTCTTGTCGACTGTGAACAAATTTCAAATTAATAATTAATTGGTAAATTATTCTGATACAATGATATAAGCAAGTAAGATGTTTTCAATGTTAAGTTGTTTTTAATTGATAGGGTTTTTCTGGGTAAAATGTAGTGCATACTGTGCCAGGCACATTCAAATAAATAAATGTAATTTTAAAAAATAAATATTTTTTAACTAAATTGCAAACATATATATGGTACTGTCCTTACCACAAGTAAAGTTGCATTTTTATATATTATACTGACACACTCACTGACACTAAACACTTTGCCTTGCATAGCTTAATTTTTGCTTCCTTATCATTTTACTTAAAAAATTTCAACTTTTCAACTCTAACTTAAATACTCTTAAAACTCCCCCTTTCAGATGGCTTTATTTATACATATATATATATATATATATATATATATATATATATATATATATATATATATATATATATATATAAACATTTTCATATGCAATATGCCTATCATAATACACGCTATTTAACATATAAAGATTAGATCTTATTATCTATTCTTGTCACTACATACAGATTAACTCATCTTAATGTAAGAGCGCTGTTAGGAGTACTTCCCTCTCACTCTGTTGAGGTAGTCCTTTCCCAGCTGGCTCCGTAGCAGAAATGCTTACGCACCCGTTCGTTGACCTTCCCAGCTGTGCGCTTGTATCCTGTTCATATCGCATTTTCCTTGTTGCGTAAATCCATGCTTTTACTAATACATACTGGAGTTATATAAACGTTGCACATTACCATTCTATATTTACTATTTTGGCGTTAGGTCAGCTATCAGGTTTTAGTTTTTATACCTTATTTCCCTTATTCTATATATAACTTTATATCCTTTATATCATATCTCCCTCTTACTTTATTTGTTATAATATTTGCCACTTCGTAAGTCTTACGCGCTAGAGGTCTGTTTTTTTAAAAAGAGCCTTCGTAAAGTAGTAACATCTTCTCTGTTTCGTTTCGTTGTACGTTGGATCGATTATGCCTAGTTATCAATACCAGGTCATTTACTTGGAAGAGGGTCTCCCTACAAGCTTGATTTGCCCTTGCCGCTCTGTAATCTCCCTTTGTCCTAATTAGCTGAAATACTTTCTGCAGAATCTGCCTCCTAGTCTCCACAACCGCATTTCTACAATCCTCAGGGATATATCCTTGCCATACATAGTCTGTTTCCACTCCCCAGTAGACCATTGCCGGCGTGTAGCCTGTGATCTCATGTGGCATTTGGTTGTGATTATTTTCTATGTATCGTAAGTATTTTTGCCATGAGGATTGTGTACTACTACAGTAAGTTCGCAAAATCCTTCCCAAATCTCGATTTATGCGCTCTGCTAAATTTACCTGGGGATGCCGAACAGGGATGAGAATGTGTCGCACTCCTACGGCCTCGATCCACATTTTCCACTGTTTGGAGGTAAATGCCTCGCCGAAATCGGTAAGGATTTTAACCGGTTTGCCTACTGTACCAAAATACTCAGTCAGGCGGTTAATGGAGGTTTTGGAGTTCGGGCTTTTCACAGCGTATAATTTTAGGAACTTTGAGAACACGTCGAGAATCACTAGTACGTGTCTCGCCCCTCCTATACTCCTAGGTAAGGGTCCTAAGAAATCTGCGGTCACCATTTCCCCTGGTTGTTGCGTTATTATTGGCCTTGTCATAGCTTGGGAACACCTGTTGGTATGTTTTGCGTATTGGCGTATCTTGCATCTTCTTATTACTTCCATAACCCTTTGGTATATATTTTTTATGTAGAAACTTTGGCCTAGCATCCTAGCCAACGTATTTCGTCCAACGTGCAAGTACACCTGGTGTACTTCGTTTATTTAAAGCACAAATATCCTTCTATAACCCCGTATCTCGGGTACCTCTGTATATTATCTCTTATATTACTTAAATCTATCTGTTCCCTTTGTCCTTCCTTCAATGATTGGATTATTTGCCTTAACGGTCTCTCGCTTTTCAATTCGTTCAGCCTGATAACTGCCTGCTCGTTTTTTAATATTCCGATCCCGCTTTGTACCTGGTACATGCGGCTGACCGTATCGCAAGGTATGTTCTCCTTGCCAGGGCAGTGTATAACAGAGGATTGGTATTCTTGGATCGCTAGTGTCCATCTGGTGATGCGAGAGTTGGTGAAATTGCAGGTGTTTAAGAATTGCAAGGCCTTGTTATCTGTGTTGATGTGCAACGGCGCTCCTAATATAATTGGCCTAAACCTCTTGAGGCCGTGCACAATGGCCAGCAGTTCTTTCTCGCACACGCTGTATGACAATTCTGCTTTCTTGAGTGTCCTACTAGCGAATCCAATAACCGCCAAATCCCCGTTATCGTCCTTTGATTAGAGTTGACTTGCTATCGCTATGTGGCTGGCATCCGTTTGTAGGAATACATCCTGCCATGCTCTTGGGTGTGTAATCGTTACTGCCTCGAGAAACAACCCTTTGACAAGATCAAAAGACGCCTGCATGTCTGAGTTCCAAATCCAGGGTTGTTGCTTGCGCAGGAATACTTGCTCGTAAAACGAGCATAGTAATTCACAAATCCTAGGAAAGACTGTAGTTGCTTTTTAGTTTTAGGCACTGGGAAGTCGTGTATGGCCTGTAGCTTCTCTGGGTCTGTTCGTACTCCTTCCTGAGTAAAATATATCCTAGGAATTTCACCTCCTCCTGACAGAAAAATGTTTTTCTTGGATTAATTGTCAAGTTTCCTTCCCTGAATTTGGTGATGATCGTTCGTAAATGTTCGAGGTGTTCCTCGAACGTCTCAGACAAGCATAGCAGGTCATCGACGTATGCTAGAAAGTTTTCCTCTAGTTCTTGTCCCAGCGTCAAATCCACCGTCCTAACCAATGCCGCTAAGGAGTTCTGTAGTCCGAAAGGCACTACCTTGAAGTTGTACACCTTGTTGTTGAAGAGGAAGCCCGTAAACGTCTTGGAGTCATGTGTAAGAGGTATTTGCCAAAAACTAGACGTAAGGTCTATCTTGGAAATGTACCTCTTACATCTTCCTTTCCTAAGAATCTCGTCAATCGCTGGTGCGCTTTCGTAGTCTGGTACAGTGATGTCATTTAGTCTCCTAGCATCAAGGCATAGTCTGATGGATTTGTCTGGCTTGAGGACCATTACCGTCGGATTTACGTATGGCGTTCTTGACCTCTCGATGATGTCGTTGGCCAGCATAACGTCGATTTCCTGTTGGACCTGTTTCCTATAGTTTATCGGGATCGGATAACTCCTCTTTATGAACGGTTTGTCTTCATATATTTTTAGCTTGTGTTTATATTTATTAGACCGCCCTGTGGTCTCGCTGAATACTTCCTTGTACTCTTCTATTAATTTTTTTAGCCTTTCCTCCTGAGTCTTTGTGAGTATTGATTTATTTTCGTCCTGCTGCTGTACTGTAATTAGGTTCCCTATATTATATTTTCGGCGTGGTTTCAGTGTTTGGTCATCTTTATTCTTTTCGTTTTTCTTTCTCTTGACCCTGCTCTTCCAATTTACTACTCCCAATATTCTCCTCATCCTGTATCTTGGTCTGCTTCTTTTGGCCTTATCCTGACTTTTATTTTCTCCTCCTTTCTCCTTCCTATTTCGCTTATTTTTCTTGTCCTCTGGCTCGCTCGCATCCTTGTTTCCTTCCGGAATTTCCGCATGGTCGTAGGAACATTCTGGGCCTCCTTGTCCTCCTGTTAGCTGTTGTTTCCTTTCTCCTTGCTCTCTTTGTACTTTTCCTCCTATTTGTTCCTTTTCTCCTTTACGCTTGTTGTGCCTACTTTCGGCTTTCTTGGGCTCTGACCTCTTTTCCGCCCTTGTTCCATGTGTATGACCCTCTTTGCTCCTCCCTTCCGGCACATTTCTGTTCGCTTTGCCATCGGCTTCTTTTCTTTTGCTTGGAGTTGCTACTCCCTCCTTGCTTTCTATTCGCTCTGTTTCTCTTGCCTCCTGGCCTTCTGGTTTTCCCTTTTTCTCCTGTTTACTACCTCTCTGTGTTAGGTCTGCTTCTCGTTTCTCGTTAGTCACATCTGCTCCAACATTTCCCTCAGATTGGGATCCCTGTCCCAATCCCCCCCCCCCGAAACTCGGCAACTCCGGGTTCTCGATAGGGGTAACGACGTCAGCCTGATATTCGGCTGGCGCCAGTACAAGCCCCTCTTCTTCGCTGTACCAATCCATCCCACCTTGTCGATTTTTGCTTTCTTACTTATCCCTTGGAGCTCTCTTGGATGGTCTTGTATAGATCTTATATCTTCTCCTTTTTGAGCTTCCGAGTTAGCAATTGATCTGTCTGGATGGTCTTGTATAGATCTTACATCTTCTCCTTTTTGAGCTTCCGAGTTAGCAATTGATCTGTCTGGATGGTCTTGTTTACTTCTTACAAAGTCGAGACTTGCTATTCCCCCTTCGACCTTGAAAGTTATGAAGCGTCTTTCCATGTTGATACGGGCTCGCAGTCTATGTAACAGATCGCAACCCATGACGATTTCCGCCCTTAAGCGTTCCACCACCATGAAGCTACTCTCTATTACATGTCCTCCCAAGCTCAGAGGAATAAAGGCTTGTTTACAGACTCTTATTTGGGGTGTCTTCACCGCCGTAATAATGCCTGTATTGCTTACCGGCAATTCCAAAAATTCTTTCCCTTTGCGCTTCATCTCGTTATACAGGTTTCCCTGTATAACCGATACATCCGCGCCTGTGTCGATCACAACTCGCACTACCTGTTCCCAGATAGTACCGATGAGTGCAGGGCATTCCTCAGAATTCTGGGATCGCCGGGGCAACAACCCTTCCTCCTCGAGCAATTCGTCCCGTATCTCCATATTCAGACCTCCCAACTTTTTTTCTGGCTCTCTACAGGGCTGTTCAGTTGTGGCTCCTTCTTGTTTTGGCTCTATCTTTCTTTCTATATTTGGCTGTTGTTGAGTTATTTTGAGATTGCTTGCATTCCCGTTTCCTTCTGGGATCTTGACTAGGTCACTGGAACTCTTTGGGCCTCCTTGTTGTGCAGCTTCCTGCTGCCTACTTTTTTCTTTTTATCCTCTTTCCTTTCTTCACTGTTACTGGGTAGCTTTTCTACAGCGTCTTTGGGCTCTGCCCCACCCATCGCCCTGTTTCCATTCTGTTCCCTTTTGCCTTTTCCTTCCAGCACGTTTTTGCTTGCTCCCCTCTCATTTCTAACTCCATTATTTTCCTTCATTCCATCTATCCTTTATTCTATTTCTTTTTTCCGGGTCTCGGTTCCCTGTCTTTGCCTTGTTTCTTCTCCATTTTGTTTGTTTTCCTTTATTGCGTACGAGACCCTCCCGCGTCGTTTTTTGGGTTTTTTGTTTGGTTTCCTTGTGCCACATTCTGTCTTGGCGGTGGCCTAGGCTCCCTATCTTTCCTGGGATTTCCATTGGTGGTGTTCCCTTGGTAAGGCGGCCTTATATTTGGAGGTGGTGCATGACCCACACACGCGCCCGCTGCAGGGAAAGAAATTTGTTACGAGCCTTTTGTAGCCGAAGTTACGAACGCTTTGCATTGCTCGCCAAATTCTGCCGGTGGATAAATCCCTGGACTTAGAACAAAAAACCTAACTTACTGAGAATTAACCCTTTGGGTGAGACTTCCCGGGGAGGAGTTCTTTTGAAAGGCATATAACCGGAGAAATGACCATCTTTGTAGGATAGTGTAAGAAACTTGTTTATAGGAAAACTCAATATGTTTGCAATTTAGTTAAAAAATATTTATTTTTAAAATTACATTTATTTATTTGAATATGCCTGGCACAGTATGCACTACATTTTACCCAGAAAAACCCTATCAATTTAAAACAACTTAACATTGAAAACATCTTACTTGCTTATATTATTTTATCAGCAAAATTTACCAATTAATTATTAATTTGAAATTTGTTCACATTCGACAAGACTATAGCAAAATGCAAAACCTTTCCCAATTGATTTTTTATCATATATTTAAATTTAACCCTTCCAATTTAAAACATTTATACATAACAAAATTAAAAACTATTTTCATAAAAAGAAACCTCAAAACAACTAACTACATAATTAAACTTTATCTCCAACTCATTTACCAAAATCTTTGAATTTAAACTATTTAATCTTTAAACAATTTAACCCTTTACTTTAAATCAAAAACAAATCTTAAATCTTTATTTTAACCCTTCTTCTAACTGGGAGAGTTTTACCCTTTTGTACATTCCAACGACTTGTGATTATTAACATTATTTTACCAATTAGTTTCTAACAATCAACTGAAATTAAATTATTTTCATAAATTAATATTTATCAAACTCCTCTAAGATAGAATCCATGTTATAAACTTACAAATGCACCTATTTAAAGCTATAAGCTTGTTGTCCGAGTAAATTATTAACTCATATTTATATTTAACAATGTTGACATCATTTACTGTAAGAAAAACCCATATTTATTTGAAAAATTAAAACCCAAAGTTTCAGCTAATTATATGATTGAATCTGATATAAAACATTATTATAGTTATTGAAAATCATTTAACACATTTACAAAACCCCTTATTTACCCCTTTTACAAAATAAATCTTTTATCCCTTTCCTTTTGTGAAAATAAAATGCATTGACATTTAATTAACCTTTACCACAATGTAAACAACACAATTTCTGAAGGAAAATTGTATTTTCATAAAAGTTAAATTATTATTTATCACACAATGAATTTAGTTAATAAAAACAAAACCATACTATTCAATTTGAACTTGCAATACCTTTTTATATATCTCTTTTTTGAAATACCAAAAAAACCATCTTATTATTTATATATATATATAAATTAATACCAAAACAAAACAAATTATTCCTTACATCTAAAACATGAACCAAAATACCTATTATATGTATGAACAATCACTAAACCCACTTAATCCTATGAGAACTCATAGTTGATAGTTATATTTTTCTCTTTACTACATCTCAATTTTAAAAAATCTAAAATTTATTTTAAAATTATATTATCTCCATATTTGCTTTATTATTTGTTCCTTATAACCCTTTCTTAATTTAAACCAAAATTTTTATCTCAAATTAATGTAATTTATTTTTATTTGTTAATAAATTTACCTTATATAATTTAAAAAACAACTATTGATTTCAATCTGTATTATTTATACACAAAAATTTATTTTATAAAAATTTGAAATTTCGATATAACCCTTTTTTAAACAAACAGAAAATATTGTTTTAATTTTTATTAAAAACATTTATATTTAAAACCAAAAACGATTTATTTAAAATTGTCATTTTCTAAACAACTCCTTTTAACAAAAACGAACATTTCTTTTAAAGTAGTTCTTTCATTTCATCAAATGCTACATAGTAACGCTTGACCTTCCAGTCAGCTGATGTAAATAAACAATCTTACTGGCGGCCATTTTGAAACAGAGAACTTGATTTTTACACTTTTAAAATACAACTATTTTTAAACTCTATTTTCTGTTCTGTCTACTAATTTTGTTTGTTAATAAGCTTGAACATATTTTTTTTTTCAATTTAATTTATTTCAAGTTTAAACCCTTTAAGAATTTATTATTTCAAAATTACTTTTTTTAAATATCTTTTTAGAATTTAAATGCTATACTCTAACATGAGTCTTGCGCCATTTTGTTTCTTTTATCCCCACCCTTGAACAAAGCCATCAACTCCCATCTGCAAAAAGAAAACTGTACAGGTCTGACCTTAATTTTTCCGTTGGACAAAGGATTGAGAGTCTTCCCTCTCCCTCAGGTGTTTCTATGGAACATCGAAGTGGGGGGTTGCATTCGTGCCGGCTGCAAGTGACGCTTAGAGCTCCTTAGAAAATTGAAAAACAGATGTCCGCCATGTTGAAAACCCTCGTCCCTTGTTTGAAATGGCCAACGCCCTGCATTCCGCTCCTTTTCTGTTCCATGGTGTCATCCTCTGTCTTCGCATCCTCTGCATGGGCATCTTGTGGATATTAAGCACTTTATGGTTAAATTTTGATTTGAAAGTTAAATGAAACACTGTTCTTAACACCAATTTTAAAACGCTACAAGCTTTTACAAAGTTTATAGTTAATTTTCTACTTTTACTATTTCAAAATTAAAATTGTTCTTCTCTTAAAAAACTTTGTCCCTATTTAAAACACTGCATACTTTCCTGTCCGTACCACAAGTAAAGTTGCATTTTTATATATTATTCCGAAACAATTTAAGACTTACGACGCAGCATCTTTAGGTCTTAGTTATGAGCACCGCTTTCGAATAGATCTTAATCCGAAAGGCCCCATTTATGAAACAGCAATTCCTACATTTCAGCGAAACACAACCGTCTAGCCTGCCATCGTTTTTGATCGTCGTTATTCACTAAAACAAAAGTTCATTTCTTTGCGGCTATTACTCACGCGAACTCCCCTGACCAACCTTCTCACGCCGTCTCTCGATGCCAAGTAACGCCTTGCCCCTCCTTAACCGTTGAGCTCCTTGTTATAGCAATTTTCCCGCGTTTCGATCAGACCAATCAAAAATCGATATTTCTCCAACTTTGCCTACCTAGATGCGCCGTCTGTCGTCATCACTGCCAGAGCGTGAGAAAGCATATGACATCCAAAAGGAATTAATTTACTTGTTTTCATTTCTGGCTGCATAACTCTTTTCCCGTGCTTCTAACGAATTTTTCTTATTCTTGTCATTGTTCTTTATTTGTTGTTCTGGATCTATGGAAATGTCGTTTGTAATTTTAGGCTGAATTTGACAGTTTCCCCCTTGCAAATGACCCCCTATAATTTACTTAAAATTTTTAACCCCCTTCTCAATGGCTTGGCTTAATGTCATGACAAAAAAAGTTAACCTGGCTTTACTTTTAACTATTTTGCCTCTTGGTGGCAATTGTGGCAGGGCTCTGCCCGTCACAACACACACACACACACACACACACACACACACATATATATATATATATATATATATATATATATATATATATATATATATATATATATATATATACAAGGTCTTAATCCCCTGAATTCATTTAAATAGGGTCTTAAGCCCCAGATCTATATATGGTTTAAATTTGTTTTCAGAAAAGATACGTTTGTAATGGTTAAAGTAAAGAATTAAAGGAATATAGCTCATTTGCATTTATGATTACTGTCTAAGCCTTTAAAACTTGTACTAAATTAAATAATAAAGGCTTTATAGTGATTACATTGTACTTAGAACCAATTATTTAAAAAGGTGTATGTATAATTTAATGATTTTTAATTTTGCTACATTTCAGAAATATTAAACGAAAGCGTTATAGAGTTAAAAAATAGAATAAAAGAACAATATAAACTTGTATTACTATGAAGTGTACCTCTCCATTTAATTTCATTATTATCACTCATTCCCTTAGTCGTGCTAAGAGTTCGTGGCGCAAACATACTGCCGGTAACACAGCAATAAGGTCGCTACTCTAACCACAAGGGTTTCTTGTGTTCACAATATACAGAGTAGAAGAGGTAAGCTTTGTGTTTAGTTATCGCCCTTCATCTCAGGTACCCAAATGTTTGGAGTTTAAATTTACTCTCATGAGGAAAAGCTTTACAGAGTAAATATGGTGACATATTTTTGTTTATACGAGTTTATTAATATAAATTTGTAAAACAAGTCAAATGTACAAACTAAATTTGTACTTGTTTACATATTTTGCGAGTGTTTCTTTGAATATCACAAATTACTATTTTAAAAATTTAAGGAATATGTCATCGTGAAAATGTTTTTGCTACATTAACTATGAATTCTGTCCAGTTTGAGTGTTGTGCATATTTGCATTAATCTCATTATAAAAATATAAGGGTTGAAATGATGGAAAAGTAATATTAATTTTAATTCTCGCATTTATCTATAACTAAAATACTAACTAAATATCTCGACAATACAAAATAAAATAAAGTTAAACCAAAAAAATATAACGTAATAAAAGTAAGTAACAAGTGACTAAATATTATATAGTTTCCAACTAAATAAATGTATTCCGCATTCCATAGGAATTTGGTTATTTTATAAACTATAGCTAAGGTATCATATATATTTGTGTGTGTGTGTGTGTGTGTGTGTGTGTGTGTGTATAAACATTCACAGTTATTGAAATAGATAATATATCATCGGAGAACAAAAAAAGGATCAAGTTAGAAGTATATCAAAATTGCATTGTAAAATTATTAGTTTTTAAAATAAACAAATATCCAATTTTGTAACTGTCATATAGCCTAAGTTATGTCAACTAATAAAGTACAATGAAATTTTTAATATTTCAAAATATAACAAAAGATAAGGTGATTTATTTTAGCGTACTGAAAATATTTGTATATTTTACTGAGAAACCCCAATTTTTTTTAGGTTAATGCATAGCTCAATATTATTGACACTTTTAAAATATATCTTAAATTATTTAAAGTATTATACTCAAGTGATAAATATTATAATCACCTAATCATGCGTTTTGTTAGATATAATTAGTTCATATTGTAAATATATATTTTTTCACTTTGCTTCAAGTACTTTTCTACAAACCGGTATATTTCGAATAATTATTGCATAAATGATTCTTACATTTTATTATTAATATCATATGAAAACTTGTTGGTACAAACTTCACATATTTTACAGTTCTCCATTAAACATAAATTATTTTAAAAAAAATTATTAACATATTGCATTTTTATCAACCCGTTTAGGGATTTGAAAAAATTAATGAATTACAAACTAGGCATTTAAAATTTAATTTGGTAATAAATAAATAATTTAGTTAGATAATCGTGTCAAGGGACTATGTACAATTTCATAGACCTAAAATTTACATAGATATGAGAACATAAGAAAATATGAACTAGCTTTAGGAATCTATTTTTGCCTAAAGCATAACACATTCTGTAAATACGTACAGACAACCAATGGGAGAAATAACAATGGGAGAAATATTAATAGGTAGAAATAACCTCAAACTCTCAATCTATACATTTGTCTTAATTTATTTACGGTTTTTATCCTTAGATTAAAAACAATAAAATTGAATAATAATAATAATAAACTGTCTTTCAATCAATTTTATTACAGTCATTGGGTGAGTCAGGATGAAATGAAATCTAAGAAACGTATTTATGTATTGAATGATGGGGATACAAACAAAGTAGTATCAATATGACGTATGACGACTTGGTCACACGTATTGGTCTGGGTTCTATTTTAGGATAACCTTTTTTCAATTCGGTTTAAAACTGTTCTTTAATTTATTCGTGATATAATTACTTATATATTCCACACACACACACACACACACATATATATATATATATATATATATATATATATATATATATACGAATATGATTTATTTTTGTGTATTTTGTGTTCCTTATAAATATATTTAAAAAAAAGTATACTAGATTCAAATGGTTCGATTCAAACCACTCAATTGATCCTTGCTCAGCAGAGCCTATTACAGGCATTTACATACCACTAATGACTTTCAATCATCTCCTTTAACATATATAACATGGCTACTAATGACTTTCAATCATCTCTTTTAACATATATAACATAGCAATGGTTAACCTAATATTATATCTACATTACATAATAGTACTAATTGGAAAAATATTGATTTGTTCATTTCATAAAAGTAAAGAGTAGCTAATGTTTTAAAACTTATACTTTACTTGGGTTTTCTTATTTAAAAATCTAGTTATCCTAAAATCGTTAAACTGATACTTCTCGTATTACTTATCTCTTACTTGCAAAGTGAGACAGGTCCATAGCCTCACCCCTTACTCATTTTATTGACTATACATTTATTCTGAAGTTAGGATCCCTAACTCTAATAACTCGTAATACACGGTTTTCTACCATATGTGTCTAAATTTCCTGTCTTATTTTCTAAAACAACAATGCAGTATCACAATTTTTAATAATATCTATATAAATGTATATTTTTCACTTACAATTAGTACTTATTCGAACTTGTTCTTGCCTCTGTAACACTTCACATGCCTCTGATAAAATGTATTACCTTGTCATGAGTGGACTAATTTCTACTCGAATACTTAAGCTCCACCCTCACTATGCATTTACAGAACCTGACCTATTAGGTTTGTGTGTGTGTGTGTGTGTGTGTGTGTGTGTGTGTGTTGTGTGTGTGTTGTGTGTGTGTGTGTGTTTGTATTTGTATCTGTTTAGGTTTCTTGAGAAAAGAAGTGGAGTAAAATGATACGAGATTAAAATGAATGGTCCTGATAACCGTAACTCCTGCTTGGAACCGGAAATCCGTTTCATCATTTCTCTGTCGGGAACCCAATATATCACTAAGATTATACTTTCGTGCATCGCATTTGCCAGAGCTTCCGTCGATTTGGCTCTTTGATAACCCACCACTCTATTTACCGCTGGTATACTAAGAAATCCTTTCAATAAGGAGCTTAGTAGACACCAATACATAAATTGACAAGTTTCTAATACTTTAGCAAAAGCAGGAAAACCTTTATCGCAATAAAATTCCATCAGTGATTAAAAATGATGCTATCTAATTTAATGTAACAAACTTTTAAACATATATATATATATATATATATATATATATATATATAAATTATTTCCAAATTGTATATTTCTAAAATAGCTTTAAAAATCAATTTTTGATTTCCCATATGATATGGTAACCGAAAAAGTTATTAGTCTTCCCAAAACAAAAAAGATAGTAAACGTGTAGTCACTTCAGCTTCATATGAAATAACCGAAAAATATTGCATTTATCAAGGTATTTAAATTAAAATCATAAAGTAAATTGTTTTAAACATCTCAAGAAGAGTTGTTAAGGAGAAGAAAGTTTAGTTAGAGTGGTTTAATAAAAAAGGAAAAGCAATAATTTCTACAAGTAGCAAGAATAGTAGTAATTAATATATAAACAATAATATTTGACCAATATTGATAATTCGGATATTTATAGTAGAAATAGTATAATAATTATAGTGGAAAACGTAAAATAATTGCTAACAGAATTAATAATAAATCCGCCTGACCTGTACAGCTTACTTTTAAACTATTACAAATCTATGGAATTAAAATGATTTACAAAACGTTCATCGTCTAAAACAGGAATTAGGAATGATAAAGCAACGGCAAATTCCTTAAAAGATTCAATTTCTTTTAGAAATTAACGAGAGCACAGTAATAAAACGTTTCTTGCGCCTAAACGTTCACTGAAGACGTATTTTATCATGAAGCATTAACTGTAATTTTGGATTCTACAAGTATTCAGAAAACGTCAAGCATCTGTGTTCAATCTTTCTAGGAAACAATAGGTATATAACCAGTCCCTTTATTAACATAATCGACCAGTAGTCTATAATGAACTCAGGGAGCGTTAAAAAGTTTATAATTGCTATTAGAGCTTATATTATATAACAAACATAATTAAAAAATAAAAAAGTCATCCATTGTCTGAATATAGTTTGGAATTAGCTAATATTTAACAGCATTGCTTTCAATACGATCGATATTTTTTTATGTTTGGCCTCGTTTATATAAATTAAGGCAAAGTTACTTTACAGATGAAACAGCATCTTCTACACAAATTTTATTTATTTTAGGAAATGTCTGACCCACTATTTTTTATAAAACTAATAAACAGATTTATTGGTCATCTGTAGAGATCTATACAGATAATATTCTGCTATTTTTACTTTTATTATTACAAAAAAATAGCCACACCACTGTTCAATATACACTAATTATCTGTTACTTTAAACTAATTACACGGTTTGTTAAAATTGTCTTTAAGGAACTACTGATGATAAATTGTTTACAGTTAGATTGTTCTTGCTTTACTAAAGTAACACAACAACTGTGTAGATTAACCTAATGGTGATGGCTTAGATTGGTATAACGTGGTATATGTACTATATCTGCATAAGGCACTGTGGTGGATAACGTCAAAACACTATACTAATGCTGGTTCACGTGATGTAAGAGATGTATTAAACGCTGCGGTATGGGGGATCCGTGATGGGGTACTGAAGCAGACGGTATCGTTCTCTATGAAATAAGTTTTCTTTATTAACTTACAACAATGCAAAAGAATATAGTTGTATTGTTTTTAGCATTTGCAGTCCTTGATGACCTTTATGACAAACGTAGAAACGCATAACCCTAAAATATAAGCATATTGTAATAAAATATAATCAGATTTGCATAAAAACTAAATTCTTTGGTAAAGTTTATAGGACTACTTAAAACCTAATTTACAAATTTATACAAGAGTCTTCTAATAAGGTTGAAACTCATGCGCTGGTAGTTCTTTCAAATTAAACAGAAACAATCTCTATAAAATAAATTACTGAAAAATGGTACATGGTCATATTTAGCAATAAAATCAATAAATTAAATGCCTTAGACAAAACCAGAGATCAGGTATGTTCCAGCGTAAAAAGAATTCAACTATAGAAGAAAAAGATTGAACAGTGTAAAAAATGTTTTGAATATAATTGTTTTTTGTAGTATCGTTGAACGGTCCAAAACTAATTATATTATATAACATTTGTTATTGTTTTTCGTCAGTTATCCAAAAATGAATGATTGGTCGATAACATATATAGCGTTAGATTATAACTTTGGTTAACATTATTTAAAAATTGTATTTTTCCTACAGCTTGTTGGCTTTGGTCTTCTTTAACAGATAGCTTCTATTAAACTCTATAAAATTGAGGGATATTTATTAACGACTCAAAGCTGAGGTTTTATTTAATCTTAGACAACCTAGTTTTAAAAAATAAATGCATTTTATTTTGTTGTTTGCCAAAGAAGTTAAAATCACTTACATGTTGATTATTTCCTTTTCTGTTTATTTTTAATTTAATTTTTTTTTTTTGAAAAATCATTCAACAAAATCTATACTTTTCAATAATTTCTATTGTATATCTGATTAGGCCTATTGTAAATATAGTACTGAAATATACCAGTAGATAAACGATTCTTTTGTGGTACATTATTAGAAATGTTAGATTAAAGTTATAATGTAAATATATTTCCAATATATAGTCATATATCCTATCTACATAGAGGAGAAACATTTATAGCAGGATATTTTGTATCATTTTACAATTATTCATGTACATATATACAAATTTGAAATAAAAATTGAAAGTTATACCAACGATCGATTTAAATTATTGTTTTTTATTTTGAAATGAAATTTAAATAAAGAGTTTTTTTTAAAGTGGACGGAACTTTGAAATTAAATATGTGAATGATCATTGAGAAACAATAATCAAACTCAGTTGTAAAATGAAACATTAAATCAGTAAAAACACTAATTTTAAATCGCCATATTTTAAAATAAACCTTACTGTATGTCTTGGCAGGGGAATAAATGTTTTGTTTTTAATATATCTTGCTGGTTAATATTATTTAAAGATATGTAAAATGTATTACATATTACATTTAACCATTAACGCTATATGGTCAAATTTTCATTGATTTGTACCGATTTATCTGTAAAATTCGGTTGATACAGTCGTTTGAAATAATTTTATTCCATTTTTTTTTCAAAATTGTTTAACATATATAATTCTTTTACCTAAACCATAATTTGAATCAATAAAAATCGATGGTTTTTAAAAACTTACGACTAAGTACAATTATTCCCTAAGTGTAGCTTGTGAGTTTATGTCAAAACAAATCAAAGATATACACAAAACAAACTTACAAACTTTAGTTGTAAGTTAGAGTTTTTAGTAGCAACACTCACTGATGATGATGACTCTCTCAATGAAGTAAAAAATGATTATACTGTGAGTCTTGTGTATTTCTTTTTTTTGTTTTACGACTAAGTGTTAATTTTTGTTGCACTAAATATTTTTAATAATAATTCCTAAAATATGGTCACTAAGCTGTAAGGCCTTCGAAAAGTCATTCCATGAGTCGTAGTAACACTAAGCGTTAAATATCATCAAGCTAGGATTTAAAAGTTAAAGTCCAGTGACTGGTTTTCTGAAAGGATTTGGCAAGCAGTAGTACAGGTTCTGGCTCGTGTCAGAACTGTTTGTTTCAAAGTGTACCTGGTTCGGCTGGTTAGAGGTAAGGGTGGATCCACAGGTAAACGGCCAGGAGGTTCCTGCATACGCTGGGCAGGTGTAATGCACACAACCACAAACACTTTAAAAGTCAAATTGGTTAAAATTATTATTATGTACATTAGGCAAAGTACATTATTCTGGAATTCGTCGTTGCAATCCTATGTTTTTTTTTTTCATTGTTGCAGAAATAATTATATTATTTCCTTAGATCAGCAAATAAAACGTCACTCGTTAAGTTTTTGATAAAGAAAGTGAGTGTTTGCCTTTAATTTAATTTTAAGTTCATAATAATAATTAGTTTAATGTAATAATAAAACGGAAATCTGTTTTGTATTTACCAAGTAATTAATAATGGGAATATAATATACTTTTAAAAGAGTCCAAATTTTTCTCAATTCCGGAGTTATTGACTGTTGGAGATAAATTCTACAAAACCTAGTAGCGGTATTCCAGTAATAATTCTTTGCTGTCACCAAGGCTGAGAGTTACTCGATTCGGTGGAACCTTTAAAATCTTTTAAAAGCTCCCATCTCATATTCGTGAAATGACCTGAATTGTCGTCAGTTGTGTGTATCTTACATAAACGTAGCAAAGGGTATAGAAAATAAAATATTACTGAATACGATTTAGTATTTTTAGCGAAATAAATGTCTAAAGTGTAACTAAATAATAAATCAAAAGATATTTCATTTAACAAAGGATCTCAGCGACGCCAAACACGCCATAAGACAAATGAACATTTCAATTTAATGACTAGTGCCAACAAGTTGTAATCGATGGAACATCAGGAAAAAAAGATTTATTATTATTTTAGATGCTGAATGGGTTTCCTTTGTATCTTATTTTTATTGTTTTCAGGAAAACTTTCTGTAATTATTAAATTTTAATATAAAAACAGTGTATATGATATTGAGAACTTTAACGGTGCTGAAGATTTTTGTGTTGCACATCTTGTGGTTTTTCATAAAAATTACACTTGTTTGTATTATCTTGGCAAAAAAAACACTGCTTACTGATTTATTCAGCATAAATCAATAAATAGTGTTTCTTTTGCCAAGATAATACAAACAAGTATAAGGTAATTAAAAGTTTTCATTTAATTTGGAAACGAAGATTTTGTAAGTCGTTTAAAGTACATATTGTTATTCTATTTGGTTTCTTCAAAAATCTATGTTAAATAAAAATATTAGAATCTAATCTTCCATTAAAAACCGATTTTCAGAAAGTAACGCATAGGAGACAGTGAAATTTCATTTTAATTTAACTATTAATACAATAATGTATGTACGTACTGATGATAAATTATCCGTGGTAACGAGACTCAATGAGGTGTTAAAAAAAGACATACTATATGTCTGACATTGCCCTTGTTTGCAAAATCCACGTAATTGGGAAACACTGTATGGAGAATTATTATATTTATGTTTATATGGATTTGAACTGTTATATAAAAATGATTATAGAACCTCTTGTTACTCATCAGTAACCTAAAACATTGCGATCTCGGTCAAAGTTTGTATTTCTTTGAACTAAATTATGCTCGCTTAAGTATTTCCAACCAAACACCAAAGAATTCTTCGAGGTAACTTCTATCTATTTTATAATTTACTATATTTAATTACTTGACTGATGTTTAGGATATCTATTGAAATACCAATGGAACATTTCTCAAGCAATGTAAGCATATGCTGCTCTCTTGTGATCTATAATATAGCGTACAGATATCAGTCACTAGATATACTACACGTTGTTGACTGTAATACCATTCTAAAAATCAAGACAAGAAAATGATAACAAGGTAGCTGAGGCAAAAATAATTATTATATCTGGCCGTGATTACCAAAACGAATGAGTCCATGAAAAGGCGTATGAGTTAGCAAAACCTATTAAATGAATGATATATTTATATTAGGCTATGTCATAGTGATATAATATTCTTAATATAAGAAGTATTGCCCAGTTGACGACGAAGATATGAGTAGATCTAAAATCGTCATGTAAGTTATAAGTCATGTAATAATACCGCTTCATAAGTAAGTATATTATTTTATAAATTTTTTTTTAAACCCTTATACTATTAATTTTCGTATTATGCTATAGAATAGAAAGTCCTACTAAAAAAATTGTAACCAGATTTAAAGAACATCTTGCCCATATTAAATATGTAAGACCTGAAAAATCAAGTGTAGCAGAACATGTCCTTAGTAATCAGCATGATTTAGATAAAAATGTTATTTTAGCTAAATGTATAAACTCAAAAAAGTTACTTAATAGTTATGAAAGTGTTTTTATAGTCAAATCAAATTGTAAATTAATGAATGCAGATAAAGGACCTATTCCTTACTCACCATTATATACTTTACTTAAATAGCTTTCTTCAAATTACGATGTTTTAATCTAATTATTTTTAGTTTATTAATTGTTATTGCTGTAGTTTTTATTACATATGTATTATTATAATGTAATTTTTGACATAACCTATTTGGTTCCTGATGGCCGATCGTTATTTGTCGGTCGAGGGCGGAGAGGGGGCGGAGCTTACCTCACGCCTATATATAGCGACCGCGGAGAACGATTGTAGTCATTCTAGTTTGTAACTTCTTGTGTGCTAGATTGTGTTTTGTAACAAGACCTTCTGATGATGATGACATGGTCATCGAAATGTACATAAGGGTTTAATCTTAAGTAACTTGTCTTATTTGTTATTTTTGATTATTTTTGTGGTATTGGGGTTCTTTTCAATATTTTTATTGTAATATTTGTAATATGTTAATCTCAGAATAAATTTTAACTTTATATGCACTTTAAATTATTACTATTGAAAATTGAATGTACCTTTGAAAGTTTCTTCGGCATTTCAAAACATTAGCACCTATATTTTTAAAAAGTCTTAAATAGTTAAATTATTTGAATCATTATCATTAGAGCAATATAACAAATATTGAATGATCCTTACCATATCTTACCCTGACATAAGTATTTAAAGCTACATTCTTTCAACTCGTAATCTACAATACCTTGTAGAAGGATAACATTAATTTAGCCGTTATTAATCTGTATTTACCTGTATTTTTCCGGTACTACAAACATATCAACTACTTTTGACACGTAAAATCTTTTGCCACAAATCTATTACTCTGTATTCCACACTCATACTATTTCTTTCTCACCCTCACTTTTTCTACTATACTCAATTTCCTTTTAAAATAGTTTCTAAGAGATTTAAAATAGATATATAGTTATATGGAAGTTTAACAAAGATAATGAGAATCATTTTGTCGATTAAAAAATCGAATAAATGGATATTTAAAGTAATGTTTAGGTATTAGTAGATAATATATATATGAAACAAGTATTTTGAAACTAATTTCTTACTAACTAAAGTAGCATCAGTAATAATTACGACTTTGGAGGAATAAATTGTAGAATATTATTTTAATTGTCTCCAGGTTATTATTTTCTAATATCTAAACTCTCCGTAATGGAATTACAGTTTCCGGGAAGCTAATGCCTATTGTACCTTGTAAGGCCATGGTTAATTTTATGATATTATTACTTCAGATAACTGTGTATTTCTATCACATGAATGCTTTGATGTTTTTGATTTATTGTAATTATTTGCAGAATATTTAAAGCCTTTGCACGTCTTTAAAAATTTCAAGTTTATGCAATTATTTCTTCCTCTGAATAATTTTTATTTAAACTTTTTATTAATATATATATATATATATATTTTATGACCACTTTATGAGTTTAAATACATATTTAAATATATATATATATATATATATATATATATATATATATATATATATATATATATATACAGCCTGCTAACAATACGGAGACCATACATTGGTCATTTTGCATTCAAACTGCATCGCAATAATCGAAATAAAAATCATGTCAATAAGTGTAAAAAGAATTGTTTTATTGGAGCTATACTGTATTTGGAAGTTCTATGGTCGTTCTGAATTTTTAAAAAATAATTTGTAATAACCAAACGGTACTCGTATTGATAGCAGAGTGACCGGGATTTGTATATCACAAGTTCGTAACATTTCCGCCAGGGGCAGCGTGGTCGCTTCCTGTATATAAATTTACTGTATATTTCAACCATTCCCTAACATTATGGCAGCCACAAACGTGGCAACATTGCTGGCATTCACATAGATATCAATCGTACTACGTAATGTATATATTTGAATTGGACAAAGAATCGCTGGAAAGTGACCACTCAGGGGTTTTTGAGTATGCTGAATTTATTGCCTTCATCAAAAGTCACCGGGGATGTACTGGCGAGGCTAAACCCATGTACCAAAGGGGTTGAAATAGGGTAAAAATGTCAGATGCCTTAGAATCGCGGGATAATGACCGTTCGGCGGTTTTTTGAGGATTCTAAATTAAATTTCGTCATCTAGAGTCACCGGAGATGAACCGGATGTAACTCTACGTAAGTACCAAAGGGACGATTTTGGGTAAAAAAGTCAAAAGTCATAAAATAACTATAAAATAACCACTCGGGGGTTTTTGGTAAGGCAGAATTCAATGCCGTCACCGAGAGTCGCCGGGGATGCACTGATGTTGTTCGACGCGAGTACCAAAGGGATGATTTGGGGTAGAAATATCAAAAGTCAAAAAATTACTAGAAAATAACAACTCGAGGAATTTTGATGAAGCTGAATTCAATGCCGTCACCGAATGTCACCGGGAATGCATTGGAGTGGTTCTACGAGAGTACCATAGGGGTGAATTGGGGTGAGAATGTTAGAGGTTAAAAAATAGCTGAAAAATATCCGCTCGGGGGTTTTCGAGGATTCTGAATTCAATGCCGACATCGGAAGTCTCTGGGGATGTACTTGCGAGGCTAAATTCATGTACCAAAGGGGTTGAATTAGGGTAAAAATGTCAGATGCCTAAGAATCGCGGGATAATGACCATTCGGGGGTTTTTGAGGATGCTAAATTCAATTGCGTTATCTAGAGTCACCGGGGATGGACCGGATGTGACTCTATGTAAGTACCAAAGGGATGATTTGGGGTTAAAAGTCAACAGTCAAAAAATAACTAGAAAATATCCCCTCGGGGGTTTTTGGTAAGGCGGAATTTAATGCCGTCACCGAAAGTCGCCGGGGATGCACTGGTATGGTTCCACGCGAGTAAAAAAGGGGTGAATTGGGGTGAAAAAGTCAAACATCAAAAAATCGCTGGAACATAACCACTCGGGGGTTTTTGAGGATGCTGAATTCAATTCCGCCATCGAATGTCAACGGGCATGGACGTATGTGACTCTACGTGAGTGCCAAAGGGATGATTTGGGGTAGAAATATAAAAAGTAAAAAAAAAAATACTAGAAAATATCAACTCGGGGAATTATGATGAGGCGGAATTTAATGTCGTCACCGAAAGTCACCGGGAATGCATTGGTGTGGTTCCACGCGACTACCAAATTTGTGAATTGGTGTGAAAATGTCAGAAGTCAAAAAATCGCTGAAAAATATCAGGTCGGATGTTTTTGCGGATGCTGAATTTAATTCCGTCATCTAAAGTCTCCGGGGATGTTCTGGTGAGTCTAAACCCATGCACCAAAGGGGTTGAACTAGGGTCAAAATGTCAGATGCCTAAGAATCGCGGGAAAATGGCCGTTCGGGGGTTTCTGAGGATGACGTCATCTAGACGGGCGTGCTGAATTCAATGGCGTCATCGAAAGTCACCGGGAATGGACGTGTGTGACTCTACGTGAGTGCCAAAGGGATGATTTGAGGTAAAAATGTCAAAAGTCAAAAATTTACTTGAAATTTACCACTCGGAGGTTTTTGAGGAGTCTTAATTGAATGCCGTCGCCGAACATGTACTGTGATGGTTCTACACAAGTACCAAAGGATTAAATTGGGTTGAAATTGTCAGATAAATAACTGCCTTGGGGCTTTTGAGGATGCTGAATTCAATACCGTCATCGAAAGTCACCAGGCCTGGACGGGTGTGGGCTCTACGGGAGTATCAAAGAGAGAATTGGGATAAAAAGTTCAGAGGTTAAGAGATCGTTATAAAATGATCACTCGGGGTTTTTAATAATGCTGAGTCTAATCCTAGCACCGAAGTTGGCCATGCACAATCCGGGAAGGGACTGCGGGTGTCGCTGTGGGTGAAGTGAGGTAAAACTTGGCAGAATCTAAAATATTGCCCAAAAATGCGCATTAGACGATTTTCGAAGGTCCTAGTCCCTTGTCATCAAAATTCGTCGGGGATGTACGGAGTTACCAAGGGGTAATTTGGGGTATATATCCCATTGACAATAAATCGCCCGAAATTGGCATGTTTCCAACTATGCAACATAACCAACAGAAAGAGTCGGGTTCACGACGTTGTCTTGGACAGAAGTTATGCTACAACTATTTACCGAAATGTTTGTGATATGAAAACATAAACAGGAGGCACTCCGATAGCAGTTCTAGCACGTTTGTTTACCTCATGTCTGTCAAACTAAACTTTATAATTTGGAGCAGTGTTTCAATGCACCCTGTCCATGTGCTTTAACAATTTTAAAGAATGTATGCTTGAACGATTCAACTTAAAAAGATAACCGTTTGTCCCAAATTGCTAATTTTATAAAAATTAAATTTTTTATTTAATTTTTAAAAAAATGTATTTTGTTTACCTAATTGTCAAATATTTTCATTCCAATTTTACTTAGACTATCTAAACATTTACGTTTGTTTTCTCATTCTTCTTCGGGTAATTAATTTTCTTCTCTTTTCGTGTTATTTTCTTTTGTTCTTTTAAAAAGGATAGTATCGTTAGCGGGGGCAGCGGAATTACTTTTCAACCATCGTTAATGAAAAAAATTGTACTATAACCGTAAATTAAAAAAAAACTATAAATAAGTAGGCCTTATATTTTTTCAACCTTTATACAACTTAGAATAAACGACAAAAAGATTTTGTTGACCCACATCATTTCATCGACTTATCTTTATCAGCTTATATATCCAGAAAACCTATTATGCCAATATCTACAAATTCCAAGCTAAACCTTTAACTACCATCATCGTGCCTGACCATCAGCGACGGGTTAGCCGAAGAAGACAGTGTTTCAGGTGCTGTATCTAATGACAAACAAAAAATAGAAAGACTAGTTACACTTTGTAAGATGTCTTTGTACAGCCAATATGTGTAGAATGTTCTGAGCCGCGGTGTAAATACTGCTGTCAAAATTTAGTTATTATTTTTAATGCCAGTTTCCATAAATAAAGCTTATAATATGTCAAATGATATCTTGTATATAAAGTTAAGTGTGTACAATCAGTGAACAAGAAATAATTAGTGTACGTTAATTATTGTGCGATTATAAGTCTTTTTAGCTAAACTGCGCTAAAACCTGTAGGTTTTATTTACTACAGTTTTCAATTAGTAAATAAAATATGACTGCTCTTATAAAACTACGTTTACCCTACTAGTCACATGCAATCAGAATATTCAAAAACAATCTTTATAAAGTAAATGCAAGATAAATTGTTAAACCACACAATAAATCACACTTGGTCATTTCGTGCCTGTGAGCTACAAAGGCAGTAGTATTTTGACAGAAATTGCAGGACGGTAGTTAAGTAGTAGTTAATAAATACTGAATCATCTTTCGTTAATCTCTGTATTGTATACAAGAACCTAAATGACATCTGTGCGAGTGTTGTGAGTTTATATTACGATATCAGGCTGTCTGGTGTAAACAAGCATAGGTCCAAGCCAAACAAAGATAAAGGCTCGCACTCCACAAGTACTCTCGTGGACGAAGGCCCGAAAAACTTACTTTGTGCATTCTATCTTTTCCATCCCTTTCTCTCATTTACATACGGCGTAAACGTAAATAATTTATGGTATTCTCCCACCGTCAAAATGGTCGTATAAAGACGGAAACATTTGTTTCTATCCTCGACTTTAGCCGCTGGAAGTCTATATTTTATTTTATTAATATGTTTATTGAATACATTGGTATTAACATTTAGTGAATATTTATGGCGTAGGCCATATTAAATGTTACATCTGTTAATACATGTGTTGCAGACTTGTGGTAACAAGTTTGCAATGTTACCAAATTGTAACAATATACAGCAAATAATAGTTACTTTTAGATTCTTAAAATTGGATAGAGATACTATGACATTTAATTTGAAAAGCGAGTTAAGTTAAAAAATAAATACTTAATCGATCGTATAGTATGTAAGAACCCCAAGGGAAAAGTATGAGATGCATTGAACGGAAAATTAAGATAAGTTTGGTCTGCTATCAAGTAAACAAACGCGTCAGAATGGGCCTCAGAGTGACGGCTGTTTATGTTTCCATATCAGAATTACTCAAAAATAGGTTGAAATAGGTAAATATTTAAAATTCTTCATTTCTACATCTCTGAAGATTATATGTCAGGATATAGTTCTTCCCAATGTATATTGCAGTGTAGCTAGGAATCAAAACGTTTTCAGTAAGTAATGTAATAAATCTATTATGTTTATCCTCGATATTCTAGTCCCAAGAGTAACTTTGATGTGTATGGGATTCTCACTTACTTTAGAGTTGCATGAAAAACTGTTTTAAGTACGGTGATCATTGGTACGGAAACAATTACAGTAGTGCATGGATAATTCGAGGTAGATGGGACCGAGACACCGTCGGATTACCGAAAACTTGGATTACACGGAAATAGCTTCCTGTACACTAGAGAAAAAACTAGAGTTCTATTGAACCCTAATACTATAATTAAGAATTCACAAAATACGTATGTAGAACTTTATTCATTACAGTATATACATAAATTAATGTTGCTTGGCTCTTCAGGAAGACTACTGTATTGATTTTTGCTTGCGGGGATACAATACGATATAAATACCATACTAAGTGTCGGCAATTATAGGTAAAAAAAAAGCTGATGCCCGTTGTAATCTTTATCAGGACGCCCAATGTTTTGATCGTAGATAGTCTTTTTGTTCGCCTACCATAAAAATGAAACGAGATTATCAGTAAAATTTCAGTAAATTAAAGTATAGTGAAAAATTACCGTGATCATCGGTAGTTAATATTTATTATTATCATCGTCTAAAGATTAACTACAAAACGTTTTATAAGCTCTTGGTTAGGGTTGCTTAACTGAAGTAGTTTTCTATCAACGAAAAATAAAGAATATTCAAAATGAAATATTAAGTTTGTAATTAGGAGTTATTTATTAACTGGTATTGCTAGTAGTAGGATTCGTAAAATATATAAACAAAGGAGACAGTTTTGAGAAGTGATTGAGTATTTGCAGACTTTGTCTTGAGATTAGACACAGCCGAACGAACTAAATTCAATCTGATACTAACTATATAAATGTATGTAACATGTCGACCGAAAAACGGAGAGATTTTTAATGTGAAAAAAAATCTACAAAACAGTTGTTTTTTACGTCTTGTTTTTTAACAAGAAATACCATCATAGTGACTAATTTCATTCTGTCACTCTGCATAACGCTATTTTACAGCTAGTTTTTGAAGACTGGTTCCTCATCTATATTCGCCAAAATATTTGTAAATTTGTTCACCATAATAATAATAATAAATCAAATTGTAGATATGCGAGCCAGGAGGGATACGGTTAAAGATAGATTTAAAGAAGAAGATTAAAATATACTTAAATCTTAGCAGATATATTTTCAGGTGCATTCAACGTGTCTTGATGAAAGTAACATCACAATAAAGGTGAAATGTCATCCTTTAGGAACATATCTAAGGGAGGAATTAAATAAATTTTTTAACCTGGCAACAACGACTGCCAGGAAAATTGAATGAATGTAGTTAAAGAAGAACTTTTAGAAAAAATAGGTCTTTACTCAAACACAATTATACCTATAATAACTTATGACAAATCAAATATGGTGGATAAATAAAATAGATGTATTACATTGCTCACAGAAATCGTTTTTCACTATGATGCCTAGCTACAATGCAATATACATTGGGAAGAAGTATATCCTTACATAATATTATATTCTTTAGAGATGTAGAAGTAAAGAAGTATATTTACCATTGCTTAAACCGACTGAACTGCTCTCTAGTTTTATTAGCACAAAACCACCTATGATACATGAATCCTTGAATAAATACTTAAAATGTTTTGCCCTTATCTTGTTAAAATATTTATACTGATTGGTATTGGCACTAAAATGTCATATCTTCGTGAAAATTTTACTCCTTGTTGGAATACTATATGCACCCTCTTAAAGCATAAGCTCACAGAAAAATAAAACAGTTTTTTTGTTACATTTGGCTGCCGTAAGTACAGAAATACTAGTATTTGAATGTTTAATTTTTTTATTCGAAAATTTTAATTTGTGCTCGTTTGAACCTATAAACTAGAGACGTGTTCAATGGGCCTACGTGAACAAGAAATTAACATTAGATGTGATTCGACCAAATAAAAGCCTTCTTTTATTTACAATGTACAATATAGGTAGATTTTTCTGGTTACCTACCTGAGGTAAAGGTGATACAATATTTGATGTTTTTCTACTATAGGTCTAACTTTAAAAACTTACTGTAAATAAACTTTATGCTAAACCTTTACTTATCCTTTATTATTTTTTTACAAGCCGTAAAAACTTAAAATGGAAATTTTAATTTTTTAATACACTTAAGAAGAAATGTTGAAGAAAATTCGATGAATTAGGCTAAAAATTCTGCAAAATCGTTCTTAAACTGCAAAAACTCTTAAAACATTGTAACACGAAAGAAATAGATTTTAAGAATTGTGGCAGAAAGCACAATGAGATAAAATAAATTTACTGAGAATAAATGTACTTTCGTAAGGTAAGGATATAGGAGGAGAAAGTGTACTAACTCAAAGACTGATAATTAAATGAGAAATTCAGAAGAAAAAAGCCTTTATTCCTTATCCCGTGTAGTGCACGCCTGGAAATCTAGATTGAATATTGTTAAAGATGAAACCGTTCATTTAGTTGCAGATCTATTGAGGGTTTTGAAAACATGTAACCAATCCAGAGGATCGATGGATACCGGTCTACACCTAACCTACTGATTCACAATACAATCGTCTACTGGAACTCCCGTATTTTCCTAAAATTCGACAGAGCACTGAACACCTATAATGGGGCGGGGAAATTTTAAAATAGCAACCTAGCGGCGGTGGATTTATTAATTTTAATTTTTTCCAATGGCCTGGAAGAAACCGACACGAGGAACGCGACCCGTAAGGCATAGATTTAGCAAGTGTCCCCTTTTTTTCCAAACATACGAAAAAGAGATTAATACCTTTTATAAGACAGTGCCGTGTGTACTAACCTAAATGAAGAAATGACTTAAATTGAGGGTTTTAATTAATTTGTGAACATTTGTTTTTATTTAAACCAATAAATTTGTTAAGTTTCATTTCGTTAATTCATATTAAAAATAACAACAAATAATAGAATTGTAACAACCAATGTGACAATTTCTAAGACAACTAAGTACGATTGTAGCCGAAACGAAACTGATTGTAAAGAGACGTCCCGTGTGGTTGTATGTTGAAAGTAGATGGAGAAATGGTGGTATAAATTTCACATTGTAACACGTGACCAATTAGCGCCTGGAATCGAACCCGTCATGAACGTGTAAGTGTAATGTTTATTTTCGATCTCTGAAGGATGACCACATCATTCAGTATTATCAGTTTTAATCGTGTGACAGGGACCATGATAGTTACTTCATGATAGTATCTATTTACTTCAGCTAGTTCATTCCCTCCAAAAGATAAAAATACCAAAATAAAATCTTATTTGCTTAAATGTTTCACTTTACAAGCCATAATATTCTACCTTTATTTTACCTTCTGAAATGTTTACCCTAATTCACCAGTTGTTACTAGCATAGAGCATGACCCGTGCATCCCCATTGACGTTCGATAACTGTAAGAGACAACAACATTAAAAGACCCGAGTAAACATTTTTTCTTGTTATGTGGTCTTCTGCTAATGCTACCCCCTATCATACTTTATCTAGTCCCGTAGAGGCACATCTTTGTATCCGCTTTTAATATTGAAGACGGTATTGGACTAAGCACCTTCCAAAACAATACGATTGATCATTTTCTAGCTTTGTTTTGCCTTCTCACATTTATACTCCAAATCATCATTTGCTATTCCCATAGAGGATCATCCGTGTATCCCCATGAGGTTCGATAATGGTAAAAGGCTCAGCACCATTAAAACCCCCCGAGTGATCATTTTCCATGGTTTTTTTTGCCTTCTGACAATTTTACCCCAATTGACCCTTTTTCTACTCCCGTACCGCCACACCTGTGCATCCCCTTATAATATTGAAGACCGTATTTTACTCAGCAACCTCCAAATAACTACGATTAATCATTTTCTAACTTTGTTTTGCTTTCTCACAATTATACCCCAATTCATCGTTAGTTACTCCCATAGAGAGTCACCCGCGTAGCCCCATTGACGTTCGATGACGGTGAAAGACTCAGCACCATTAACCCCCCGAGTGATCATTTTCCGTTGTTTTTTCCTTCTGACAATTGTACCCCAATTCACTAATTTTCTACTAACGTAGAGCCACATCCGTGCATTCCTGATTTTTATGGGAGACGGTATTAGACTCAGCTACCTCCGAAACACTACGATTGATCATATTCTAGCTTTGTTTTGCCTTCCCACATTTATGCTCCAAATCATCATTTGATACTCCCATAGACGATCACTCGTGTATCCCCATGAGGTTCGATAATGGATAAAGACTAAGCACCATTAAAACCCCCCGAGTGATAATTTTAATCGTTTTTTTTTGCTTTCTGACAATTTTATCCCACTTGACCCTTTTTCTGCACCCGTAGCGCCACACCCGTGCTTCCCCTATAAAATTGACGACGGTATTTTACTCAGCAACCTCCAGAACACTACGATTGATCATTTTCTAACTTTGTTTTGCTTTCTCACAATTATACCCCAATTCATCGTTATCTACTCCAATAGAGGGTCACCCGTGTATCCCCATTGACGTTCGATAACGGTGAATGACTCGGCGCCATTAGAACCCATCCGAATGATCATTTTCAATTGTTTTTTTTCCATCTGACAATTGTACCCCAATTAACCCCTTTTCTACTCCCGTAGAGCCACATCCGTGCATTCCCGATTAATATGGAAGACGGTATTGGACTCAGCTACCTCAAAAACACTACAATTAATCATATTCTAGCTTTGTTTTTGCGTTCTCACTTTTATACTCCAAATCATTATTTGCTACTCCCATAGAGGATCACCAATGTATCCCTATGACGTTCGTTAACGGTAAAAAACTCAGAACCGTTAAAACCCTCCGACTGATCATTTTCTTGTTTTTTTTTTTACCTTCTTTCGTTTTGACCCCAAGTCACTCCTTTACAACTCCCATAGAGCCCAACCCGTTCATCCCCGTTTTATTTTGTTCACAGTAGTGGACTCAGCATCCTTAAAAACACCCCAATTGATTATTTCCTAGCTTTTCTGGGTTTCTGATATTTTACCCTAATTGATCTTTTTGCTACTCCTGTAGCACACACTTGTATCCCCGTCAGCTTTCGAAAGTTGTACACGTTTATGAAAACTAACAACCAGGACCTATGTTAGTTGAGTAAATAATTGGTCAGCTGAAATGAAGAAGGGACATTCTAATGTTTATGTTTTCAACGTGATTACACACACCCAGTGTCTTACAGTCTAAACTTTTGACTAGTCAGACAGTCGCACCATAGTGGCAACACTGTTGGTTCTCGTATCGTTAGTGGCGTGGGAATAATATACACACCGGCTGCCATATTGTTTTTAGACAGAACGAAAATATACACTGGCTGCCATATTGATGCCTAAATGAAATGCTGCCGTATTGATAGTACTTCAGTCAATTTTGTATTTTTAAGATTTTATGAAATTAAAGTATATGGAGTAGTATAATGTTTATTAGAAATAAATTATACACGACGAAAAACATATATACTTCACTCTTTCAAGTGGCTGCCATATGGTTGCAAAATGAAATGATGCCATATTGATAGCGGGATGTATATATATACACACGCACACCTGACACACCCCCACTCCCCTCCACACACACACACACACACACACACACACACACACACACACACACATATATATATATATATATATATATATATATATATATCCTGCTATCAATATGGCAGCATTTCATTTTGCAACCATATAGCAGCCACTTGAAAGAGTGAAGTATACATGTTTTTCGTCGTGTATAATTTATTTCTAATAAACATTATACTACTCCATGTACTTTAATTTCATAAAATCTTAAAAATACAAAATTGACTGAAGTACTATCATTACGGCAGCATTTCATTTAGGCATCAATATGGCAGCCAGTGTATATTTTCGATCAGTCTAATAACAATATGGCAGCCGGTGTGTATATTATTCCCACGCTACTAACAATACGAGAACCAACAGTGTTGCCACTTTGGTGCGACTATCTGACTCAAATGTTTAGACTCTAAGACACGTGTGTGTAATCACGGAGAAAACATAAACATTAGTATGTCCCTTCTTTATTTCAGCTGCCCAATTATTTACTCAACTCAGATAAGTCCTGTTTGTTAGTTTTCATAAACGTGTACAACTATCGAAAGCTGAGGGGGATACAAGTGTGTGCCTCTACAGGAGTAGCAATAGGATCAATTACGGTAGAATATCAGAACCCAAAAAAAGCTAGGAAATAATCAATTGGGGTGTTTTTAAGAATGATGAGTCCACTACTGTGAACAAAATTAAATGGGGATGAACGGGTTAGGCCCTATGGGAGTTGTAAAGGAGTGACTTGGGGTATAAATGAAAGAAGGCAAAAAAAACTAGAAAATGATCAGTCGGAGGGTTTTAATGGTGCTGAGTCTTTTAACATTATCCAACGTCATAGGTATACACGGGTGATCCTCTATGGGAGTAGCAAATGATGATTTGGAGTATAAATGTGAGAAGGCAAAACTAAGCTAGAATATGATCAATTGTGGTGTTTTGGAGGTAGCTGAGTCCAATACCGTCTTCCATATTATTCGGGAATGCACGGATGAGGCTCTACGAGAGTAGAAAAGGGGTGAATTGGGATACAATTGTCAGAAGGCAACAAAACAATTGAAAATGATCATTCGGGTTGGTTTTAATGGTGCCGAGTCTTTCACCGTTATTGAACGTCAATGGGGATACACGGGTGACCCTTGATGGTAGTAGCTAATGATGAATTTGGGTATAATTGTGAGAAAGCGAAACAAAGTTAGAAAATAATCAACCGTAGTGTTTTGGAAGTTGCTGAGTAAAATACCGTCTTCAATATTATAAGGTGATGTACGGGTGTGACTCTACGAGACTAGAAAAGGGGTGAATTGGGGTACAATTGTCAGAAGGCAAAAAAACAATTGAAAATGATCATTTGGGTGGGTTTTAATGGTGCCGTTTTTTCACCGTTATCGAACGTCAATGGGGATACACGGGTGACCCTCTATGGGAGTAGCTAAAAATGAATTGGGGTATAATTGTGAGAAAGCAAAACAAAGTTAGAAAATGATCAATCGTAATGTTTTGGAGGTTGTTGAGTAAAATACCGTCTTCAATATTATAAGGGGATGCACGGGTGTGGCGCTACGGGAGTAGAAAAAGAGTCAATTGGGGAAAAATTGTCAGAAGGCAAAAAAAAATGGGAAATGATCACTTGGGGAGTTTAATGGTGCTGAGCCTTGTACCATTACCGATCGTCAATGGGGATACACGGGTGATCCTCTATGGGAGTAGCAGATGATGAATTGGGGTATAATTGTGAGAAAGCAAAAACAAAATAGAAAATGATCAATCGTAGTGTTTTGGAGGGTGCTGAGTCCAATACCGCCTACAATATTAAATGGGGATGCAAAGGTGTGCCTCTACTGGACTAGAAAAAGTATGATTAGGGGTAACATTGTTAGAAGCCAAAATAACAAGAAAAAATGATAACTCGGGTGTTTTTAATGTTGATGAGTCTTTTACAGTTATCGAACGTCAATGAGGATGCACGGGAGATGCTCTATGCTAGTAGCAACTGGTGATTTAGGGTAAAAATTTCAGAAGGCAAAATAAAGGTAGAGAATTATCAATTGGAGTATTTTTGATGATGCTGAGTCCATTTCGTCATTACCATTAAACGGGGATTCACGGATGTAACTCTACAGGAGTAGAAAAGGGTTTAATTTGGTAAAATTGTCAGAAGCCAAAAAAACAATAGAAAATATCACTCGGAGGGTTTTAATGATGCTGAGTCTTGTACTGTTATCGGACGTCAGTGGAGATGATCGGGTAATGATCTACGGAAGTAGGAAATTTTAGAATTGTGGTAAAATTATCAGAAGGCAAAAAAACAATAGAAAATGATCACTAGGGAGGGGGGGGGTATTTGTGCTGAGTCCGGTACCGTAATCGAGCGAAAGTGGGGATGCACGGGTGTTGCTCTATGGGAGTAGCAAGTGATGAATTGCGACTAGAATGGTAAAAGCCTAAAAAAGACTAGAAAATGATCTCTGGGGGGGTTTAATGGGGCTGAGTCCGTCATTATAAGCTAATGGGAATATGAGGGTGTGGTTCTACGGGAGTAGAAAGGGTGGTTAATTTTTATGAAAATGTAAGATACTAGAAAAATGTCTAGTAAATTAATACTCTGGGTTTGTAAGGGGTGACTCCAATTTCGTCATCAAAAGTCAAGGATAACGCACGTGTGAGTTTTCGAGAGTGCGATTCCAGACACTGTTAATAAATAGCGGGAAAGTGTGATTAGCCATATGTTTGGAGGAAAAGATAAGTGGAAGCTGGGCGCAATCATAAATATTAGATTATTCATTCCTATCATCAGCTGTCGTAATCTGTAAGCATTTCACTTTTGTTCTGGAGTCTTGCTGGTGAACAACCAGAATATTTAGCCTGTTTCGTCTTACTAGTTTCTGTTGTGAAGTGGAAGACCTAACCTAATCGTGGAGTAATAACATAATATATATTTTTTTCATCCAAAAAAGCAAAAATTGTTTCAAAAATATAAATAATCTAGCAAAGAAAGGACACGTAATATACAAAATTGTGTATATATAATATGAAATTAAGAATTGAATAATAATTGCAAATTTTATATTACTTATAACACTAGTTAACTAAATGACTAATAAATATAAAACGAGAAAATCTATTAAAAGGAAATTCTTGTATTTAAACAAGTATTAATTTGTCTTTCCCTATATTTAAATAGAGAAAAAATAATGTAACCAAAAAAATGTAAACCTAAAAACTAATTAATTAATGAAGAAATAGTTTTAAAAATCAACTTCGTGGCGGTAAAAACATTGAATACGACTTCATTAATACAGAAATTGTGGCTGAAACTGCAGACACACCTGGCAACCAACACCTCCTATAAGTGCCTATCAAGCCAATGCCACGGGGATTAACAAACACTGTGTCTGTGTGGTGTTAAATTTCTGCGACGAATGAATGTAAAGGCCAATTTACATCTGTTCTAATTTAGCTTAGAGGTAATGGCTATACATTTCTTACTTTATTTCAATCAATTTCTTCGATATATTGTATCACCCTTACCTCAGGTAGGTAACCAGAAAAATCTACCTATATTGTACATTGTAAATATAAGAAGGCTTTTATTTGGTCGAATCTCATGTAATGTTAATTTTTTGTTCACGTAGGCCCATTGAACACGTCTATATTTTATAGGTTCAATTGAGTACATATTACCATTTTCGGGTAAAAAAATTAAATATTGAAATAATAGTATTTCTGTACTTACGACAGCCAAATGTAACAAAAAAAATGTTTTATTTTTCTGTGAGCATATGCTTTAAAAGGGTGCATATAGTATTCTAACAAGGAGTAAAATTTTCACGAATATATGACATTTTAGTGCCAATATACACATTTTATCAAGATAAGGGTAAAACATTTTAAGTATTTATATAAGGATTCAGGTATCATAGGTGGTTTTCTGTCAATAAAACTAGAAAGCAGTTCTGGCGGTTTAAGCAATGGTAAATATTTAAACTTCTTTACTACTTACATCTCTAAAGAATATAATATTATGTAAGGATATAGTTCTTCCCAATGTATATTGCATTGCAGCTAGGCATCACGGTGAAAAACGCTTTCGGTAAGCAATGTAATACATCTGTTTTATTTACCAACCATATTTGATTTGTCATAAGTTGTTATAGGTACAATTGTGTTTGAGTAAAGACCTATTTTTTCTAAAAGTTCTTCTTTAACTACATTCATTAAATTTTCCTGGTAGTCGTTGTTGGCAGGTTAAAAAATTTATTTAATTCCTCCCTTGGATATTTTCCGAAAGGGTGACATTTCACCTTGATTGTGAGGTTACTTTCATCAAGACCCGTTGAATTCACCTGAAAATATATCTGATAAGATTTAAATATATTTTAATCTTCTTCTTTAATTCTATCTTTAACCGTATCCCTCCTGGCTCGCATATCTACAATTTGATTTATTATTATTATTATTATGGTGAAAAAATTTACAAATATTTTGGCGAATATAGCTGAGGAACCAGTCTTCAAAAACTAGCTGTGAAATAGCGTTATGCAGAGTGGCAGAATGAAATTAGTCACTATGATGGTATTTCTTGTTAAAAAAACAAGACGTAAAAGATAATGACTGTTTTGTAGATTTTTTTCACTTTAAAAAATCTCTCCGTTCTTCGGTCATGTTACATACATTTTTATAGTTAGTATCAGAATGATTTTAGTCCGTTCGGCTGTGTCTGATCTCAAAACAAAGTCTGCAAATACTCAATCACTTCTCAAAACTGTCTCCTTTGTTATATATTTTACGAATCCTACCACTAGCAATACCAGTTAATAAATAACTCCTAATTACAAACTTAATATTTCAATTTGAATATTCTCTATTTTTCGTTGATAGAAAATTACTTCAGTTAAGCAACTCTAACCAAGTGCTTATAAAACGTTTTGTAGTCAATTTTTAGACGTTGATAATCATAAATATTTACTATCGATGATCACGGTAATTTTTCACTATACTTAAGATTCACTGATATTTTACTGATAATCTCGTTTTATTTTTATGGTAGGCAAACAAAAAGACTATCTACGATCAAATTATTGGGTGTCCTCATAAAGGTTACAACGGTCATCGGCTTTTCTTTAGCTATAATTGCCGATACTTAGTATGGTATTCATATCATATGGTATCCTCGCAAGCAAGAGTCAGTACAGTAGTCTTGAAGAACCAAGCAACATTAATTTATGTATGTACTGTAATCAATAAAGTTTTACATACGTATTTTGTCCATTCTTAATTATAGTATTAGGGTTCAATAGAACTCTTGTGTTTTTCTAGTTTACGGGAAGCTATTTCCGTGTAATCCAAGTTTTCGGTAATCCGACGGTGTCTCGGTCCCATCTACCTTGAATTATCCATGCACTACTGTATTTGTTTACATTTATTACATTCCTTACCGAAAACATTTTGATTCCTAGCTACACTGCAATATACATTGGGAAGAACTATATCCTTACATATAATCTTCAGAGATGTAGAAATAAAGAATTTTAAATATTTACCATTGCTTAAACCGCTTGCAGTGCTCTCTAGTTTAATTGGCATGTTAACAACTATGATACATGTATCCTTAAATAAGTACTTAAAATGTTTTGCCCTTATGGTCATAGGTGTATATATCCACGTGTTCTTTCTTTGCTACATTATTTATACCTTTCAAACTATTTTTGAGTATTTTGGATGAAAAAAATATATATAATGTTATTAGTGATACAAATGATGTTGTATGGCCTATAAATAACGCTAGTTCTTTAATACCTTGGTCATTCATTTGGAAGAGTTGAGATATTGTTGGCAAGTGTTTCATTAGATTCTTCGATGTAAGTACTTCAGGAATTTGTAAATATGCTATTTTTGCATGCTTTCGTAAAACTTTATAAATAATTATGAGGTTACTGGTATTTGTGTTTGCAAACACGCAAGTGTTATCGTCAAGAACGGAATTATTTCTTGAACTTATTAGAAAATAAATATAAAATCCTAATATCAAAAAAATCTCATAAAAATTGACACTCGGTAGTTTTTGAGACTGTACCACTCCAATTATATTACATCTGTCATTTCCCTCAAACATACACTGTTGGTTCGCTGGAAAGGACATACAGCTGTGGCTTCGTGACCTTATCTTGGAGGGAATGTATCTTGTTATGCTATGTATTTACAGACACAATTCTGATATGGAAACATAAACAGTCGACACTCTGAAAGCCATTCTGACGCGTTTGTTTACTTGATGGCAGACCAAACTTATCTTAATGTTCTGGTCAATGCATCTCGTACTTTTCCCTTGGTGCTCTTAAATACTATAGGATAGATAAAGTATTTATTTTTTAAATTAACTAGCTTTTCAAATTAATTGTCATAGAATCACTATCCGATTTTAAGAATCTAAAAGTGACTATTATTTGCTGTATATTGTTACAATTTGGTAACATTGCAAACATGTTAACACTAGTCTGCAACACATGTATTAACAGATGTAACACTTAATACGGCCTACGCCATATATATTCACTAAAAGTTAATACCAATGTATTCAATAAACATATTAATAAAATAAAATATAGACTACCAGCGGCTAAAGTCGAGGATAGAAACAAATGTTTCCGTCTTTATACGACCATTTTGACGTTGGGATAATACCATTTAATATGGCCTACGCCATATATATTCACTAAAAGTTAATACCAATGTATTAAATAAACATATTAATAAAATAAAATATAGACTACCAGTGGCTAAAGTCGAGGATAGAAACAAATGTTTCCGTCTTTATACGACCATTTTGACGTTGGGATAATACCATTTAATATGGCCTACGCCATATATATTCACTAAAAGTTAATACCAATGTATTCAATAAACATATTAATAAAATAAAATATAGACTACCAGCGGCTAAAGTCGAGGATAGAAACAAATGTTTCCGTCTTTATACGACCATTTTGACGTTGGGAAGATACCATAAGTTATTTACGTTTACGCCGTATATAAATGAGAGAATGGGATGGAAAAGATAGAATGCAAAAAGTCAGTTTTTCGGGCCTTCGTCCACGAGAGTACTTGTCGACTGCGAGCCTTTATCTTTGTTTGGCTTGGACCTATGTTTGTTTACACCAGACAGCCTGATATCGTAATATAAACTGACAACACTCGCACAGATGTTATTTAGGTTCATGTATACAATACATGTGACCTGCAATTTCTGTCACATTACTACTGCCTTTGTAGTTCACAGGCACGAAATATCTAAGTGTGATTTATTGTGTGGTTTAACAATTTATCTTGCATTTACTTTATAAAAATCGTTTTTGAATATTCTGATTGCAATGTGACTAGTAGGGAAAACGTAGTTTTGAGATCAGTTATATTTTATTTACTAATTGAAAACTGTAGTAAATAAAACCTACAGATTTTAGCGCAGTTTAGCTAAAAAGACTTATAATCGCACGATAATTAACATACACTAATTATTTCTTGTTCACTGATTGTACACACTTAACTTTATATACAAGATATCATTTGACACATTATAAACTGTATTTATGGAAACTGGCATTACAAATAATAACTAAATTTTGACAGGAGTACGGCCCAGAACATTGTAGACATATTGGCTGTACAAAGACAGCTTACAAAGTGTAACTAGTCTTTCTATTTTTTGTTGCTGGACAAATTCTACATTGTTTATAACAATGTATCTATACAAATAGAAAAATTTGTAAATTTCTGGAGGTTGCAATTTTTCGAAATCATCTTCATCGTCTGATGGACTTCATTGAGATTCGGTATCATAATCTTTTGCTCAATTACTTCTTCACTCTGTTGCACAATTCCCCTATTCTCTTTGATGCCTTCTAAAAGTTGGTCATTAGATACAGCACCTGAATCACTGTCTTCTTCGGATAACCCGTCGCTGATGGTCAGGCACGATGACGGCAGTTAAAGACTAAGCTTGGAATTTGTAGATATTGGCATAATAGGTTTTCTGGATATATAAGCTGATAAAGATAAGTCGATGAAATGATGTGGGTAAAAAATTTCCCTTTTTTGTCGTTTATTCTAAGTTGTATAAAGGTTGAACAAATATAAGGTCTACTTATTTATAGTTTTTTTAAATTTACTGTTATAGTAGAAGTTTTACATTAACTGATGGCTGAAAAGTCATTCCGCTGCCCCCGCTAACGATACCATCTTTTTTAAGAGAACAAAAGATAATAACACGAAAAGAGAAGAAAATTAATTACCCGACGAAGAATGAGAAAACAAACATAAATGTTTAGATAGTCTATTTTTTTTCTTGACTTGGGAGCGGGTTTAAAACTGCCCAAAGCACTGCTACCTTAAGGTATATTGTACTTACCTCCCTGATCTAGTCAAATAGCCCCTTCCCTCTTACCAGGTTTAGGAGTTTTCTGACTAGTGTTTTACCTTCAGCATCCTCTTCCAGAGCTGTGCTGTCTCCAAAGAGGTTGAAGCGCCTCTCGGCAAGTGCTTCACATCTATAAATGATGTGTGTGGCGGTCTCCAGTTCTTGCCGCATAATATGCACACTGGTTCATCTTTGTAGATACCCATATTATGCAGATGTTTCTTTAGTCCACCGTGAGTAGACCTGTGGCTATCCTCATTTCCTGCCTAGACAGATAGATGAAGCTCTTCTGCAGCCCCAAGGAAGGTTTCCTAAGGGTTAGCTTACTGTGTCTCATCCATTCAGCCCTGATCCAGTGCTCAGTGTCTTTCAGCCATCCACCTTCGCACTGCCATCTTGACCATGGATTTGGAAATACCTACCGCAGGCTCCGGTCCAATCATGGGAGTCGAAGACCCCTCTCTGGCCAGCGCATCTGCGGCTTCATTTCCAAGTATTCCCCTATGCCCTGGCACCCAACCTATCTTGATTTGATTGTGCCTTGCCAGGGCTTGTAGGTTATTTAGGCACTCCTTGACTATGGCCGAGGTGACCACATGTCCGTTTAGTGCCTTAATTGCTGCCTGACTGTCGGAGAAAATAGCAATCCGGGTCCTGTGTGTTCCCCTTCTCGCTATCTCTCCCAGACAGGCATTTATAGCATATAATTCGGCCTGAAAGACAGAGGTATGCCTATCCAAGGAAAAAACTAGTTTTACCATTGGGTTTTTACAATACACCCCCGCTCCAGTGCCGAGGTCCATCTTGGAGCCATCTGTGTACCAGATCTGAGCTCCCGATGTTAATGTCCCTGACCATTCCATCATAGTATGGTGGGCCTGGTCAGGTGCACACGTTCGAGTAATGTGGTCGCTGCCCATTTCCAAGACGGGTTCTTTGATCACGCACTCGATACTGATATGTCCCGAAACATCTGGGAGGTTAGCCCAGTTGTTCGAGTTGCGCAATCTCCATGCCGCCAGCCTCGCCTCTCCGCTAAGGACAAGCTCAATGGGGGGGGGGGAGGTTAAGCATTACTTCCATTGCTGCACCAGGTGTAGTTGACATCGCTCCCAGTATGCACAGACAAGCCAATCTCTGGATAGAGCTCAGTTGAACTCTTGCCTGTGCCTGGTTGGCCTTTGTCCACCACACCAGAGCACCATAGGTAATCATAGGTCTTGTCACCCTCTGATACATCCAGTGCATCATTGATGGCTTCAGTCCCCATTTCTTACCCACCATTCTTCTCACTGTCATCAGTGCCCTTTTGTTCCTGTTAACTGTCCTCTCAAGATGTGGGTTCCAGGTGAGTTTCCTGTCCAGAGTAACTCCCAGGTACTTCACCTCCCCCACAAACTCAAGGTATTCACCAAACAAGCGAGGCATCCTGGTCGTCAGATCTTTTCGCTGTCTGGTGAAGTTAATAAGAGCAGTCTTTTTCGGATCTACCCTAAGGTTCTCCTTATTACACCACTCTTCAATCAATCGTAGAGGATTTCTGATTACCTCAAGAACTGTATCAGGGAATCTGCCCAGGATCAGAACAACTATGCCGTCCGCATATCCCAGGCAGAAGTACCCCTGTTCATTCAGGAGTTCAATAAGGTTGTCAACAACTAGGCACCAAAACAGAGGAGAGAAAACAACCCCCCCCCTCTTCGCACAGCCCAGACTTGTCTCCGCCCTTCTGACCTCCCTTGCCACCTCTACAGAAATGCTTCTGTTTGTTAACATGGAACTTATCCAACCACAAGTGGTCGCATCCACTCCATGACGTCTTGCACCACTTACCATCGTCTCCACTGAGGGGTTATTGAAAGCCCCTTCAATGTCGAGGAAGGCACCTATGGCACAAACTTTCTTAGCGATCATATGCTCAATCCTACCAACCACTTGATGGAAAGCTCCCTCGCACGATTTAACCGGTTGATAAGCATACTGGTTCCAATTCAGTGGTTTTATGGCCAAAGCACTCCTCCTAATATGCCTATCAACCAGTTATTCAAGTCCCTTAAGAACAAAGGACATGAGTGTAATAGGTCTGTATCCTTTCCCTTCCGATTGGTTACGGGTGGGCTTAGGTATAAAGACCACCTTACTAGATTTCCAGGCTGCCGGCACATGCCCTAGAGCAATGCTTAGCCTGTATAATTTAGTAAGTACCAGCACCAGCATACCCATTCCCTGCTGCAGCAGCACAGGATAGATCCCATCTGGACCTGGAGATTTGTAGGGTTTAAATGTGCCAATAGCCCATCTTACCCTTTGTGGAGTTACTATCCTCCTTGCCACTTCCCAGTCCTCCCTCTTACCACGTCTTGTGGAGAGTTTGGGAACTGGTTCAGTGTCTGCTCCTCCAAGTTTCCTCAGAGTACTTGAAGGGAAATGTGTTCTGATTAATTCTTACACAGTTTACCCTGCAGTTTTTGTTATATTTCCCAGTGGGGTTCTTAGCATCCCCACCGGGTTAACTGGGTCCTTAGAGAGCACTTTATGCAGTCGTGCCCCTTCCCGAGTTTTGTCAATCTCTTGACAGAACTCCTTCCAGGACTTCCTGCGTGCTTCTCTAATTGCCCTGTTGTATTCGGTTAGTGTTTTCCTATACTGGTCCCACTCCCCGTTCTTTTTTTCTCTATTAAAGAGTCTCCTGGTGGTCTTCCGAAGTTTGGCTAGCTTCTTGTTCCACCATGACGGATCCCTTACTTTTCTCCCCTCACTGAGAGGGCAGTTATCAGTAAAGGATTCTACTATAGCCTCGCCAACCAATGTGGCAGAATCTTCTATCTCTCTCCTCCCACCATACTCCAATCCAGCCTCCTCAATCCGAACACCCAGGTCCCTCCTGTAGGAGTCCCAGTCTGTTCTTCGTGGATCCCTGGTTGGCCGAAGCATGGCTGGATTTAGGGAGATATCATACCTAATATGTCTGTGGTCAGAAGAAGATGGTTCATCCGACACATGCCAGTTTAGTACATACCTAGCCATCTGGTTCGATGCCACCGTAATGTCTAGGACCTCCTGTCTGGCCCTAGTGACAAACGTCGGCTCTTCCCCCTGATTTAAGACTAGTAAATTCTTAGAGCTAAGATAAGCTAAAAGTTCCTCACCTCTAGTGTTGGTACCTGTACTTCCACACGAAGTGTGATGGGAGTTAGCATCCATCCCCACCAACAGCTCCTCATCCACAGCCCCGCAGTGCTCGACCAGCCTCCTCAGCTCTTATGTTGGTAGAGCCCCCGCGTAGTCAAAAGGGAGATATGCAGTGGCCAGGTTCAGCCTCTTCATCCCCCGTCCGCCCGCAGCTCCACCTTCACTGCTATCAAGTCCCTGCAGCAGAAGTCCGTTAGTACAAAAGCACTCAACCCCCTCCCAACCAGGATACACGTCCTGGGAACACCGGAGTCTTTATCGTACAACAGCTTACCTCCAGATGTCGCCAGCCCGCATTTCGTCCTCCAGAAATCCATGGCTCATGGATGAGAACCAAGTCCAGCTCTCCCCTGTCCAGCATCCTACACACGACAGCACTAGCCGCCCTGCTATGCTGTAGGTTCACTTGGAGGATCTTGATCATTGTTCTGCTTACTTCGCAGTTACCTGGGTCCGCAGAGCAGCCCCAGGACTAGACATCGTGCTCAACTCTACAGCCACTTCACTGGTTTCTGCAGTCGGCAGCTTAACAGCCGCCCCCCGCACCCCCAGTGATGGTTGCCGTTGACACATCTGCTACAGACTCACGGTTTGCCGTCTCATTAGCTCCCGCTGTCTGTGCAGTCTCAAAATCAATTCTTTTACTTACTTAGTCCATTAACGTCCCACGAGTATGGGGGAAATAACGGTCGACCAGAGCAGAGCCCCCACTGCCCTGGCAAGACAACATACAATGAGGTTTTGTCTGGTTCCTCAAGGGGATCGTGTGCGACTGCATTTTATACCCTGTAGCCATTCATCTTTCGGCACGATGCCTTCCACCTTGGATTGGGTATTCAGTCACTGACCTTGAAGCACACCCCAAGTTCAGGACATTATTAACTGTTGCTCATGGAGCAAACAGCCTGCTTTACTCTCTTTTTTACAACTGTGTCATTATGGTAGTTTTCCGCCCATACTTCACTGTCGCATTGCCCTTGATTCACCCGGGAGGTGAGAGTAGCATTGTGAGGACTTAATTCCCAACTACCCCAGTCTCTCCAGTCAGAGCAGTTATTTCTACCACACCCAACCGGTTGACTGACGAGGAGGGATAATTCCTCACCTTTGAACCATTGCCTTGGTCCAGGCCTGCATATTCAGAAACCTTCCGGAATCCTTATTCACAGGTAACCTACATTTCTGTAGGCCGTCCCACTATCCGCCACCTGTGGACCCGCCCAGTTGCTCAGGCCAGCTAGCCGGGTAGATAGTCTAAGTAAAAATGGAAAGAAAATATATGACAATTAGGTAGACAAAATACATTAAAAAAAAATTAAATAAAAAAATTAATTTTTAAAAAAATATCAATTTGGGACAAACAGTTATCTTTTCAAGTTGAATCGTTCAAACATACAGTCTTTAAAATGCTTAAATCACATGGACAGGCTGCATTGAAACACTGCTTCAAGTGATAAAGATTAGTTTGATAGACATGACGTAAACAAACGTACTAGAACTGCTATCGGTGTGACGCCTGTTTATATTTTCATATCACAATCATTTCTGTAAATAGATGTAGCATAACTTCTGTCCAAGACAAGGTCACGAACCCGACTCTTTCTGTTGGTTATGTTGCATAGTTGGAAACATGCCAATTTCGGGCGATTTATTGTTAATGGGATATATTACCCAAAATCACCCCTTGGTATGACGTAGGACTAGCAGCTTCGAAAATCTTCAAATGCCCATGTTTGGGCAATATTTTAGATTCTGGCTAGTTTTACCTAAATTCACCCACAGCGACACCCGCAGTCCCATCTCGGATTGCGCATGGCCAACGTCGATGCTAGGATTAGACTCAGCATTATTAAAAACCCCGAGTGATGATTTTATAACGATCTCTTGGCCTCTGACCGTTTTACCCCAATTCTCCCTTTGCTACTCCCGTAGAGCCCACACCCATCCATCCCTGGTCTCTTTCAATGACGGTATTGAATTCAGCATCCTCAAAAACCCCCGAGTGGTTATGTTCCAGCGATTTTTTGACTTTTGACTTTTTCACTAAAATTCACCTCTTTGGTACTCGCGTGGAACCATACTAGTGCATCCCCGGCGACTTTCGGTGACGGCATTAAATTCCGCCTTACCAAAATCCCCCGTGTAGTTATTTTCTAGTAATTTTTTGACTGTTGATTTTTTACCCCAAATCATCCCTTTGGTACTAACGTAGAGTCAAAACCGTCCATCCTCGGTGACTCTAGATGACGTCATTGAATTTAGCATCCTCAGAAACCCTCGAACGGTCATTTTCCCACGATTCTTAGGCATTTGACATTTTCACCCCAATTCATCCCTTTGGTACTCGCGTGGAACCACACCAATGCATTCCCGGTGACTTTCGGTGACGGCATTGAATTCCATCTCATCAAAATTCCCCGAGTTTTTATTTTCTAGTATTTTTTTTTACTTTTGAGATTTCTACCCCAAATCATCCCTTTGGCACTCACGTAGAGTCTCATCTGTCCATTCCCGGTGACGTTCGATGGCGGCATTGAATTCAGCATCCTCAAAAACCCCCGAGTGGTTATGTTGCAGCGATTTTTTGACTTTTGACGTTTTCACCAGAAATTCACCCCTTTGGTACTCGCGTGGAACCATACCAGTGCATCCCCGGTGACTTTCGGTGACGGCATTAAATTCCGCCTTACCAAAATCCCCCGAGTGGTTATTTTCTAGTAATTTTTTGACTTTTGACTTTTTTACCCCAAATCATCCCTTTGGTACTTACGTAGAGTCACATCCGGTTCATCCCCGGTGACTCTAGATGACGCCATTGAATTTAGCATCCTCATAAACCCACGAATAGTCATTATCCCGCGATTTTTGGACATCTGACATTTTTACCATAATTCAACCCCTTTTGTACATGGGTTTAGCCTCACCAGTACATCCCCGCTGACTTTCGATGACGGCATTGAATTCAGCATCCTCAAAAACCCCCGAGTGGTCACTTTCCAGCGATTCTTTGTCCAATTCAAATATATACATTATGTAGTACGATTGATATCTATGTGGATACTAGCAATGTTGCCAAGTTTGTGGCTGCCATAATGTTAGGGAATGTTTGAAATATACAGTAAATTTATATACAGGAGGCGACTATGCTGCCCCTGGCGGAAATGTTACAAACTTGTGATATACAAATCCCGTTCACTCTGCTATCAATACGAGTACCGTTTGGTTATTACAAATTATTTTTTAAAAATTCCGAACGACCATAGAACTTCCAAATACAGTATACCACCAATAAAACACTTCTTATTACACTTATTGACATGATTTTTATTTCGATTATTGTCAAAGGGTGTTACATTATCATGGATTACTATGTGGCAGCCGTATACGGCTGCCACAAGTACCCGGCTGCTAGTTTGAATGCAAAATGACCAATGTATGGTCTCCGTATTGTTAGCAGGCAGTATATATATATATATATATATATATATATATATATATATATATATATATATATATATATCTATGTATATATGTATATATATATATATATATATATATATATATATATATATATATATATATACCTGTATATAGTTAGTATGTATTTGTATATATATATATATATATATATATATATATAGAATATCAAATGTGTTTTCCTGTTAGAATAATTTTTTTAAGATCAAATAATATACACAAATACAGGAATATTTAATTTATTGAACAATAAACTCAAAGCTCTTCGTTGGCTTACATTACCAACATCTTCAGGAGTTACAATATTAAGAACCAATAATAAGATTCTTAATATTGTAACTCCTGAAGATGTTGGTAATGTAAGCCAACGAAGAGCTTTGAGTTTATTGTTCAATAAATTAAATATTCCTGTATTTGTGTATATTATTTGATCTTAAAAAAAAAAAAAAATATATATATATATATATATATATATATATATATATATACACACACACAGCCATCCACACACACACACACACACACACACACACACACACACACACATATATATATATATATATATATATATATATATATATATACACACATTAGGAGGAAATTCTTTTTTATAGAATAAAATGTCATTAATAAATTTATAATGAAATAATTTTTTTTTGCATTTAAGAACTTGTTTTCAAAATATATTTAATATTTATGGAGAGGTGCTAAGTGTCTTACTACCTCTTTATATACATTGCGTAGGTGGATAGCGATGCATGATGTGGTAATGTTTAGGAGAATAAAAAAAATCCGTAAACATTATGTAGTAGAAAAGCTCTAACGATATGATTTTTTTTAAAATTTGTATTTCTATTCGTTTTGTTTTAAACCTATGATATGATCAACATACACATATAATTTCCTTCTTTCCTGAAAGGGAAATGAAATGAGATTTATTTAACCAAAAACGGTATGTAACGTTTACGGTATAAAACGAAGCCTGCAAAGAAATCAAAATAGCATTGTTAAAAAAGGCATCTGTAAATCAATCCCAATAGGATAGCACAGGTTTTATTTAAAATCCTAATAGACGTACAGCCTCAAGTTCTTTATCCTTTAGGTTAATTTAATCTGGTGCGCCTTTAAGGAGTCCTGTCTTAATCAGATACTGTGAATTTGTGTACCATTTAAAAAATTATTGTCTTTTTGTTAATATTATGTAAAAAAATCACCTACACATAAATAAATATATATCTTATAATAGTATTATTACAATAATATGATACATTCCAGACAGGTTAAATATAATTATATTTTGATGATCAATCAATTGCTGAAAATTAGCTTATGCCAAGCTTTTTTTTTAGTACAACTTTCAAATATTTAAACCACTGAATTTAATCTAAAATTGTTGGTATTGATTATAGTTTTAAAAGTGGTTTTATCAAATGTTTAATAAAACATGTATAATAAATTTTAATTTAAAGGATACATTTTAGCCGCATGATTGATATATAACCAGGATAGATGTCTAAGAGAGTTTCTTTTATAAATTGAATTGAGGATTGGACATTTATCGACGAACATTGATTGGCCATTCGTTGAGTGATGTAAACTCGTTATTCAGTAAGATCTACTGAGGCCTACTGAAAATGTAATGAAAATTTTGGCATTGGAAAATCCTGGCGGTAGTTGTACTTCCCTTTTTTTAAGGATACATCATTTCTCTTTTTTTATCCCTCTTTCAGCAGATATATAAACTATTTCAAATATAATACTCACAATAAAAGCTAAATTAGCTCATGCATAGAATATACACATAACATACAATCATATCTGAGTTATTATATTTGATGGAAATCAATATGAAGAATATTTTTAAATTCATAGACTCATGTGTATTTAGAAAAATATGTAAATAAATATCAAAAAACATATTTAGTTGACAATTTTCAGTTTTACTATTTATTTTATCATAATGGTTTCTCCAATACTGAAACGTTTCGAGTTTCCAAATATAGTTTACTGAAGTTAAAAACCAACGCCTACTGTTTCTAATCTTCAATACCTGACATACTGAGTACGACATACTGAGTATGGTATTCTATTTCTAATGCACTTGGTTTTATAATATACTTTATTAAAAATTACATTATTTTGTGTAATTTTGGAATGGAAAACAATGTAGTGAGGTTTGTGAAGTAATAATTTAGTCGTACAAAAGACCTTTTATATTGAGATGAAACAGAAATCAAAAACCCTCTACGCGAAATAACGGTTCTCTTTTAATTTTTAGTATTGCTACTGAAATGATTATTCAATCAGCTTTTACATTTCGCGGCAGCCGTACTGTTGTAATACAATAGAATTACCTTTGATCATATAGTCACCTAAATATCTACGCGATTTTAATGGTTATTCAATAAAATGTTAACGTTACAATATATGTGCAATACAAATTCTTTGTTTAAATATTTTCGTATTATTTACACAAATTATTCACGATATTTTGATCATCCTTTTTATTTTTCTACATTATGGTAACAAATGACATATTAATAAAATTAACGTATGCAAAATTGAAATATAATATAAATAAATAAATAAATAAATATATATATATATATATATATATATATATATATATATATATATATCGATACAAGGTGCGGTAGAAAAGTAATGAGACAGGCCGCTGCGCTGCGCCCCAGTCGCTTGCAGTGCAGTCTCCACCGGCAGACATGATGGTGGGGGATCTGAGCTAACAATAGAACCGGTTCGCAGTCGCGTCGTAGCTCTGGAGCAGTGAGGATCGACCTTTGCGTATACGTTGTTTGCGTGCCCGTGACACTTATGAAAACGCTGAAGATGGATCGCTCGATAAAACAGCGGTGTGCAATCAAATTTTGCTTTCGCCTGGGCAAAACTACTTCGGAAACTTTTGCTCTGATTACGGAGGCCTACAAAGAGGATGCCCTATCAAGAGATCAAGTGTTCCGGTGGTTTAATGAATTTAAAAACGGGAGGGAATCCGTTGAAAACCTGGAACAATCTGGACGCTCTTCAACGACTCTTATTGATGAAACGGTGGCCAAAGTTAAAGAAGTCCTGGTTTCTGACCGTCGTTTAAGACTCAAAATGATAGCCGATGAGGTCTCCGTGAATAAATTATTGTTCTCCAAATTGTTACACAAGATTTATTGATGAGGAAAGTTTGCGCAAAAATTGTTCCCCGAGTGCTCACCGCCGAACAGAAGCAACGACGAGTGAACGTTTGCCGTGAGATGTTGATTGAATTGGAAAATAATCCAGACTTTTTAGACGACGTAGTAACAGGCGACGAATCGTGGACATTCCAGTACGACCCGGAGACGAAAGCCCAGAGCTCGGAGTGGCACACATCGCCATCCCCGCGGCCGAAGAAATTAAGAATGTCAAAGTCCCGCGTCAAGGCAATGCTCATTGTATTTTTCGACAAGCGGGGATTAATTCACAAAGAATTTCTCCCTCAGGGAAAAACAGTTAATGCCGAATTGTACAAAGAAGTCCTTCAGCGACTGCACAAAGCCGTCAAACGGAAGGGACAGGACAATGCTCAATGCTGACGTCTCCACCACGACAACGCTCCGGCACACACAGCATTCCTCGTGACCTCCTATTTGCCCTGAATTGGAGTTGAAGTGCTGCCACAGCCACCTTACAGCCCTGACATGAGTCCTCCTGATTTCTTCCTATTCCCGAAGGTAAAAAGATGCCTAAAGGATCATCTTTTGACGATATTCCGGACATCCAACGTGCTGTCACGAAGGCACTAACAGGGATAACTCCAGCACACTACAAAGGGGCCTATGAAGCTTGGAAAACGCGCTGGCAACGATGTGTCGACGACCAAGGCGACTACTTCGAAGAATTATAACGTTTTGTAAAAATTGGATCAATAAATTTGTTTTTCTAGATTGAGTCTCATTACTTATTTACCGCACCCTGTATATATATATATATATATATATATATATATATATATATATATATATATATATACACTTTATGAATGTTTTATTTAAATCTTTGCATCTAACGTTGATTATTAATAGTAAGTAACATTATAACAATCGGTTTAGTGCTATGTAATAGTTGATAATAATATATAATTCAGGAAAATTTATTTTAATTTAAATCAATTGTGTTGATATTTGGTTTAAGAAGTATTTCAAACTAACTAAATATATATATATTGCTTGTATTTTTTCGGAAAATTTTGCACCAAAATAATTTTGAAAATAAATTAAGTTTTTAAACATTTGAAAAAAATATCTATTGAAAATAACAATAACTTTTCAATCTGTTAAGAATAGATTTTAAACCATAGTACACATAAATATAATCTATTTGAACTTCGAAGTTACATCACATGGTATGTTCAGTCTCATAAACATATTTTACCTAATTATAATGCATAAATTAATAGAGGTTTTAGGTTTTGTTCTCTGTGACTAGCCTCATTCTCATTTCTTTAATCTATCCTTCCATTTGATATATTTCATAGTTGTCATTGGTAACAGCTCAAATCAATTTAATCTCAATCTACAAATACAAATGGTTTAGAAGTTTGTCAGATGCAGTAGTATTGATCCGTAAATATCAACTAATATATATATATTTACTATGTATATACCTAAACTAAAAAGTAACGTTATGTAGTAATTCATCATTTATTATTATTCATATCTCATAATTTTCAAATTAGAAAAATTTTATGTTCTAATGGTTCACATTAATAGTACAAAATTTAAACGTGTAGTACGAGTAATAACGTCTAATTGGTGATGAATCAGCGTTATAACTGTACATTTCCTTCTTGGGTAGTTTAAAAAAAATTGACAATGGCTTTAGCTATTTTTGTAAAAACGCAATAGCAAGTACAGTAGCATAATTAAAAAATTTAAAAAAAACAATAATAAACACGTATTAAAAATATTTACAACCCATTTGCAGCCTCCCTATAACATATAACATTATCAGGTTATATAAAAAAAACTAATTAAAAGATTTTGTTGTAGCTTTCTGATGATGCTATCTATTATATCGAATGTGCAAAAATGTTGCTTCTATATTTGTAGCAAGGGTTTGTTAATGTCTTTTTATTTCGGCTGTTGAATCTGACAAAATCCACATACGTGTATCTACCTAGTAGGACTAGAAAGTTTGCGAATTCGGCATTCCATCGTCCACATGCATTTCAAAATGTAATTTAAATAATTGTTTATTTTCAGTAAGGTTTCAAAATTAACAATTGGTAATGATCGATCCTTTTCTAACTTTGTTAAATATCTGTTCCTTTCGTAATTATAAATATGTTCAACAGTCTTTATAAAGCCATTATATTAGGTTGATTTTAGTGATATTCTCTGTTAGCCTATTTATTAAAGACGAATTATTAGATTTCCTTTATTTTTGCTATACTCTAGGATTCTAAATCCAAAATATTTCCTAATTCTAGAAGACTCGCCATGTACCCGTTAGACTAGAGCTCGCGCTCGGTACGTTTTTACTCCATTAATTTTCATTCAATATCAGTAAAATAAATGAAGTTATAGATTAAAAAATTAATTAAACATATTTTGTTATACTATAAAAGATATGAACAAAACCCATGCTGTATCCTTTCCTTTTTCATACGTCTAAGCACTTTTCACATATTTAAATAAATGGCCTTTACAAATACCTTCCCTACAATTAGCACAGCTTTTTGCTGTTTTTTGTCTAAGTTCTTAGGGTAAAATTCCACCTGCAATTAAAATGTTTCTTTGAAATATTGTCAAATATGTAGCTATTGTAAATAAATGTTTTTTGTTACGATACTCATTAAAACAAAATATTTCATAAACAAGAATAGTTTACAAACACAATACGCATCATAAAGTAATCTGTGCAAGAGAAAATAGAATCAGTGTGTTGAGAATGTACGTATGTACAATGTATGTACAACGTATGTACATAAATATTTCTGTTTCCTTTAGAATTTTTGTACGAAGACATCATTGCTCCACAAATATACAAAACCCCAAACAAAGCTATAATTTCTTCAAAAAAAGTTTCATATGCGTATCTCTCCCTTAAAAAGTTACCCTTTTCTGTCTGTATATATTTATTTGTGTAAGACTATAGGTAATGTATCAAGTCGTTATAAAACAACTAATACCATGCTTTCAGAGGTGTATTAGAATTGTTTGCTTCTTCTTTTACGCCTGGCATATCAGTTGTAAAATTACGGGATGGGGTCCTTACATTAATGATACAAATATAAATAGACATCACTTATAAAAACCTCGAAAAATACAAATAGAAATAGACTTCGGTTATAAAAACCTCGAAAAATACAAATACAAATAGACTTAACTTATAAAAACCTCGAAAAATACAAATAGAAATAGACTTCAATTATAAAAAACCTCGAAAATACAAATACAAATAGACTTAACTTATAAAAACCACACAAAATACATATAGAAATGAACTCCACTTATAAAAACCTCGAAATATACAAATACAAATAGACTTCACGATTATAACGTCAAAGAAAAAAAATAGAAATAGACTCCCCTTGTAAAAAACCTCACAAAATACAAATAGAAATAGACTTCACTTATAAAAACCTCGAAAAATACAAATACAAATAGACTTCACTATTATAACGTCACAGAATACAAATAGAAATAGACTCCACTTGTAAAAAACCACGCAAAATACAAATAGAAATATACTTCACGATTATAACCTCACAGAATACAAATAGAAATATACTTATCTTATAGGGTCCAGTATTGTAAAGTGGGGACTCGGGAGGGGTAAAAACTTTCCTATCCGTTGCAACAACAAATTCAAACCGTCATAAGTAGAAAGAAACTGCCAAACTACCTTATGTAGGGACCGAAATAGATACAGGGCGAGTCAATAAGAAGGTATGTAAGGGGTGGAAGAATATCCGGATTTGCAACTGTTTTAATATCTTAGTTGAAAACTCACTGGGAGAATATTTACCCAGCGCGAGACCTCTAGGGTTTATTAAATGTATATACTTTTCAGAATACGCCATCCACATTAGACAGATGTTTTTTGAAATAAGAAACTTCGAACTAAGAACAAGTCTTTTACCTCTTACAAAATTAAATTTCTATTTCTAATATTTTTGTTAATCCTTGTTTGTAAATAAATATATTTTACAATGAAACAGTTTTATGAAAAAGAATTTTGTTTAACAGGTATAGAATGTCTTTCAAAAGTAAAATTATTTACAACAAAAAGGGTCAACACAATAATACCCTCCTGTTACTGTTTTATAATAATATCGCCAATAGAATTTCATTCCAGTTTGTCACTTTAAAAATAGTTAGTCATACCATTCCTTAGATATAGTTATATACAGGTGTTATTAGTTAATGTTTTTTTTATAATTTGAGTTTGTTTCTATAAAATGTTGTTAAATGAAGCAAATTGAAGCACAAAGTGCAATATTTATTTGTTAGTTTTGTATTACTTAAATTACCTTTGAAATGTATTAGCTCCATGTTTATAATCTCATTTTGATTCCGTGGTATTTATTCATTCAGTATAATCTCCTATATCCTTAAACCTACACTGATTTTTTTTAGGATTTGCTTGAGGAATATAGGGAAAAATAATAATCTTGCAATTTTATAATAAAATCAATTATCATTTTATTACTACTTTGATAGCTCGTTACTACTGTCCCACCATGAGTGTCTATTTCCGTTATGTCTAGCGTGTGGTTTGTTGGATGTTTACATTTCTTATCTGATATACAGCTATATTTTAAATTTTACCGAAATAACTCATATAGAGATGAGCTTTTATGGAATATCTTTGAAGATATATTTCTGTTAGTGCTTAGCATTTGCAACATTTATGTAACATTGTCTCTTGAGGATTTTCGTTCCTTATTTCAGTGATATCATTAGTCTCTATTTCCTTTCTTAGCTCGCTCTCTTTGATTGAGAAGCAGAATCTTTTGTTGAGGCTTAATCTATGAGATTGACATTTTTTATTAATATGGCGTAGTATAAAATATATGCTTTTCACATTGAAAATATTACCAAAAAGATGATTTTATCGTTTATTATTTTAAAAAAAATATACTCATTTTATAAAAATGTTTTTAAAATCATTGTTTATTCGTAGATTTTATAAAAGTTTTTTTGAAATCATAATTCAGAAAACATAAATTTTTATATTCAATAGCATTTTCGACGGTTTATCTCATAAAATAAACTCTCCCTATGTTGATTGACTCTTTGTTGATCAGCTCGTTTGGATGTTTTCCAGAGATGAGTTTGTATTCTGTCTATATTAAAGGTTGAACGTTTAGTTCGTTGCATGTATTTATATCGATAACTGTTTTGGCAATAAGGTCAGTCAAATATAAATTAGGATTATTGTGTGTTACTAATTTACTAAATATTATAGTCGAAAAATAAATATTACAAACAGGTTCAACGTAATTAAATTCAAAGCTCGTAATTCAATTGAATTAAAATTCAAATTTAAACCTTTGCACAATTTTACAGAAACAATTTAGAAATATTTGTGGCATTAAATAAATGCATATCAAAAAGTTTAAAAACTTTGTGCGAAAATATGTCACGATAATATATAATTAGATTCTAATTAATTACATCAGAGATATAACACACTCATGGTATTTTATAATAATGATAATAAAAATACTGTTTTGCTTCATGTATTTCAGAAAATTAAGTGTATAACTATTAAAAAAATGATTTTCTTACTGCCTAGACCTACCTTGTTACAAACGATAGGTTGTATAGTAAATATTATTTAAAAAAATATGTTTTTAAAATAAAGTTACAGAGATCTCTTGGTATTAGTAGATATTACAGTATATCCGAACGAAAGTTATGAGTTACACAACTTGCATGGATTAAGTTTTAAAAATAATGTTTTCAATATAATATAATTGATTTATATCTGTATATCCTACTGAAAAATTTATTAAGTTACAACCTACTTCAATCTTACCTTTGTCAAGTATCGCAAACAATAATTTAATACAAATACCAGCAGAAGAATGGCTGAGGAAGCAAGTTTGTAAGATATAATAACGTATTTACTCAAGCCCACTGAGTGACGTTTACCCTTTATGTAAATAAAATGTAGTAAGTGATGGATCGTTTAGTGTATATTGCCAAGAGCACCCTATTTTCAAGAAAATAATATTATTTATAATAAATGTGTGTGATTATAAAATGGATAATGAGCACAAAAATTCTCAATAAGTAATTGTAACGGAGTTTAAAAAACAGGAAAAAACTGTCATAAATTCATCCTAACTAAGGTCATTATAGACATTCATAAGGTTCTAAAAATAACAAAGTGGCATAACATACACATATTAAAACAAATATTAGTGATTAAAAGTGCACATAGAATGTAATTTTTATATACCTAATAAAGAATATAATGTGTAAATGCAATTTTGTTAAGCAATGTATTTACTAAAAAATAAAATACAGAAACATAATTCAAAGAATATTAGGAATTTCAATTGTCTGCCAAATAAATATGTGTAATATTTGGTACAAGAAGGATATAAAATGATTTACATAGGCCGTATAGTATGTTATACGCAAACTGAAGGAAAACACATCGATGAGATATAGAAATTATTAAAAATAATTTTATAATGCATGCATGCAACGAACACAGGTTACTAACAACGTTTATTGAATTCGAATAAATTTTGGCTTAAATATGTGCAAGCAATATTTAATATTCTTATTTAAGCGGAAAATATCATGTCCGCTTGAAAATCTTAATGTAGGTAGCTGCAATAGAAAATGTATAGAACACTGATAAACATAACTGTTATCACAGATAGTTATTTAGTTATTATAATAACCTGGAATTTTGGAACGTCAGTAATTTATGTTAAACGTTTCACCTCAATACGTCTTATATAATAAACATGAAAAATAGATAATTGTGTTTTAAAAAAATACTATTTCCGAGATTCGGAAGTTGAATGTAGACAATATAAGTTATGCCTCTTGTTGTTCACGTCAATCAATGTTGAAAACACATAAACCTCAAGTTAGGATAATCCAATCTTTTGAAAAGTGTTATATCCCGTTCTAATTTCACAATTTCATCATTATTTGTAGGATTAAGGAAACATATACTTTAGGAATACTAACCTGTGTACATGGAGGCATGTTTTCTTTTCTCTTAAACACCCAAATTATTAAAAGTGATTTTATAACCAAGGTTTTAAATGGAATTAAACCAATTCACCTTATTTATAGCATCCTAATTATAGTCAGTTTGGTTGGTTACTATCTATTATAAACAACGGATTTTAAAATAAAATCCAGTTAGTTTTGCAAGTACGTTTCGATTGAAAACAGGAATCCTCTTTAGAATCTACAACGGAGATATAATATAATGCAATACATAAAATATTAATCTATAAATTTCCAACTAATAAACATTATTTACTAAAAACAAATCTGTAATTACATAATAATAAATGAGGAATTATATAAAAATTTTATGTAAAGACAAGCTAGAGTTACTAATATAAATATATGGAAGTGCTTGCTCACAATTATAGAGAATGAACGTGAGCGATTAGATGCAAGAGATTTGAGGCTGTAAATGTGATGACGATTATACCATGAAACATGCGGTATTTGGTTTTATAAAATGATGTTATGTTCATTTGGTTTTTATGTTTGATGCATCTTTGATAACATCAAAAAGAAATATTTACATCGTAAATAGTATATCAGTTCGTATAGTTTTACGTAAAGCCATTAAAAACATGACTTGTGATTCCAAAATCACGTTTATTTTTGGTTGTAATAGTCTAAACTAATCATAAAAGATATAGGTTTTTATAGAATTTTTCTTTTACATTTACCATCGATTAGCACTCTTTAGTATTTTATAAAGAAAGCCTCAATAATTGCTATAAACCTGATGTACATATTTAATGTTAACATTTATTTTACAATGAATCCCACACGTATACAGGAAGGTACATAGTTCAGCATGCTTCGAAATAAAATAATTTTTTTATATTTTAAAACATTGTTTTATTTACAAGAAATAATTTTTATTATAAGAAAACATAGGCGATGCTTTATTTTAAAACCCTTTCTAATCTTGGAACTCAATTGTGTTTACCTTTAATGAATATAAAGTTACGTTAGGAGAAGTTTATCCGTTAACTATTCAAAACTGGTTTTCAATTTCAACACAATTTGCCATTCAGCAAAAAATTATTTGGTGGTTTATTTTGTCGCTATGATGGGTTTTTAGTTTTGTATTTGTCACTTGGAAAATACATTTTTGTTTGTTGCAGTGACTTTTACACAGTATAAATATCACACCTGACACCACGCATACACAGAATTCTCGTCCTGTACCAAGGTTACTACGACCAATCACCTCTACTATTCATGTTACCATCATATTCTGTAAGGAAAACATGAGTCCTATATAGACAGTGGCTCTCTTTTGTTTTTTTTTTTAATGTGTGCTGTTTAAGAATGTATACGATCGCCTTATATACCTTAGTCGAAAATACTTGTTTGTTTTCCTGTGTATCAAAGGAAATATTAGGAGAGTCTACAAAAGTAAGGATAGTAGCCAGAAAGGGAGCAATTTTACAAATATTTTATAATAATAAGAACTATGAAAACAATATATAGAAAATGTAAAAACGTAAGAAGTAACACATGGGGTTTTTAGTTGACCATTTATTAACTCAATAAAAAAATTCAGTAAATAACAGTCCACATTTAGTTAGAATATTACCAATATAAATGAAAATTGTTATTAGAGTGCTCCTGCCAATTTGCGAGCAGTGAGTTCGGGTGATTCCTTTCTAATCATGCGAGTATCATCAGTTTCTTCTATGTAGTCGTTTTAACCTTTTCAATTTGTTAACAAATTTCTTAGAATAGTCTTAGAATTTACTAAATGTAATGAAATAATATGAAGAATATAATGAAAACATATAGATGGGAAAAGCCTATGACAATATACCTTTTCCCCATCTATAGAGGGAAATCCAAAATCTAAGAATAAATCCAATGATCATTAAGGCCAACAAAAATAAAATTTCGAAAACTATGCCAAAATAAAAATAGTCAACGATGTTACCACATATTTCATATCAACGATGTTTCTAAGACAAGGCAGCTATTTATCACCCCCCTTAGTTAAGATTTATCTAAACATATCCCATAGAAATGGAGCAGAAATATATGGGTAATAAGGAGGGGGGAGATAATTTGTTTACACAATTCATCGGAGATGATTACATCGTATTTCCAATCTGAGTATTATGCATCTATTGTTCTCAGGAATTACGTGTTTTCTACAATTATGTTCCTTTTCTAATAGATGATTAAATATAATTAAATGTTATATAACTTCTTACATTAACATTATCACTCATATTTTTAAATCCGTTAAAAAAATGACATTATAAGAAAAACCTCTCTCTTATTGAATAATTCATAATGTAAAAATTAGTGTAAACTCTTTTCTCCGTAACCTTAGGTGTATAATGAACCAATCAAAGTATGTAAATGAAACGAGTGGTCATTTCCCATACATTTTGTGTAATCTTAAAGCTTTAAACCAAATCACCTCTTTCGCACTAACGTGGAGCCACACGCATCTCTATCCGGTGCTTTTGATGCTAGCATTGAACTCAGCATCCTGAAAAACGCCCAAGTGGTAATTTTCTAGCGTTTGCTTTGCATCTGATATTTTCCCCTATTTCACCCTTTTGGTACACGCATAGAACCATACAAGTGCATCCATAGTGACTGTTGATGACGGTATTGATTTCAGCACCCTCAGAAACCTCCCTAAGGTCATTTTCCAGCGCTTCCTTCAGATCAGACATTTTCTCACTAATTCATCCCTTTGGTACACGCGGTTAGACACACTTGTGCATCCCCAGTAACTTCCGATAATTACACCTGTGCATCCCCTGTAACAATTTTAATGACGAGATAGGTCTCAGGATCCAATACCAGACTATTTTCACGACTTTTAGCAAATTTAAAATTTGTTTATATAAATATGCATATTAACATACATTTTACACACCTAATATTCATGTTTAGAGAAGTAGTTCAACCACCATAGGCAGACGTTTTTCCGGAAGTTGTTCTTAAAATAATGCAAGAAGTCGCATCCCTGACAAGCAATTTACTACGATATTTGTATATTTCTTTAGAAAATTTAATTTTGGCGACTTTTGGTAAAGTAATTTTGCAATGTTATTGATGTTATATCACCTTAAATGTAAATAGTAATTTTTGTTTTTAATTCTCCTAAAACGTACTTGTGTCGTTTCTGCGTGACCCATTCAAATATATATACACACACACACACACAAACACACACACAAATATATATATATATATATATATATATATATATATATATATATATATATTTATATATATATATATATATATATATATATATATATATATATATATATATATATATATATATATCGCAATATGTATTCTTGTATATTAATAATGAACTATATCAAAATACAAATAGGCCTACAAGAATTAAAATTGAATTAACAATTCAAAGCTGTTCGTTGGCTAACAGTACCAAAATCCAACATGGATGTTGGTACTGTTACCCAACGAAAAACTTTGTATTGTAAATTCAATTATAATTCTTGTATTTGTATTTTGACTTAGTGCTTTATATATATATATATATATTACGTGGTATATTTGACATCAATGTGGATACCAGCAATTTTGCCAAGTTTCTGGCTACCATGTTTTTGGAGAATTTTTGAAACACACAATATATTTATATACAGGAGGGTACTATGCTGGTCCTGGCGAAATGTTACCAACTGGTGATAGACCAATCCCGTTAATTCTGCTATCAATACGGGTACCGTTTAGTTATTAAAAAAAACTCAGAACTACCATAGAACTTCCGATTAAAAGTGTCACTCTAATAAAACATATGTTTTTACACTTATTCACATGGTTTGTATTTCGGTTATAGAAAACGGGTGTTAAATTACTATACATTACTATGTGGGAGCCAAATTCGCTGTGGCAAGTACCTAGCTGCCAGTTTTTATACAATGTGACCGACGTTTTTTCTCCTTATTGTTAAGTCAATATATATATTTCTAGTTTAACAAAATTGAAATAAATATAATTAAAATATGGAAAACATATTTTTGGTATATATGTATATAAATAAATAAATAAATAAATAAATATATATATATATATATATATATATATATATATATATATATATATATATATATATATATATGTATAACACGTTTTCTGGTTTAATAATTTAAAATAACATAGGCTATTCAAATACAAAATATTTATTAATTTATTCAACGTTTTTCGTTGGTAAACAGTACCAACATCATCATGAATTATATATATATATATATATATATATATATATATATATATATATATATATATATATATTTATATATATATATATATATATATATATATATATATATATACATAATTGCGAAATCTTATAGAAAATAATTATGTAGATAACAATTGTGATTGGAAAATTATAAATATGGCTTTTGTAAAAACAATTCACCCTATACTAATACGATAAATTGAATAATTACTATAATTTTTAAATCATTGATTTCTTAACATTTTATTCGGTTAAATACGAACACTAAAATCCAGTCAATAGCAGAGTACTTCAATAGCGTAAATCCAAAGTACGAAATATAACTACACTATTATACAGAGTGACATAGATTTCGGACGTGGGAAAGAGGAAATGCAACCTTAAAAAGAGTAATTTGATAGGGTTAAAAGTTTTCAAATCCCGTTAGGTAATTAATTACGTAGTATATCAATTGCGTTTTAAAATTATAGCATTAAAATTATTTATTTGCGTCTAGAATGATTATTCAAATAGTTAATTTTATTCAAACGTCAATGTATAGAGATATTTGTAAACAATCACTAAGCAATAAAAATGTAAAAGTATCTGCCACAATGACGGTACTTTCTTATAGGTAACCATGTTATACGTAAATGTGGAAACCCCTAACTGAGGGTGGAAACGCAGGCCGCTTGAATTATATTAGGCGTTGAAAAGCTCAATCTCATGATGTATGGCAACAATTTTGAAAACCTGGATTTTAATCTTGCTCTGTAAAATATCACGCTTCTGCCCCATATATATTAATATATTGCACATTCTATAACCTACATTATTACCACTTTAGATACCCACAGTGACAATAGATACTCGTACTTAGGATTTAAAAAGTTTAAAATATAGCGCAATGTTATATACTAGCAAGAGGTGGAGCTGAGAAGCAATAAATGGAAAAGTGCTAAGACTGTTTAATTGTATTTAATTAGGAAACCGATTTGTTTCGGTAATATGTTGACTGACTTTTTATATTGAAAATGGCTTTATAAATAGATTTACTTTATAAACAGCAAATTGATTATGAATTCGGTTAAGAATTCCTGAAACCGTTACAAATGTAGCCATTATTTATTAAAATGTAAATTCGCACATTGAATTATTGTTTGATTTTATATTGTACAATAGGTTAACAAATCCTTAAAAATGTTTTTGAATTGTTCATAATCACAGATGGATTGCATTTCAATAAATTACTAAGCTTTATAAGGATATTTATAGATTAAAAAACAGAAGTCAAACTTTCAGGAAAATTGTTTCTAGATCTTAGTATAACATATGCTACTAGTTCATTATTAAATACATTAATAATTGCAGTAGAACATAATGTAAGTTTGTAAGCCTATCACCAAGATCTAATAAAAACTTTTATACCAATAAATTTGAGGCAGAACGTAAAAAAGAATTTAGTTAATAGACCACAAGGAACAAATGCACCCCTTTTTTACCCTTTTATGTCAGCTGTTACTACGCGATAACTCAAAAACAAGGTTGGTAGAAATAATTAAACTGGGACTTACAAACGAGCTGAGTCCTATTAGTCTATAGAGAACAAAGTGTTTAAAGGAGAATTTCATGTCAACGCAACAGTAAAAAGTATAATCTCTTCCTTCAACTTATACATTTCTTATCCGTATTTTTTATACTAACCGTTCATAACCGTTACTGTAAATGCCGTAGATAAAAGTTATGTTTCTCAATCTTTGTTCAACTGACTAACGGTGGTGCAACAGACTGTTCAATGGTAGACGATTTATTCTATGAAGTAACACGAGTCTCTGTCAATGGTTAGTTCGTCCTGAAAGATCACCCCCTCCACCTAAACAATCGGTAAACCACATGACGCCTTTGGGTTTGTACCCAATTTAAAAAAGACAAGTTTATGACTAGGACAGATTTGTACATTCTTTTGCCTCTGTAAACGATAGTATCTCTTTTACCCTGATGCGCAGGATTGCCTTGATCGTCTTATTGTTAGAACAGTTATGAGGTCGTGCTGCGTGAACACCGGCACAGTTGGCACTACATTGAACCAATTCTTTGAACTAATGTACGTAAAACTTCTAAAGCATCACCGAGAGACAGCCAAATAATGCCTCGCTGAGAGCCTATGGTACTCCGCATATACGAATGCTGGTATCTTACACTAGCCAAAAGTGATGATAAATGATGCTGTTAGTCATGTTGATACTTTTCATGATAGGGGCCGAAATTGTTTCATCCTTATTCTCTATAAGGACAGCATCTTAACTGACATATACGACAGATCTAACCTGTTCACCGTTTATGGTTCCTGACCAAGGGGTGTAGTGGATTGCAGACCAGCAACTTCGCTTACGTCTTCGGGCTCACGCTTACGCCCAAGCTCACAGCAGCCTTCCAGATCAGAGTTTGTTTAGCTCTGACCATTTCAGCACTCCCAACGCAGAATGATTCAGTCCTGTCAATAAAATATATAGAAAGACTGTAAGTGTTCATATATATAATGATTATAAATATTGTATGTATAGACAGTTTATTGGCGTGTGCAGTAGTGTAATACGTATTGTCAGAAATATTTAGGTCCGACAGAGAAACTGGCACGGAGTACAACCCCCTTTTTATAGATGTATGTTCTTCAAGATCCCATTCGTTTTAAGACTTGTTACGCAGTAATAATTCACTATAGCAAATGTCACGTAATTAACAACAGTTTTCCAACAAAGGAAATATTAAGGGCAGAGCAAAAGTAAGTCTGAAAAGATACGTTGATGTGTACTTAATCTTATTGGATGTATACTACAACAATAATGATGTATGCTTTCTCCCCTTAAATTGACTGTATTCTTCGTTGTTGCCGAAAGTCCTGCATGTATAGAAATTATTCGTATTTAGGCTTGTATATTATGATAAATTTTGGTCGAAATCCTGTTCAGAATATGTAATAAGTCAAATACTGTGAAATAAAAAGCTATTTGAATATTATACATTTCTACCGATATATAATGTTTTTATTTTACGAGTTGTAGAAATCACGAACTATAAATTACGAGAAATTTTATAAATACGACAAGCAATATTCAGTTCAAATCCCAGCCATTTTCTGCATATCAATATGTAAATGTTATATTTCAAAATGAAAGAACTTAAGGTCCGATACTAATGATAGGCTTTAGGGTAACTTTTGACAGTAAATTGTCAAGCGACCATTTATTTAACTATCTTGATTCACTGGCCAGAGAATAGAAAGGCGTTTATTGAATTAGACACAGTTTTATTAGAGTTTATAAGTAGTAATATTATTAATATTATTGGACATAGAAGTGTCGATGTCCATTGTAGCACAAATCTAGTTACAGGTTACTATTGATCTAACTACTGACTAAATCAATAAACTAGTTACTATCTAACGTAAACAACGGAGAAACCACTATAAACAGGTGACATTGAAATTTAAGTTTAGAATTTTATAGGTCCCTTTTCTCGGACCCTAACCACGTAACGGCGCTTCAAAAGTCATCGGCCTAAAAGATATAGAGGGTAATTTTACTAAATAAAAAATAGGACATTATATAGAATATTTTCATAAAAATCTTTTAATTTTAAAAACCTGTATATATTTTCCTTCATTTATAAATCTTTGAATGAAACCATGTATTATAACGGCCAATGATTGATTGTATCTACTGAAACAAAAATGTATTGTTCACTGATTCAACAAAGACCCATATAGTATGATAAAAGTAGTAGATATAAAGAATAAAGCTCAGTTACTTTAAAATATTAGCAGCCATTACTAGCATCGAAAGCTACATCTCAAGAAGATTTTGCGTGTGAGAGGGGAACAATATGGAAATTTATTAGAGTCAATAGAATAATTTATAAAGGACAGCGCATCAAAATATCTTTAAAATAGTGAACAGTGAGAAAAATTAATTAAATTGAACTTAAAAATTTTTATTTAAACTCTTATAAATAAACAGAGAAACACATATATAATAATTCAATAATTAATTGAAAATGTTAATTATTAAACTGAAAGCAGGAGATCAAAGTTTCATAAGTTTCGAAATGGGGATATAAAATTTTACTACAACAACACACAAGGGACGAACTGGGAGTTGAAGACAAAAGTTTCGCAATAGGGACGCCATCGACAAAGGACTTTGCAAAGGGTGACGTCTCTATTTGGATGCCAGTCCACCTCACTTCCAAGATGACCACACCCATATCGAGGGAGAAGATCAAGAAAATCTACCTGGAACGAGGAGCGATCCTAAGTGTAAAGGTAAGATCTTAGCTTTTCTCTTTTTTAATTAAATAAAAGGTTTATATTAAACTTTTTTGGGAACATTGAAATTTCATAAATTTAAAATTAATTGTTTTTTTTTAATTAAATTAGAGTTGTAAAGATGTCAAGCAATGGCTTTCTTTAAAACATAACTTACAGGGGGTAGTGGTTAATGGGAGAAATTCCCGGCACAAAATGGAGGACCTCTCCAAACAAGTTTATAAATATGAATTAAAATTAAATTATTAGTAAATTGAAATTTTTTTAAATAAAAATATTAGGTTGTTTGAAAATAAAGATAAGTTTAAAAAGAAATTATTTAGGTAAATTTTAGGATTTAAAGGCTTTTTAAATGTAAAAAGTAATTGGAAATAGATGAACAAAATGTAAACAAAATTTTCTTAAGAAAAATGTTATGAGTTTTGAGCAAAAGAGGCCAAATATATTGCGGCGGAAGTGGTTGGAGGCGGCGGTGACGGCCTGCGGAGCGGAAGCTTCGTTGGTCAGCGCTGCGCGCGTTCCATTTCAGTGTGTGTGTGTGTGTGTGTGTGTGTGTGCGTGTGTGTGTGTGTGTGTGTGTGTGTGTGTGTGTGTGTGTGTGTGTAGGTAATGTCAAGTTCCAAAGGCCATTTCGTAAAAAAAGTAATGATTTATTACCAATAAGTAAATACAGTCTTGTGGTAAAAAAATAGATGCTCTCTTCAACACAGTTACATGAAGCTCAGATATATATATATATATATATATATATATATATATATATATATATATATATATATATATATATATATATATATATATATACATATATTTATAAATATATATATATATATATATATATATATATATATACATATATTTATAAATATATATATATATATATATATATATATATATATATATATATACATCACAGATATATTTAACTGTATATTTAAAAGTCATGTCAATTTTTAAAAAAAAAACGTAAATAGCAAATAAATTTAAACAAACAAAATTTTTTTTAATCACTTAAACAATATTTTATGACTATCCGAACTTTAAATTTAGTAAATTTGTTAAACCCTACTGAATGTTTTAGATTGCTATGTGCCATCTCCATCAGTGTCTTTTGCTTGGAGATGTTGGGTCAAGCGGTGACGGTTTTAAAGGTAGGTTTTCGATAGTATCAAAGAATATGTGTGATTTGTATTGTGTTTTTCGTTTAATATGTTTATATTTTGTGTTTTTGTGTGTCTGTAAATTTCATATTGTTCTATTGTGTTGAGACATGGTCCTTTTTTGTTAATGTTTAGGATTTCTAAATTATGATAAATGTCCGTGTATTTGTGTCCTGTTTCTTTTAAGTTATTGTAAAATGTTCAGTTGGGGTTCTGTTTGTGTTCTTCGACTCTTCGTTTAAAGCGGCGACCTGTTTGTTCAATGTAGAATTTGTTACATTCGTCGCAGTTCAGTTTGTATACGACTGGTGCTTGTAGTTTATCTTTGTTGTTGGTGTTGTGTCGAATTTTGTATTGTAACTTGTTATTGGTTTTTTATGCCATTTTGTATCCTATTTTTTGAAATTTTTAAGCTATTTTGTTTGTTGTTTTGTTTATGAATGGTAATGTGATGTATTTCCTTCCCTGTCTGTATTGTTAATTTGAGTGTTTTTTTGTATTTTGTACCATAGTTTGTCTATTATTGTGGTGGTGTATCCATTTGTGTATGCTAAATATTTAATTGTGTCTAGTCTTTTATTTATGTTTTCTGTGGTCATTGGGACTTCTTTAAGTCTATGGAGCATGGATCTGAAGGAAGCGTGTTTGTGTTGGATAGGGTGGTTTGAGGTGTTGTGGATAAGTGTGTCTGTCGTTATGAATTTCCTGTAAATGTTGAAGCTGTGTTCAACCAGGAAGTTTAGGAATCGGTTGGTTTTTAATTTCTAAAGTGTTTTTTCGCATTGAGTTTTTTCGCAGGAGTTTTTCGCATTGACGTTATGATATCATCGAAGTATCAGAGCCAGCACATGATTTTGTATGCGTGTGTACTGTTTGTGAGTATCTTGGTGTTTTCTATGTTTTGTAAAAATTTCACTTAGGATACTACTGATAGAACTTCCCATGGGTAGGCAGTATGGTTGTGAATAGAAGTTTGAGTTGTGGGTGAAATAGTTTTGTTCGGTGATGATTTGGAGGATAGGAAAACACATACAAATTTCCCGTTTATAACAACAATATTAGATAAACAATTTTTTTAAAACAAACACAGTAAGAGTTTACTTGCTCCAGATTATTAATTCGACTTCGGAAACTAACACTTTGCGATCTTTCAGATGGGTTTACATGCAATTAAATCATTTCTTAGAAACTGTAGAATAAAACAAAGTGTGGTCATAAATATAATGTGTTCGATATTTTATATTAGAGACTGTCACAAACTGTGTAATATCTTTGGGAGTCTAACTTAAAAAAACGCAATTTTAATGCCAGTAATAGTTTCTTTTATTTAATATAGATATAGATGACACGTATAAAAACACCA
>JBAIZL010000004.1:232362272-232539772 GCA_036971475.1 Prosapia bicincta
ATATATATATATATTTATTTATTTATGTATATATGTATATATATATATATATATATATATATATATATATATATATATATATATATATATATAATTGTTGACGGATATTTTTATGTATTACTTTATTACATTAATTGGTACAACTTATCTACATATGGTAATATGGCTGCCAGGACATTTATTATTGTTCCAAATATTCACAAAACAATATAGGTTTCAATTGAGTATCCAAATATAATTTATATGCTTCATAAATCTCTCATACCAATAGCAAAAGTAAGCAAAATTCTAATTAATGTTTGTCAAATATATTTACAAGTGGAGAATAAATACAATATATATCCCAAGTTAAAAATCATATATCTAGTTTTACCGTTTGTGTGTTATTACCCCACATTCGGAAAATTGGTTTCTCTTTTATATGAAAAACGTCTCATTTTAGGATTTATCGTTTTCAAAAGGTTTACTTGTTGAGTTGGTCCAAACTAGGGTGTAAATTATTAAACAGTTTGGCCTTATAATATGTTGATCAACCGTAAGAATGTATTATTCATTTATTTCCTTTCAATAGTTGAAGGTGTTTTGAATTATGACTGTAATTGAAATAAAAATTTTTTTAAATTTTTTATTGCAATTTGTTTATTGTAATTGGCAATAGTTTACATTTATATGTTTTCATTAATTTAAAATAAACATTAAATATGTAACAAATGAGTACGAAATATGGTATAATACTATATCTAGTAGTAATAGTAATATTATATTAATTCCCCCAAGAAATATATATATATATTTATTTATTTATATATAGGGTAGATAGGTAAAATGCAAGGTAAAATTAAAATATATATTGAACCCTTAGCTTGCGCATCGTACTTAAAATCTTTGGTGTCTCGAAAATCGGTCATTATACAAGTATTCTTACAGTGCGTAACGAATAATATTTTATACAGATATAGTAAAAACCTCTTACTAAATTGGTCAAGAAATATAAAAACAGGCTAATTCTGTCAAAATACTTAAATTTCTGGTAGCGCAAAAAGTCAAAAAATCAGTAAAATGCACATACTAGCACCTTAAATAAGATGGGGTTTAGCATGCTGTGTTGTGTGTCAGTATCACTATCTGTTTTTGTTTGTTTACTCTTTACTCTATTTATTGTAATGTAATTATCATACGTGTATTTTGATGATATAAAAAACAATGTTTGTTATCCTATATTTGTATTAACACGTTTAATTAAATAATAAAAAAACAAAATTTGCAGTTACACCACTTTTAACAAATACAATAAATTTTAGACATTAGGAAAGCGTCTTTTAGTTACTATTTCTGAGTGGGGAAATAGAAGTTGTAAATGCGCATCTATAGACACACACACATACACACACACACACACACACACACACACACACACACACACACACACACACACACACACACACGCACGCACACACACACACACACACACACTCACACACACACACAGAGAGAAACACATGTATATATATATATATATATATATATATACATCCCGCTATCAATATGGCAGCATTTCATTTTGCAACCATATGGCAGCCACTTGAAGGAGTGAAGTATATATGTTTTTCGTCGTGTTTAATTTATTTCTAATAAACATGATACTACTCCATGTACTTTAATTTCATAAAATCTTAAAAATACAAAATTGACTGAAACACTATCAATACGGCAGCATTTCATTTAGGCATCAATATGGCAGCCAGTGTATATTTTCGTTCAGTCTAATAACAATATGGCAGCCGGTGTGTATATTATTCCCACGCCACTAACGATACGAGAACCAACAGTGTTGCCACTATGGTGCGACTGTCTGACTAGTCAAATGTTTATACTGTAAGACACTGGGTGTGTGTAATCACGGTGAAAACATAAACATTAGAATGTCCCCTCTTCATTTCAGCTGGCCAATTATTTACTCAACTCACATAAGTCCTGGTTGTTAGTTTTCATAAACGTGTACAACTATCGAAAGCTGACGGGGATAGAAGTGAACAAAATTTAACGGGGATGGACAGGTGGGGCTCTATGGGAGTTGTAAAGGAGTGACTTGGGGTCAAAATAACAGATGGCAAAAAAACTAGAAAATGATCAGTCGGCGGGTTTTAATGGTGCTGAGTCTTTTACCGTTATCGAACGTCATAGGGATATACGGGTGGTCCTCTATGGGAGTAGCAAATGATGAATTGGAGTATAAATGCGAGAAGGCAAAACAAAGCTAGAGTATGATCAATCGTAGTGTTTTTTAGGTTGCTGAGTCCAATACAGTCTTCCATATTAATCGGGAATGCACGGGTGTGGCTCTACGGAGGCAGAAAAGGGGTAAATTGGGGTAAAATAGTCAGAAGGCAAAAAAACAATGGAAATGAACATTCGGGTGGTTTTTAATGGTGCTGAGTCGTTTACCCTAATCGAACGTCAATGTGAATATACGGGTGACCCTCTATGGGAATAGCAAATGATGAATAGGGGGTATAATTGTGAGAAGGCAAAAAAAACTAGAAAATGATCAATCGTAGTGTTTTGGAGGGTACTGAGTCCAATACCACCTTCAATATTAAACGAGGATGCTCGGTTGTTGCTCTACGAGAGTAGGAAATTGGTAAATTGGGGTAAAATTGTCAGAAGGCAAAAAAAACAATTGAAAATGATCATTCTAGTGGGTTTTAATGGTGCTGAGTCTTTAACCGTTATCGAACGTCAATGGGGATACACGGGTGACCATCTATGGGAGTAGCAAATGATGAATTGGGGTATAATTGTGAGAAAGCAAAAAAAAACTAGAAAATGATCAATGGTAATGTTCTGGAGGGTGCTGAGTCCAATACCGCCTACAATATTAAACGGGGATGCTCGGTTGTTGCTCTACGAGAGTAGAAAGGGGTAAATTGGGGTAAAATTGTCAGAAGGCAAAAAAACAATGGAAAATGATCACTCGGGGGGTTTTAAAGGTGGTGAGTCTTTTACTGTTATCGAAAGTCAATGGAGATACACGGATGATCCTCTATGGGGGTAGCAAATGATAAATTGGAGTATAAATGTGAGAAGGCAAAACAAAGCTAGTGTATGATCAATCTTAGTGTTTTTTCGGTTGCTGAATCCAATACCGTCTTCCATATCAATCGGGAATGCACGGGTGTGGCTCTACGGGAGTAGAAAAGGGGTGATTTGGGGTAAAATTGTCAGAAGGCAAAAAAAAACCATTGAAATAAACATTCGGGTGGTTTTTAATGGTGCTGAGTCGTTTACCGTAATCGAACGTCAATGTGAATATACGGGTGACCCTCTATGGGAATAGCAAATGACGAATTGGAGGTATAATTGTGAGAAGGCAAAAAAAACTAGAAAAAGATCAATCGTAGTGTTTTGGAAAGTGCTGAGTCCAATACCGTCATTAAAAGCTAATGGGAATATGAGGGTGTGGTTCTACGGAAGTAGAAAGGGTGGTTAATTTTTATGAAAATGTCAGATACTAGAAAAATGTCTAGTAAAATAATACTCTGGGTTTGTAAGGGGTGACTCCAATTTCGTCATCGAAAGTCAAGGATAACGCACGTGTGAGTTTTCGAGAGTGCGATTCCAGACACTGTTAAAAAATAGCGGGATATTGTGATTAGTCATATGTTTGGAACGGAAGATGAGTGGAAGCTGGGCACAATCATAAATATTAGATTATTCATTCTTATCATCAGCTGTCGTAATCTGTAAGCAAGTTAGACAGATTGTAATGTATTTTATTGAGCTCATGCAGTTCCAAATAAAACGAGTTTAGGCCTACTTTTATTGTATCAATTTTGTTTTACCTTCTAGCTCCTAATATACTTGTGCGACAAGTCGTTTGCGAATAAGATATTGAACCATGTAATAGATTAGTCAATATTCTATTTTACAACCACTGTTGAACTTATCTCTAATTTTAATTGTTTAATTTAAAATCATTGGGTTATGAATATTTCTTATACAAGTGTTTGATAGCAAATGTTTGCTGTTAATTTATTGAAATATTTACAAGCACAGTCAAGCGCTTTGCAAGTGTCACAAGATCCTGCTCAAAGGGAGAGATAAAAATTAGATACGATAAAACTCTGTTAGTGTTATTATAGCAAGTTCAACCTTTCTGTGTTCAAATACACAAGATGTTGCCCATGTTATATTACAAATATTGTTGACCCTTTGTGTTCTAGGATTATATCGTGTAATACTTGTGGTACAATTAATAGATCGATGATAACACCTGTTATATACATATTATGTTGAAAATATTTAATTTTGTGTGTGGATATTTTTAAAAATTACAAATAATAAAGTAAGTAAAAATGTATGTTTTGATGTAGTAATTTAGAAAACTATTCGTAATTCAGGACAAAGGGAAGATTTTATCAGTTAATTCATAGAATTCTTGCCGGTGACTTGAAACTCACTTTACAGTTTGTTGTCTATCAAATGCCGAATGAGTATAGTTATTAAAGGTAAGAGTTTGATTTCTCCATTCATACAGTGATTTTAATTCTTATACAAAATATCGTGAACGAAATTTTTCACATTCAACTTTATTAATGTAAACGCAAAAAATTAAGAACTATTATATTTTGTGAAAATTCCAATTCCATAGCGTTTATAAGCAATATTATTTTATTACCTCATTTAAAACGCTACTTTTGATCTAAGGGAAATAAACATTGATTTAACAAATTATAAGTCAACCTTATTTTACGAAAATGAAAACCTTGGGAAACCCCCTTAATGTGGATATTTTTTTTTTTAACTTGGGGTTAGGGTAAATGTTTCTTAGTTTAATAATGTTTACTACTTTGATCTAAAGTAGGTTAAATAGAAAAGTATATATTTTATGATTTTAAAAACATAAAATTCTATTTACTGTTGTCTATATAAAAAAAAGAATAACCCATAGTAATGTTTTTTCAAATTAAATGTTAATGTAATATTTGTAATGTAGAGCATACATTTAGTTGCAATGATTTCGGGTTATCACTAAAGCATTTTACGGACAAAAATTATAATAAGATATTACGTCAGACCACTTGAGCTGAGGGTCCGGGATGTAATGAAATTTTGTATTTCAAGTGATTTCTACTATATTTTATTACACTTTCAATGATATATGATATTTTTGTCAATAATAACATAATATATATATTTTTTTCATCCAAAATAAACAAAAATTGTTACAAAAATATAAATAATGTAGCAAAGAAAGGAAACGTAATATACAAAATGGTGTAGATATAATATGAAATTAAGAATGAAATAATAATTGCAAATTTTATATTACTTATAACACTAGTTAACTAAATGACTAATAAATATAAAACGAGAAAATATATAAAAAGGAAAACCTTGTGTTTAAACAAGTATTTATTTTTCTTTACCTATATATAAATGGAGAAAAAAAGTAACAAAAAAATGTAAACCTAAAAACTAATTAATTAATGAAGAAATAGTTTTAAAAATCAACTTCGATGAAGGTAAAAACATTGAGTACAACTTCATTAATCCAGATATTGTGGCTGAAACTGAAGACGCACCTGGCAACCAACACCACCTACAAGTGCCTATCAAGCCCATGCCACGGGGATTAACAAACACTGTGTCTGTGTGGTGTTCAATTTCTGCGACGAATGAATGTAAAGGCCAATTTACATCTGTTCTAATTTAGCTTAGACGTAATGGCGATACATTTCTTACTTTATATCAAAAACTTCTTCGATATATTGTATCACCTTTACCTCAGGTAGGTAACCAGAAAAATCTACCTTTATTGTACATTGTAAATAAAAGAAGGCTTTTATTTGGTCGAATCTCATCTAATGGTAATTTCTTGCTCACGTAGGCCCATTGAACACGTCTATATTTTATAGGTTCAAACGAGCACAAATTACCATTTTCGGGTAAAAAAATTAAACATTGAAATAATAGTATTTCTGTACTTACGACAGCCAAATGTAACCAAAAACTGTAAGGATATAGTTCTTCCCAATGTATATTACATTGTAGCTAGGCATCACGGTGAAAAACGTTTTCGGTAAGCAATGTAATACATCTCTTTTATTTATCCACCATATTTGATTTGTCATAAGTTGTTATAGGTACAAATGTGTTTCAATAAAGACCTATTTTTTCTAAAAGTTCTTCTTTAACTACATTCATTAAATTTTCCTGGTAGTCGTTGTTGGCAGGTGAAAACATTTCTTTAAATCCTCCCTTAGATATTTTCTGAAAGAATGACATTTCACCTTGATTGTGATGTTACTTTCATCAAGACACGTTGAATGCACCTGAAAATATATCTGATAAGATTTAAGTATATTTTAATCTTCTTCTTTATTTCTATCTTTAACCGTATCCCTCCTGGCTCGCATATCTACAATTTGATTTATTATTATTATTATGGTTAAATAATTTACAAATATTTTGGCGAATATACCTGAGGAACCAGTCTTCAAAAACTAGCTGTAAAATAGCGTTATGCAGAGTGACAGAATAAAATTAGTCTCTATGATGGTATTTCTTGTTAAAAAAACAAGACGTAAGAGATAATGACTGTTTTGTAGATTTTTTTCACTTTAAAAAATCTCTCCGTTCTTCGGTCGACATGTTAAATACATTTTTATAGTTAATATCAGAATGATTTTAGTTCGTTCGGCTGTGTCTGATCTCAAGACAAAGTCTGCTAATACTCAATCACTTCTCAAAACTGTCTTCTTTGTTTATATATATTACGAATCCTACCACTAGTTTGTAATAACTCCTAATTACAGACTTAATATTTCAATTTGAATATTCTCTATTCTTCGTTGATAGAAAATTACTTCAGATAAGCAACGTTAACCAAGAGCTTATATAACGTTTTGTAATCAATCTTTAGACGTTGATAATCATAAATATTTACTACCGATGATCACGGTAATTTTTCACTATACTTTAGATTTACTGATAATCTCGTTTTATTTTTATGGTAGGCGAACAAAAAGACTATCTACGATCAAAACATTGGGCGTCCTGATAAAGATTACAACGGGCATCGGCTTTTTTTTAGCTATAATTGCCGATACTTGTATGGTATTCATATCGTATGGTATCCTCTCAAGCAAGAATCAGTACAGTAGTCTTGAAGAGCCAATCAACATTAATTTATGTATGTACTGTAATCAATAAAGCTCTACAAACGTATTTTGTGCATTCTTAATTATAGTATTACGGTTCATTAGAACTCCTGTTTTTTTCTAGTGTACAGGAAGCTATTTCCGTGTAATCCGACGGTGTCTCGGTCCCATCTACCTCGAATTATCCATGCACTACTGTATTTGTTTCCGTACCAATGATCACCGTACTTGAAACAGTTTTTTATGCAACTCTAAAGTGAGTGAAAATCCCATAAACATTAAAGTTACTCTTGAGACTAGAATATCGAGGATAAACATAATAGATTTATTACATTGCTTACCGAAAACGTTTTGATTACTGCAATATACATTGGGAAGAACTATATCCTTACATATAATCTTCAGAGATGTAGACATAAAGAATTTTAAATATTTACCATTGCTTAAACCGCCTGAACTGCTCACTAGTTTAATTGGCATATTAACACCTATGATACATGTAAGTACTTAAAATGTTTTGCCCTTATGTTCATAGAATCTGTGTATATATCCACCTGTTCTTTCTTTGCTACATTATTTATATCTTTCAAACTATTTTTGAGTATTTTGGATGAAAAAAAATATAATCTTATTATTGATAAAAATGATGTTGTATGGCCTATAAATAACGCTAGTTCTTTAATACCTTGGTCATTTATTTGGAAGAGTTGAGATAATGTTGCCAAGTGTTTCATTAGAGTCCTCGATGTAAGTACTTCAGGAATTTATAAACATGCTATTTTAGCATGCTTTTGTAAAACTTTATAAATAATTATGCGGTTACTGGTATTTGTGTTTGCAAAAACGCAAGTGTTATCGTCAAGAACGGAATTATTTCTTGAACCTATTAGCAAATAAATATAAAATCCTAATATAAAAAAAATCTCATAAAAATTGACACTGCGTAGTTTACGAGACTGTACCACTCCCATTATATTACATCTGTCAATTCCTTCAAACATACACTGTTGGTTCGCTGGAAAGGACATACAGCTGTGGATTCTCGACCTTATCTTGGAGAGAACTATGCTGTGTATTTACAGACACAATTCTGATATGGAAACATAAACAGCCGACACTCCGAAAGACATTCTGACGCGTTTGTTTACTTGATGACCAAACTTATCTTAATGGTCCGGTCAATGCATCTCGTTCTTTTCCCTTGGTGCTCTTAGATACTATAGGATCGATAAAGTATTTATTTTTTAATTTAACTTGTTTTCAAATTAATTGTCATATCATCTCTTTCCGATTTTAATAATCTAAAAGTGACTATTATTTGCTGTATATTTTTACAATTTGGTAACATTACAAACATATTAACACTTGTATTAACAGATGTAACACTTAATATGACCTACGCCATATATATTCACTAAAAGTTAATACCAATGTATTCAATAAACATATTAATAAAATAAAATAAAGACTACCAGCGGCTAAAGTCGAGGATAGAAACAAATGTTTCCGTCTTTATACGACCATTTTGACGCTGGGAGAATACGATAAAATATTTACGTTTACGCCGTATGTAAATGAGAGAAAGAGATGGAAAAGATAGAATGCAGAAAATCAGTTTTTCGGGCATTCGTCCACGAGAGTACTTGTCGAGTGCGAGGCTTTATCTTTGTATGGCTTGGACCTATGTTTGTTTACACCAGACAGTTTGATATCGTAATATAAACTGACAACACTCGCACAGATGTCATTTAGGTTAATGTATACAATACAGAGATTAACGAAAGATGATTCAGTATTTATTGACCTTTAACTACCGTCCTGCACATTTCTGTCACATTAGTACTGCCGTTGTAGCTCACAGGCACGAAATTTCTAAGTGTGATTTATTGTGCCGTTTAACAATTTATCTTGCATTTACTTTATAAAAATTGTTTTTGAATATTCTGGTTGCATGTGACTAGGGTAAACGTAGTTTTATGAGATCAGTTATATTTTATTTACTAATTGAAAACTGTAGTAAATAAAACCTTCTACAGGTTTTAGCGCAGTTTAGCTAAAAAGACTTATAATTGCACGATAATTAACATACACTAATTATATCTTGTTCACTGATTGTACACACTTAACTTTATGTACAAGATAACATTTGACACATTATAAGCTTTATTTATGGAAACGCATTAGAAATAATAACTCAATTTTGACAGCAGTATTTACACAGCGGCTCAGAACATTCTAGACATATTGGCTGTTCAAAGTCAGCTTACAAAGTGTAACTAGTCCTTCTATTTTTTGTTGCTGGACAAATTCTACATTGTTTATAACAATTTATCTATACAAATAGAAAAATTTGTAAATTTCTGGAGGTTGCAGTTTTTCGAAATCATCTTCATCGATGCACTTCGTTGAGATTCGGTATCATGATCTTTTACTAAATTACTTCTGCACTCTGTTGCACAATTCCCCTATTCTCTTTAATGCCTTCTAAAAGTTGGTCATTAGATACAGCACCTGAATCACTGTCTTCTTCGGCTAACCCGTCGCTGATGGTCAGGCACGATGACGGTAGTTAAAGGTTAAGCTTGGCATTTGTAGATATTGGCATAATAGGTTTTCTGAATATATATAAACTGATCAAGATAAGTCGATGAAATGATGTGGGTCAACAAATTCTCTTTGTCGTTTATTTTAAGTTGTATAAAGGTTGAAAAAATATAAGGTCTACTTATTAATAGTTTTTTTATTTACGGTTATAGTAGACATTTTTCATTAACGGATGGTTGAAAAGTCATCCGCTGCCACCGCTAACGATATCATCCTTTTTAAAAGAAAAAAAGAAAAACACGAAACGAGAGAAAATTAATTACCCGAAGAAGAATGAGAAAACAAACATAAATGTTTAGATAGTCTAAGTATAAATCGAAAGAAAATATATGACAATTAGGTAGACAATAAACATTATTTTAAAAATTAAATAAAAAAAATTTAATTTTTATAAAATTATCAATTTGGCACAAACCGTTATCTTTTCAAATTGAATCGTTCGAGCATACAGTCTTTAAAATTCTTAAAGCACATGGGCAGGCTGCTTTGAAACACTGCTTCAAGCTATAAAGATTAGTTTGACAGACATGACGTAAACAAACGTGCTAGAACTGCTATCGGAGTGCCGCCTGTTTATATTTTCATATCACAAACATTTCTGTCAATAGATGTAGCACAGCTTCTGTCCAATACAAGGTCGGGGACCCGACGTTTTCTTTTGGTTATGTTGCATAGTTGGAAACATGCCAATTTCGGGCGATTTATTGTCAATGGGATATAATCACCCCTTGGTAACCCCTTACATCTTATTTTGATGACAAGGGACTAGGACCTTCGAAAATCTTCGAATGCCCATTTTTGGGCAATATTTTAGATTCTGGCAAGTTTTACCTCAAATCACCCACAGCGACACCCGCAGTCCTATCCCGGATTGTACATGGCCAACTTCGGTGCTAGGATTAGACTCAGCATCATTAAAAACCCCCAGTGATCATTTTATATCGATCTCTTAGCCTCTGACCTTTTTACCCCAATTCTCCCTATGCTACTCCCGTACAGCCTACACCCGTCCCTCCCTGGTGTCTTTCGATGACGGCATTCAATTCAGCATCCTCAAAAACCTCCGAGTGGTAAATTTCAAGTAATTTTTTGACTTTTGATATTTTTACCCCAAATCATCCCTTTGGCACTCATGTAGAGTCACATACGTCCATCCCCGGGACTTTCGATGACGCCATTGATATCAGCACGCTCAAAAACCCCCGAGCGGTTATGTTCCAGCGATTTTTTATACTTCTGACATTTTCACCCCAATTTACCCCTTTGCTAGTCGCGTGGAACCACACCAGTGGATCCCCGGTGACTTTCGGTGACGGCATTGAATTCCGTATAATCAAAAATTCCCGAGTTCTTATTTTCTAGTACTTTTTTGACTTTTGACATTTCTACCCCAAATCATCCCTTTGGTACTAACGTAGAGTCACAACCGTCCATCCCCGGTGACTCTAGATGACGTCATTGAATTTAGCATCCTCAGAAACCCCCAAACGGTCATTTCCCGCGATTTTTAGGCATCTGACATTTTGACCCTAGTTCAACCCCATTGGTGCATGGGTTTAGCCTTACCAATACATCCCCGGAAACTTACGTCGACGGCATTGAATTCAGCGTCCCCCAAAACCTCCGTGCGGATATTTTCCAGCGATTTTTTGACTGCTGACATTTTCACCCCGATTCACCCCTTTGGTACTCGCGTGGAACAACACCAATGCATTCCCGGTTACTTTCGATAACGGCATTGAATTCCGCCTCATACAAATTCCCAGAGTTGTTATTTTCTAGTATTTTTTTTTACTTTTTACATTTCTACCCCAAATCATCCATTTGACACTTACGTAGAGTCTCATCTGTCCATCCCCGGTGACTTTCGATGGCGGGATTGAATTCAGCATCCTCAAAAACCCCCGAGTGGTTATGTTCCAGCGATTTTTTGAGTTTTTACTTTTTCACCCCAACCACCCCTTTGGTACTCGCGTGGAACCATACCAGTGCATCCCCGGCGACATTCTGGGACGGCATTAAATTCCGCCTTACCAAAAACCCCCGAGTGGTTATTTTCAAGTTTTTTTTTGACTTTTGACTTTTTTACCCCAAATCATCCCTTTGGTACTTACGTAGAGTCACATCCGGTCCATTCCCGGTGACTCTAGATGACGGCATTGAATTCAGCATCCTCAAAAACCCCCAAGCGGATATTTTTCAGCGATTTTTTGACCTCTGACATTCTCACCCTAATTCACCCCTTTGGTACTCTCGTGGAACCACACCAATGCATTACCGGTTACTTTCGGTGAGGGCATTGAATTCCGCCTCATCAAATTTCCCCCGAGTTTTTATTTTCTAGTAATTGTTTCACTTTTGACATTTCTACCCCAAATCATCCCTTTGGCACTCACGTAGAGTCTCATCTGTCCATCCCCCGTGACTTTCGATGGCGGCATTGAATTCAGCATCCTCAAAAACCCCCGAGTGGTTATGTACCAGCGATTTTTTGACTTTTGACTTTTTTACCCCAAATCATCCCTTTGGTACATGGGTTTAGCCTCACCAGTACATCCCCGGTTACTTTTGATGACGGCATTGATTTCAGCATCCTCAAAAACCCCCGATTGGTCACTTTCCAGCGATTCTTTGTCCAATTCAAATATATACATTACGTAGTACGATTGATAACCATGTGGATGCCAGCAATGTTGCCAAGTTTGTGGCTGCCATAATGTTAGAGAATTGTTGAAATATACAGTAAATTTATATACAGGAGGCGACTATGCTGCCCCTGGCGGAAATGTTACGAACTTGTGATATACAAATCCCGTTCACTCTGCTATCAATACGAGCACCGTTTGGTTATTACAAATTATTTTTTAAAAATTCAGAACGACCATAGAACTTCCAAATACAGTATACCACCAAAAAAACACTTCTTATTACACTTATTGACATGGTTTTTATTTCGATTATTGTCAGAGGGTGTTACATTACCATGGATTACTATGTGGCAGCCGTATACGGCTGCCACAAGTACCCGGCTGCCAGTTTGAATGCAAAATGACCAATGTATGGTCTCCGTATTGTTAGCAGGCTGTATATATATATATATATATACATGTGTTTCTCTGTGTTTGTGTGTGTGTGTGTATTGGGTAATTGTGTGTTTGTTGTGTGTGTTTGTATGTGCAAATGTTCTCAATTACGTAGATATTTTAAAGTATAAGTGAACGAATTCGATTCTAATTCAGGACATGTATCGATAACTTGTAGAATAAAACCTGTTGGATCCAATGATGGCAAAGTGCCTTACACCTTAGTTTGTATAATCGTAAACTAAGTCAACATTGCATTCATCATCTTACATAAGTATTCTATATAGGCGTCACTATAGATGTGACGTCACATCTAAAGTATATTGCAAATAACAAATATTTTAAAAAAAATATGTTAATTTAACATTCTTTATTCGAATAGTTTCAATGAGTTATCGTTTACAGACATATCTTCAATTTTTAAATTTCAGAGGGTTTTGATAAGAATGCTCAGGTCCTAAATATTAAATTATTTACATAAATATTTCATAAATTATGTAGTAAATAATAAGAGAAAATGAATTTTCCTCGTACACAATTGGAAGAGATATAGACAATAGATGTAGTAGTATATTAAAAAAATAAAAATTTAGACAATTTTTTAAAAATTAGAAATTTTCATCATTAAACATTTATTAATCCTTGAAAATGTATCAAATTCTTGAAATACTAATGACATTTCCAAAATAATTACATAAAATTATTTCGAAAAATTATAAAGTATATTTCTGTTTACTAACAATAATTTGCTATATATTTTTTTTATTATTTAGGAGCTGTATAGTAATATTAATGCAAAATATTCTTGAAATGAAACCGATTTAAATAAGAAATGCTTTTTAGTATTTTAAATTTTTTATTTGCAAATAACCTAATATACTACCAAGACCCAACCAAGACATTATATTGTAGACCTCTAGGTTGTATGCCCATACGATATAAAACACTAGATGAAGTGGAATGGCTTTTGAAACCACTAATTAATTACTCCTCGTGGCATTGATAATAATGCAAACCTTTGCATTAACTTAGTGATAACCCTAGCACCTTGACATAACGTAATTCAATCAACTGTCATAAAAATGTATTCACTGTTTTTTGTTTATCCTTCATATTTTCTTTTTGCACCTGTTTGAAAAATTTAAAATATTTTATTCTAACTAGAAATAAAAATTGTGTAATATTTATATTACTACATTAATTCTATTCTTTATTCATACCTGCTTTACATCTGTAAATAGAGCTATTTAAGGTGTAAGAGTTTAGAAAGTTTTTGGGGTAGCAGAGAAAATCTATTGATTTTCTACTGCGTTAGATTGAAACAAAATGGTAATTCCAGGTCAAAATATAAATAAAACTGATAAAGTCCCTATTAGTTCAGAAACAAATATACAAACTACACATGAGACTAGTAACGACAACCTTTCCGTTTTAAATACAAAGTTCATTTTATACTGTGAAACCATCAGACTAATATAATAACTCATGTAACAAAGAATATAGTATTCGTCCTTTTGTTCTTACACATCAAAATTGGAAAGAAGATACGTTTGCAATTTGCATATGATTTATAACTTGACAATTTCCATTTTTACTATGGAATCCGCAGTTCCATTGTCAATAATTAACTGCGGCATCCTTTCATTGCCAACTAAAAAGACATTCGTGCCTGGAACTAACCGTGGATGAGTTTTATAGTGAAAGGGAATGTAAAAAAATTGAAATAGAAACCAATATATAGTATTGGGATTATTAAAAATAAAATTAGTTTCATTCTATAGAACACAAATACTCTTTGATGTGAAAAAAAGGTTTCATTCCAATGAAAATTCTTTTGATGTACGAGTGGAAATATTTATTTAGTTTTTTCTACCCATTATTATGATATTTTGTTTTACATTACTCGCCATATTTCCAGTGGCAAAAAATATTAAAATTGTTACTCAAGTACACTTCATACAGTACTTCTAACCCTTTCTATTAGGATAGTATTAAATATAATTTCTTAAATGGTAATGGTGATAGTTTGGCAGAGACCATTAGTTTAAATTAAACTAAATTACGAATATAATTGTGACAAAATATTTAGAAACCTACAATTTCTATTATTTGAACTGTATTAGTTTTATACTGAATATTCTGCTTTATGAAATACATTGTTACTATTTCCTTATCTGAAAAAAACTATATTATTGTATTAGTAAATTTAAATATGATGTTAGGAATTCTGGAATAACGAAGTATCTAATTCGTTTTACAAATTATGTGTCGTAGAATAATCAGAGTATCCGCATTACAAGAGAATTCACAAATGTACTTTGTCTAGGGAAGTTGTCCTTTTCTAAATATCCTTTTTAGGAATATATAACGAGTTATATTATAAAGATTTATCTATAAAGAATTATTAGGAATATAAAACGATTTCAAGAATGACATAAAATATACTATCTTACGTCCTGCGTGTAATAATGTATTATATTTTATTTATAATAACTGCATTATTTAGCTATAAGATACACAATGATGTTTTATTTGGTATTTGCCTAAGTTTTAGTTGAGGATGTTATTTTATTGATTGTACCTAAGATACTTAATCATATTTCGTAATAAACATGAAAATACGACCAAACGCTTTCTACGATACAAAATATCTTCTTAAAAAAATATAGATATTTTATATTTGTACTTAAGATTGACTCAAACATTATTTACAAATATACTATTATATATCAAATGTATCGCTAAAAAAAAAAAAAACTTTATGTGGATTGAAAACAAGAATATACACTTGAGTTACATTGGGTAGTCTTACCCATGTCTGTATTTTCAAACGTACATTTCGGTTACCACAAGGGACTTTATCGAGTCTATTGTCGGTTTCACGTTGGGTTTTTCTGTGGCCTAGTCATAATGTTTAGTGTATAAGGGCATTCCAAAAAAAGCAATCATATTAAAATCGGCAGCCCGGCCGATGTTTTTTGCCGACATATTTTTGGTCATTGCCAGACTTTTCCTAATACACCAGGGCTTTCTATATAGTTCTCTTTCTAAGATGTGTTTGCAGAGGGTCCACATAACTGTTCACAGAGTGGTCACATTAGTGTTCACAAAGTGGTCATAGCGTGGTCGCAAATTGGTTTACAGCAGGGTCACATTATTGTTCACTGAGTGATGACATAAATGTTCACAACGGGTTCACTCAAGTGTTCACAGAGTGGTAACATAAGTATTCACAGATTGTTCACATAGGTGTTCATAGATTGGTCATATACGTTCACTAGGTTGTGAAATAATTATTCACAGAGTTTTCACGCAGGCATTTTCAGTTTGAACATATAGTTGTTCACAGAGTGTTCACATAGGATCACAGGGTGTTCAAAAATTATAGGTTGACTCCGTGACTAATGAAATGTGATAAACAACAATAATCCACGATTCCGAGCTTACATTTTACATAGCAAATAATAAATTAATTTATAATTGGAATCTGGCATTACTAAATGTTTTAAAACATTTAAAATCATTCTGTTGCGTTACATTTTGATTTATAACCTTTAAACCCTTATATAACTGTTTTTATATTATTTTAATGTTAAAATTAGAAATAGTTTGTTTTTCCTTTTTCTTAATCTGTGTTTTTTTTTATTTTTAATATGAGACGATATATCAAAAAACAATATTCACTTTGGTTAATTGAAACTGAGATATATAAAGATTAAAAACATAGTTTTTTTACAATATTTTCCCACTATTACCTTATATATTTATGAACATTCAATGTTGTACACAATGAAGAACCTAGAATATATGATATACGTCTCTCTTCTGTCTATATATTGGTAAATAAATGAGTTGAACTGGAATGTCGTGTGATATCACAAATGACTCCACGTGATTTTCTTTACTTAAAACTTGTGATTTGAGACCTCAAATCGTTTCAAACTACTAGAGATACATAAATTTTGCAAATATTCCCTAGTTCACTAATATTTTTATTTTTTAATATTGTTAAAATTTAAATCAAGTAGTTCTATTACTATTGTTGTTCCAAAATCCCAAAGAGAATACATCATTGTCGTGCTATATGGTAAAATGTAATTTTGTTGCAAGAGATTAGCGAAACGTATTTAATAACTAATAGAATTTCAAATAATTGTATAATTTTATATAGCCTTAACATACAATTACAAATGGCCTTATATTTTAGTAGAACTCAATTATTTTCGACTAATTGCCTAACAATTTAATCTGTTTTATGAACAAACCTATTGTTATGTCTCATCAAACAAAAAAATTCAGCGTTAAATAAAAGCGGTTGACTTGCGAGTCTGGTACAACTATTTATTTATACAGAAACGTTCCAATAACGGGTAAGTTATACGTCTTCAGGCCTCCAATACATAGGTACACAATAAAAATACCAACAAAAAAACACTAGTTCACAGATAAACACACCACAATGAAATTTCTATAATTATAACAAAAATACATATGCCTCAAACTATAAAAGGTTGAATTAAACAAAACAAACGGAAAAACTCTAACATAAAAATGCTACTATAGGTACATGCCTACCACTACAGGAATAGCTTACTAACTAATTTATGAACTAAGATGTGCATTTTTGTGAACTAGTGTTTTTATTGTTGTTATTTTAATTGTGTACTTAAGTATTGTAGGCCTGAAGACGTAAAACTGACCCTTTATTAGAATTTTGCTGAATAAATAAAGAGTTGTACCTGACTCGCAAGTCAACCGGTTACATTAAACGTTAATCTCTGCGAGTGTAATCATGATTCAAAAATAGTAGAGACTAAGGCGTAAAAAGAGTTATCATGGTTACACGCATGTTATTATTTTTTTTATAATTACAATTATACTACATATAATAATACAATTTTGACTATAACACTTTTATAAAATATATATATATAAATAAAAATAACAGTTAGGGACAGATAAAATGAAAATTATTTTTAAGACAAGGATTAGAAATTAAATGGTCTCAAAATAGATGCAGATCCTGCTTTTATCCTATTCTGTGCTCTTATATATTACCTAAATCACATTTGGACGTCGTAAAAAACACAGAATTTACTATATGCAATTTATGTATATATATACACACACTATGAATACCATGTGAACAATCTGTGAATACTTATGTTACCACTCTGTGAACGCATTAGTGAACCCTTTGTGAACACTTATGTCATCACTCTGTAAACAATAATGTGACCCTGCTGTAAACCAATTTGCGACCACGCTATGCACACCTGTGTGACCATTTTGTGAATACTAATGCGACCACTCTGTGAACATATACGTAAGCAATCTGTGAACAGTTATTGAACCCTCTGCAAACGCGTCTTACAAAGAGAAGTACATAGAAAGCCCTGGTGTATTAGGAAAAGTCTGGGAATGACCAAATATATGTCGGCAAAAAACATCGGCCGGGCTACCGACTTTAATATGATTGCTCTGATTGGAATGCGGTTATACACTGGACATTAGGACTAGGCTATAGAAAAACCTTTATTGCAATATAAAAGACTTTATTGTAATTTCGGTCTGTAGCATTTTAGGAGATATGGCTCCCATTTAAATGAAATATCTGTATAATACAAGGTTTCCTAGAAACCAACTGTTTAATTGTTATAGTTATATTGTACAAATAATAGTAATAGGAGGACGATAAATCTGCATACCTAGATATGTACCATGTGGAAAAAATGTAATAGAGAAAAACGCACAACAACCAATTGGAGATAGAAGATAGTTTGTGTATATTAGGGATTTTGTTTACAACATATTGACAAGAAAAAATTGTATATCTTACATCTTTATACTGAGCGTGTGTGTGTGTGTGTGTGTGTGTGTGTGTGTGTGTATGTGTGTCTGTGTGTGTGTGTGTGTGTGTGTGTGTGTGTGTGTGTGTGTGTGTGTGTGTGTGTGTGTGTGTATGTGTGTGTGTGTGTACATAAAAGTGATTTTTCAGTGAATTCTATGATAATCAAGAAAATGTGTTTTCCAGTAGGGTTTCAATTCATATTAGGAATATATTTTAATTTAAAAAAACGTTTGACATAAATCATATACAGTAAAATAAGTTAGAGGTTTGAAAAAAAATATAACAACATGAAATAGAAAAAAATTATTATTTAACTATAAAAGGACAGGAAATATATATATATATATATATATATATATATATATATATATATATATATATATATATATATATTTAAAAAAAACACGTAGGAAAAACTTGATATGATAATTAACGGAAGAAAAACAATATTTCAACAAACAAACAAACATAGAATATTAGACTGATTGTTCTGGGTAATCTTTAAATTAGAGATTTAAAAAAACAAGTTTGTTTCTGATTTACATTTTTAGAAACATGTCAATCTCGAAAGAAAGAAAGAAAATTTCGTTTACACATCAATGAATAAGGTAATTATACTTAATTGCATAAACAACGATGTGATCCAAACAGATCCTAAAAAAAAAAATTATCATAACAAATCTAAACCCAATTATACTTTGGTAATTAAATTTGAATATTTATCAGTTTAATTTATGTAGCAATATTATGACGTTAAACAAATGTACAATACTAAATTTCAATAAAGGGTCATATCAACGATAAATTTCCAGAAACCAAGAAATGAAATAATATAACTCAATCTTTTTAATAAATGTAAATATTTCAATGTGTAATATTGAGTATGATTGCATTACAAGTGCGATGTATAGGCCATTTTTTATGTATAAAATATATTCCACTTCTATTACTACTTCTATTAAGGTAAACATACCTTCTGTTTCATGTCAATCAATCTAATTTCGTTTTTTTCTCCTATTTCTATTGCAGTAATCCTCGATGTTTTCCACCGTCTCATTGTCGGCCCAGCTGTTTACTGTTATTCAAATTGAGGGTGTGTGAGTATTTTTACCTAAAATAGAGGTAAAAACTATAACGCCTCTTTTTATATTTGTTTTAATCAAGTTGGACAAATCGAATAATTAGCCTTACCTTTCGTAACCTTTCGTTACCCTCGTAACCTTTCGAGGAGAAAGGCTTTACCTTTCGTTGGAGATTTTAAAGCTATCTTAATAGTCATTACTTCTAAAGATTTTAAATTCTTATTTTCCTTTACTTGCATTGCTTCAGTCGTTTCATTTATAAAATATTTATCTATTCAGTGTTTTCTAAACATGGAGACGTCGGTATCAAATATAAACGGTAATTGTGGAGTCCAAAAATAGAAATAACAGTTTTACCTAATAATATTCAGTTATACTAACTTATACAGGAAGATGTAATGCTTCAAAAAAAAACTCAATAATATGTACGTATACATAAATACAATAACCTATGTGAAAGTAGCGAATAAAGTATCTAGATATCAAAAACATTTTAGAAGCTATTTTAAAACGCCTTAAAACCATCAGTTTGGTCATCACTGTCTCTACTAGATAAAACAACAAAATTGATACTGTAAACTATTAAAAAACATTTTTGAAGTAAATCCCTACTTCAAAAAGACAAAAGTCAAATTTATTTGAGTTACTATATATTAAATGAGACCCACATAACCTATAACATAATATCAGTTGTTTTATAAATTATATGTTGTCACTTATTTTAAGCTGTCGGTGAAACTCAATTAATCACTTTAGCAATAGTATAAGACCACCCGAACTTAAAATTTTGTAAATTTGTAAAAACTTACTGAGACAGAACGTTTTCGATCACTATGGGGCGATCTTAATCAGTATCATCTCCTTATATTCAACCAAAAGGAGAAAATAACTATATAGCATAACTTGCCTAATGTGTGAATAGTTGTTCTTCCATATAAAACTAAAACTAAACAAATGTATTCAATTACTAACTTATTTTTAGTAAAATTGTATTAGCACCACATCACATCACTAGAAGTTTAAAAAAAGTATTTGAAGCTGAGTTAATAAATCCATTTTTTTACAAATCGCAAAATCAATGAACTATAAATAAGTTAATGCATTTTTTTAGAGCAAATATATGATAATTACGATTGCTCTTATAATACTACTATTAGAGCGTTTCCGTGCATAGAATGCGAATCTGTGGTCGATTCTGCATTACGTAGGCTATTTAAATGACTAATCCATTTTTTTACAAATCGCAAAATCAATGAACTATAAATAAGTTAATGCATTTTTTAGAGCAAATATATGATAATTACGATTGCTCTTATAATAAAATAAGTTAATGCATTTTTTAGAGCAAATATATGATAATTACGATTGCTCTTATAATACTACTATTAGAGCGTTTCCGTGCATAGAATGCGAATCTGTGGTCGATTCTGCATTACGTAGGCTCTTTAAATGACTAATCCATTTTTTTACAATTCGCAAAATCAATGAACTATAAATAAGTTAATGCATTTTTTAGAGCAAATATATGATAATTAAGATTGCTCTTATAATACTACTATTAGAGCGTTTCCGTGCATAGAATGCGAATCTGTGGTCGATTCTGCATTACGTAGGCTATTTAAATGACTAATCCATTTTTTTACAAATCGCAAAATCAATGAACTATAAATAAGCTAATGCATTTTTAGAGCAAATATATGATAATTACGATTGCTCTTATAATAAAATAAGTTAATGCATTTTTTAGAGCAAATATATGATAATTACGATTGCTCTTATAATACTACTATTAGAGCGTTTCCGTGCATAGAATGCGAATCTATGGTTGATTCTGCAATATTTAGGCTATTTAAGTGACTAATCCATGTTTTTACAAATCGCAAAATCAATGAACTATAAATAAGTTAATGCATTTTTTAGAGCAAATATATGATAATTACGATTGCTCTTATAATAAAAAGGGTTAATGCATTTTTTAGAGCAAATATATGATAATTACGATTGCTCTTATAATACTACTATTAGAGAGTTTCCGTGCATAAAATGGGAATCTGTGGTCGATTCTGCATTACGTAGGCTATTTAAATGACTAATCAATTTTTTTACAAATCGCAAAATTTTAATAACTTCTCAAGAATAGAAAATTTGAACAAGATTTATATAAAGAGAGTGTTAAATAATAGAAGGAATTGAAAAATGGAATCAAAGTTGTTTACAACACTACCATTTCCCAACAATCTGTTTACGACGTTACAAGGTGGGAACTTTTGTCGTCCACTTTCATTAGTTGACTTAGTAAGGCAAGAAAGAAATACGTCAATATTTGTTACTTTTTATCTTCCTTTTAAATTTTGGTTATACTTTTTGAAAGTTTGTCCGTGAAAGTAATGCAATTTAAAACAAAGAATATATTACTTAAATTTTATAGCTACTTCTAGTTTGTCATAAGAGTTTGATACATTCATATTTTAGGTGTGTATTTCCACTTTGAAAGATAAAAATATGTCTTCCTCAATTAGTCTAGGATTTTAAATTGTATTACTTTTCTAAAAACCATCTCATGGGGAAACAATGAGTTGCTATTTTACTACATAACAAATTATAAAACGAAATTTTAAAGCATATTTTCCAAGCTTCTCATTGACTTACAAAAAACTTTGAAAATCAGGCTTGAATATTTGTTGTTAATATTTTATTCCTGAATTTGCCCACCTGAAATTTGGGGATTTTTTAAAATTACTATTCTCCGACCTCTCGTATAACAGTATTTTATTACACCTAAAACATACTTCAAGCATAATTTAGAAAATTTCTGTAACATTTGTTAGTTTTAGTTTCGAAAACCTATGGCCTACTCAATTTATTCCTTCATCGCTATACTTTTCGGAATAGTAGTTGTATCTGTTACTTTTTAACCTCTTGTAAGAGACAGCTATAATATCATAATTTAAATCGCCTGTTGGGGCACTTACAATCTAAAATTTTCTATGATCCCAACCATTTCTAAAGTAACTACTTTTCTAAGGTAAACAGTGTCAGTTATTCTTCGGTTAAAAATGGGATGTAGGTCTACTTACGGAAATGAATCATAGGTTACAACATCAAAGTATGGCATATTTTTAGAAAGGTCTAGGCCTATATTTCTAAAACTGTTCAGGACTGTATATTGAAAATGTAGGCTTAAATGAACTTTTACCTCGTCACAGTAGCGAACACCCAATGACAGGGTAAAGTGACACATCATTAATCAATAACCGAAGGCCATTAAATTATATCCTTAGGTTATCGGAGCTAGGTAAAGTTATAAACCATTAATTTACTGAAGTTCGATTTTGAAAAGAGTTAAAGAATGTATTTTAGTGTTTAACTTTAAATTAGCCTTAATTCAATAAAAATAAACAATATTTTTGGTATACATTGAGGTTAAAATAATAAATATAATTTAAACAAAATTAGTTGAACATAATAATTTTTTTAGATTTTTTGTGAAATCTGAATAGGAAATTTTAATAACATTACGCAGACAGGAACGTTTATATTATTATATGTAACATTCTAAACAATCTTCTCAAAAATCTCAAAACTAGAACTAGGGTAAAGTCATCTAATATGGTGATATACATTATATAGTGATAGTTCCTTCACGTTCATTCACTAAATAACGTTACTTTTATTTTACTTGTTTTCAACGCCGATAGATAGCGAAGGGTGTATACTTTCGAACTTAATGGATCAAATTGAGTGACAACTCTTTGTTTACATGCAAAAAAACTTTTAGCTCGTTCTTGGTTGTGTTTTTTCGGTTGTTTATAGTAAGAGTGCGACTTATATAATATTAATTTTAAATAATCAATTGTGTTACATTTGGAAACATAAGTGTTACATTATTTTGTTCAGAATAATATGTAGAATTTTCTTTGTATATTTTTTTTAACCGGGTACTTGTTATTTGGTTGTCATAACCTTAAAAAGTGAAGTGAAATTCTAAGGATTTTTGGTGAGTTGTAGCCTCAAATTTTTACGTTGTGACGATTTTTATTTTTATTTTTTATTTGGGCAATGTACTGGTAAAGTTAATGCGATAAACTATAAATACAAAGTATAAAGAACATAAACATTTTTGTAAAACATATTTAGGCAAAAATGTTTTATCACCATATAAGGTTACCTTTTTTTTGTAATTTTTTTAAATTGTACTATGGCTCCTAAACGAGACTCAAAATTAAACAGTATTGAAGACAAATCTAAGAGGAGAGAATACAACTCTAGTGATATCATTGAAGCCCATAACATGGTAAAAAATGGTGTTCAATTTATAAAGCATCCAAAGATTGCAATGTTCCGTGGTCCACACTTAAACGGTATGTTAAGGAAACCTGTGGAGATGAACATACTTTTGTCATAAAGAAACTAGGTAAACCTTATCCTTTAACTTCTGAGATGGAAGTTAAATTGTATAATTTTATAATTAAAATGCAGGAGATAGGGTTTGTTCTAACGGTGCTGAAGATAAGGCAGATGGCTTATAAAATTGCTGAGAAAGGAAGAAAAGCACACCATTTCAATGGTCCTATTTCTATTGAAAGAAATATTGCTAGTAAAATGTGGTGGTTTCGATTTAAATCTCGATATGGTCTAACCCTAAGAGTTCCAGAAAACCTTTCAGCCTATCGAGCTTCTTGCGCCAATAGAGTGATTCTAGATGATTTTTTTAATAAACGTAAAAGTCTGACCCAAACAATTGGTGTTTTCAACAATCCTTCAAGACTGTGGAATGTTGATGAGACAGGTTTACAGTTTATGGTGAATCAGTCCAAGGTAGTTACAAATATCGGCAAAAAATATGTCTATCGAAGGCAGTATTTTGACTAAGGAGAAACGCAAATACTAGTTGGGTGCGTATGTGCAGATTGTACATAGCTACCTAAAATAATCATCTTCAAATGAGTAAGGTGGAATGACAACCTTACAAATGACTGTCTACACAACTGCCAGGTCAAGTTGTCAGCAAAAGGTTGGATAAACCAACAGCTGTTTGAAGAATGGTTTGATTTTTTCATTGCTTCAATTCCATCTGACCGGCCAGTGGTTCTGTTGATGGATTCCCATGGTTCTCATGTAACGCCTGAAATAATTGAAAAGACCAAACAAAATGTCATATATTTACTTACATTTCCGAGTCATACCACTCATTTGCTTCAGCCTTTGGATGTTGATGTCTACAAGTCACTGAAATCCCACTGGAGTGGAAGAATAAGTGAGTTTATCGTTTCTAGTCCTACTGAAAAACCATCTCGGTTTAATTTTCATACATTATTCAATGTCGCTTTAATTGAAAGTTTTTCTAGATCCAACATAAAAAATGCTTTCAAGAAGACTGGAATTTCACCATTTCATAAAGACTCTATCTCTGACGAAGCCATTACTCCATCAGCGCTAACCGAACAGACATTAGCTTCATTTCCATCAGATATGCCATCAGAAGCTACTTCAGCTTCTGACAAAGCGAACGATCAAACAATTATCAACACAGTTCCAATGAATGTTGATGATATATTGACTATACCTTCAACTTCAGGTTATCAGCCTAAAAGGAGACGCTCCAGCATTTATTCTCCTACAGCAAGAATATTAACACCAACGGATAGACCTACAAAAGTTGTAAAATCAAAACCTTGGCGTCCATCAAAGGTAGGAAAGTCAAGAAGCAAGTCTACATCTGAATCCAGTGAAGTAGTTAGTGATGACTGGAAATGTCAAGAATGTGGTGGTCTTTATTCAGATGATGTAAAGGAAAGAAATGGTGCAAAATGGGCTCAATGCTCATTTTGTATGTTTCGCTATCATGAAACATGCCAGTCTCCAGATTTTATTGAAAGTGAAGGTGTTTATATGTGCGATTTGTGCATGCAAAAATATTAATAATAATTTATGTTGCCCATATTATGTTATAAAATTCTAATGGACAATTAGGTAATTAATTGAAATAAATAGGTATTGTATTGAGCTATAGAAATAAGAACACTTAGTAATCACTAGGCCAATCCTTCATATTATTTAAAAATAAATAATAATGTTATTTTATAAGAAAGACAATATAAATGGAACATTGTTATTATTTAAAAACATGAAATGAGTGATGTAAATGTGTTTTAATATATGTATGTCAAGTTTTTTCAAATTTCATTAGTGTCACCATATAATATTACTACTGTCACCAAATAAGAAACCCTATCTCCATATAAGAGTTCCAATAGGTAACTCACTATTTTTATTTTTCTTGCAAATTAGTTATCATTAAAATTATCTTGTATATAATGGTACATCTTTCGCATTATGTCTTCGTCAAAAGGTTTGATAGCTTAGTACCAGCCGATACGGTGAGAGCGCGACTGTAACAAACGAGCAGACTTTTGCGCTGACCGTTTAAATTGTGAAATCTGTAAGGCGGTTTAATAGTTGTAACACTGTAATAACGTTCGCAGCTACAGCCAACGTATTTACCCGCGTTGTCGATGAAATCATGAAACTCAACCACTGCTTGCATGTTTCAACCTATCTGCCTCAGGTGAGAGTACAAGTCACAACTGAGACAAAATGCACACAAATCGGCTAATTTATCGCGTAGTCACAGATTACGTAATCTTTTTAACAACACCCAAAAGCAGGTTATAGACAATATGTAAATCGTGAATAATCAAGCAGTAACCGGAAGTATTAGGCGGAGTATTGTCAGACGCCTCGATTTCAAGTCTTACATATACAGGCCCTGATTTGATCGTATCGTTTTGTTTCAAACAATCGATTACAAAAATCGGTGCTATCCCTTTAAATGTAGACAAGTCTAGACACGGTGATGGTTCGCGTGAATAATAGGACTGTTGAAATCCAACGTACATGTCGTACAAAATGGCGATGTCGCCGAGAATATTATCGTAGGGAAAGTACTCAGAGTTGAGACACAATTTTACATCCGTTACCTTGCAACTGTCAAACCCTGAAGCGTTAGCTTTGATGTTGTTTTTGCGATCGGTTTGCATAGCGAAAATTACGTAACGAGGTTTTTCCGGCTGCGAAGCGGTCTTTACAGTCCAGGTGAAATGCTTCGTCGCAGTTAAACCGGGGTATTCTATTAGTTCCCATTTCTGGTGTGGCACGTGAACGGTGACATTGCGTTCAATCATTTTCAAAAGTTTTAATTTTATCGGATCGGCTACGGAGACGTGTGGAACTCGCGTCTGAGTATTTATTTTCAGATGAATATCTGTCTCATCTGTGCTAACTATTGCTTTAAAATTTGAAAATGATCGCAAAAGGACAAGCTCCTGTTTCACATTGACTTCAATTCTATTGTAATCCTCGAAAAACCCCATCAGCATACGCAACGGTATAACCACGTTGAACTCTTTGCAATCGTTACCTGTTTTACTCACTCCTAGCCCACCGCAATTTCCGAGTTTATTTTTTTCGTGTTCGTGCAACGAAAGCAAGTTCTTGATGGTGGTCGTTATACCGACACTCCTGCTTCTGTCTATTTCGTTGCCTCCGATTTCGTATCTGATATCGTGGAAAAGAAAAGCCATAGCGTTATTTACCAAAGACACTTTTAACGGTTGCTTCTCCGTTTTTTGTAGCCTTCAACGTACCTCTTACATGCAGCGTGCTCTAAAAAGGAACCGTATTTACATCCTGCTGATGAATGGGGGTACGAATTTCATCGTTATTACCAAACGTAGCGGACGAGTACGGTCGATGAGTATGGTACTCTAGCCCGTTGAGGGTGTTGTCGTACTCGGAACTACAGTCGTTTTTCATTGTTCACTTTAAAACCCAAAGATCTGAGGAACCTAACGTTTCGCAGTGTTAACTATGCCGTCGTCGGACATAAACTGCCACCCTGCTTATAGAAGCACTCGTTAAATATTAGCCCCATCTCGACGTCTACGTAAATGTAATCGTACGGAAATGTCTTCTCCACGGAAATCTATTATATCACCTTTCTGATCTCGTAGACTTACAGTGATATTATGAATGACGCTTACGTTGACAGGTAAATATATTACGCTATGAGGGACATCTACAATTTTATAACCAGGAGGTACCTGAGAAAAAAATTGGTGCAAATTATGGCATTCTATGATGTTTTGAAACGATCCTGCAACTATATTGCAAACCACGCGAATCACATTAGCCCTGAGGATATCTACAGGCCGGTCAGAAGTGTGTTTATGATTTGCTTCTAATTTCTTTTTACTGAACCCCATCAGCTGGCCTATAGACATTGCCTTGTCGAAAAAGATTGCGTGCGAACAATTTATTTTTACTTTGAGTGTGTTATTATTCGTTGTCAATACTAAAACAGTATCGGGAACTAGTTTCGTTTTAATATACCTCTCAATATCGGATATTCCGTACAATCCGGTCGGTAATGAAATCGTGTGAATATCATGATCATCACCGTAATGAAAACGATTGTTTACATTCCCAACGATGTTCGGTATCGAATTGTATGTTGCCAGATCGATAAAACCTATTTCCCACTCGCTTTTTGAAACATCAATTGGTGGGAAAAAGTACCATGACAAAACAGGTATGCGATCTGTTAGCACTATACTCATGACGTCAGAAACTTTAAACACAAATGACCGCAAACGACTGAGTTGTCTATTTGATTTCTCCTGTAGTTATAGTGTACGTTGGCGTTTTCACCAAAATTCCTACTTAGCTCAATTGGCGGTCGCAGATACCCGATACTATCATAGTACTCTATACAGTTTCCTCTCTTTTTGTAACATACCCAATGGGTGCCGGGCTGGTTATACTATCCAAATTCACGATAGCCGATTCGTTTCTTAAAAGTCGTGCAGGTAATTTATCTCTCATGTATACACATCTGAACCACAGTACTTCCAAGGCTAAAGCGTATCTTTCCATTTCTATATTAGTCAACAGTCTAACGGGTATAGTCCTACAGCATTTCGAGGTTTTTTTTCGTAAATCTTTTCTTCCCGCGACCATGATTCTTGTACGGTTTCAAGTAAAGCCCTTTGCCTTGCAGATGTTTCAGCAGCTGTTGAACGGTCGGCTGACGAGGACGATGTTTTTTACCCCCACCAAATGCCGTCTTAGCTTTCATTGTCGCCGCTACGGCCAAAGCAGCAGCGCGTTCACAGAGCGATGCGTCACCCGCTTTGACTCTGCCCCAAGCTTTCCCCGCTAATATTCCGTCGGCTATGCGTCTGTTATCTGAATCACTGTAATTGCTGTATGCGATATCGTGTTGTTTACAGGCCTCGCCCAACGGATTTATACCTTTATCACTACGCGCCAACCGTGTCATCAGTTTTGTCCCCGGTCCGCAATAATTGTGCGATGGTAAGTGTAATTTGACTGGTAGTAAATCGATAGCTTTATTCAAAACACCAGACACTAGTCCACGTCCTGTCTTTACGACACCGCGTTTACGACTAACAGGTGTGTTCCATTTGACACCCATTCTATTAATCAACCATGACAGTCACTGCGCCTACTTATAAAATATATCTTTCAAGATTGCATATAACTCGCGGAGTCTAGTCGTCTTCATGCAACGTATTTTCAAAAAATCGAAAATATCTTTTTCAACGGCCGTCACAGCTTCCAGAAATTCTTTGTACACAAAAACCTGATTGTCGGCGGTGAAGAAATAACGATTTCCGTCCATACATCTGAAACCGCGGCGCAAATCGTTTGTTAAACCGTGTTTATTTCGGTTATAGGCCCTTGATATAAACCGGTGTACCTACATTCATCATATCTCATTACATAGATGTTGTCGTAGAGGACAATTGTTTTACCAAGATGACTGTTGAAAATAGCGTTAACCGTCTTCATCGGCCGTCCTATCCAATCTTTCAGCGTGTACATATATCTTTTCAAAAGACTAGGATATTCTATAGCGTAAACCCATCCGTGAGCAATGAGCACCATATCTCCATTGGGTGATTGATAAACTGCAGTAACGTTTGTAAAACCGGTTCGCATATAGCTTAACCATTCCGAAATGATTTCGGGTTTCGGATCAGCTTCTCTCTTATTCGGATCCAAATGCAATATCCACACATACTGTCCGTGAAGCAAGTACGTATGTTTCATAGCGATTAAAACACCGTCAAAACCGCGGACAGAGCATAAATCGATAGTTTTTATTTCTGTTTCGATCGTAGTAGGGGTAGGACGAAGTGTAGTGGTGGAGCTGATGGTAGTAGGGGTAGTAGTAGTTGTGGTGGTGGTAGTGGAGGTGGTGGTGTTGGTGGTTGGTTTTGCACCATATAGATACTGAATTAATAATATCGTCTGAAGATAGGTCCAAATAATACTGGATATATTTCGGGTGCTCGTATAGGCATTTATTATCGAATCACGTTTCATATTATGATACAGTCCTAGAGCGTGCCCAATTTCGTGAACCGGAACGGCGTAAAAATAGTTACGGCCATTATCGGATGTAGACATTGTAAAATCCCACTCTTCTTCGTTATCGAAGTGTATCTCTACTTTCGATTGAAGCACATGAGGCGCCAAAGCGTGGGCAACTACTCTTCCTCTAGCGTCAAATGTAGTACCGCACATTGTTCCTTCCGACGTTTTATATGTTCAGCGTCCCCGGATAATATAGCGATATTTGGTCTTGTCGAGTCGAGAGTAAAAGTCAAAGGGATATATCTACTCCAGAGATTGAAAGCGTGCGAAGCGATATTGAGATATTTTCTATTACCATAATTATTCCAAGTCAGTCTGTTGATAACCCATTTACGGTTGGTCTTAGCCAGAACTATACTACTACTACTACCGGTAGTTTCAGTATATCCGCAAAATACCGTCGGCGTCGTGATAGGGGCAGGCGAAGAGGTTGCGAGCGATGAGCTCAACAAGGCGAACAGTAACGTCAGCTTGAAGAACATTTCCACGACTGATATTATTTATAAAGTCTTCCCGTATTTATTATTGCCTATTGATATGACCTTGTCGATCTGTATCTATATTTCGATAGGCTTCGACAGCTCTCGCATTAGCGTGTCTCGTAGGTTTTGAATAGCCATATTCAATTGCCTTTGCGAAACAGCATCGTTATCAGCTATACCTTCGGCTATCCCTGATAAGCGCTTAGAGTTTAACCAGTAGTAGTCGCCTGTCTCGTCGGAATGCAAAGTGTATTTCCTTATCCAAGATTTAATTTAATGAAGCTGACGAAGGTTAAAAGCGTCAACATCGTTGACACCGTCTCGAACATTAGTTATACATTTTCCGTTTGCAATATACATTTCACTGATCGGCAGTAGGGTGAGAAACAGCGAATTTTTATTAGAAAATCCAATGTTGTCACATCTTGTTGGTACAAAGGTTCTTCTACCTGAGCGAGCCGCCTATTTTGAAAACTCCAAACAGTTTTGTCTTTTCGAGGTACCCTATCGTCCACGTATAATTTTGTAGCAGCGTCGTTTTTATACAAAGGCGCTTTAACATTACATATGGCCACTTCGTGAGCGTCCACTTTACCCTCTGCTTTTTCGATAAGAAATTATCTCTGGCGTACTTCATGTTAATAGCGTCAGAGTCTTTCATAGGCGCCGATTCACCGCACAACCTTTGGCCGCCAATGAAAAATCAATCTGCTAGTTTAATAGGAACCAACGATTCAAAGTAGGCTCTCGTTACGGCATCATCTTTTTCTTTTGGCTCTCCGGGACCTCCCAAAAGCAAGCCTTTTGTATGAAGTCTAATCTTTATTCGAGTCAAACAGTTTTGTTCGAGACACGTTTTGGACACTGCATCGTCGTCCTCAACGGGTTGGCCTAGACCGCATACAGAATAGCGTTTAGTGTAGTATTTTTTCCTCTCCTCGTCAAAACCCAAACAGTTATTAGCTATCGTACCCGCATTGACGGCAACGCTGTCCTCAATAGGATCACCAACATTGCCCAATAACTTACCTATCGCGTCATAATGATTACCATCGGGAGTCATACCTATACCGTGCTGTTGATGATGGGGGTGGGGAGCAATTGTGTTATCACAATGTGATAACACAATGATATGTGCCTAGCGCAGTAAATTCACGCCACATTCGCCCCTTTAATGTACGATTCAGGCGTTCCACTATCGAGGCCTTCTTATCGAAATAGGTAGTGTAGTGATTGATTTTGTATTTCTTCATCAATTTACCTACATGAGTGTTAAACCACTCCTTACCTTGATTGGTTTGAAAGTTTTTCATAGGGTGTATTTTCAAAATAGGTTCCAGTGTGGCAGCCACTTCAGACCCTGATTTTTATTTTAAGGGGAGCGCAAATGCGAATTTAGTCAAACAGTCTATCATGGTCAGTATGTACCTGTAGCCGTTGTTGTCTTTAGCGTGTGGAATCTTTTCCACCAAGTCGGCTTGATATAACTCGTCTACACCTCTTAAATGTACTCTGGGTGTTTTGAAATTTCGTCTTACGGGCTTGTGCAACTCAGCCGCAATTGATCGTCTGATGTCCATCACGTATATGTCAGTGTTTACACGAATGCAGGGATATTTATGGTAGATATCTTGATAGGGTATGCATAGATGAGACGAGAATGTCTGTGAGTGAGTAAACACTGAAAACGATAATACTCGTTATATTTTAGGGTCAATGTTTTTAGATATGTATTATCATTTCTACGTGTAATTTAGAGGTGTCCTTCAGGTACTACATTATCATCGGTTGATGACACTGTTCAGACTATGGGGTATCCACGCCTAACTGCGACCGCAATGAGCGGCGTCCGTGTGTTGCGTGTCCGTCAGGCGTAAGCCTACCGAGCTCCTGCAATGTGATAGATTGATTCCCGTAAAGACGATTGGTTATCTGATTTCAACGTAATTGTAGGTCGTTTAAACTGCGTGTAAGTTGGTCGGTTTAACGGTACGTAAACCAGTGTTTCAATGTTGTTTAGTTGAAAACGTTTGTCATTTGATCTAACCGATCATATGTTTGGTGATTTCATGTATTATTGTTATAAACAACCCCCACCCCCGGGACGACCACGAAAACAAGCCCACATCTACCCACTAGCACCCCAAACACAACACGTTTTCTTACGTTAGTTTAGGTTAAGACAATAGCGCGACGCAATCTTGTTTTTTAAGAAAAACCATCCCCCACACCCGGGGCAACCCCCACATCTACCCACCACCACCTCAAACATCATTTAAACATACAACACTTAGGGGTGGGTTAAGTAAGGTGGCGTCCTGTATTGTCCCAAAGTATCCTCCTTTCTACTCAAACCATTACAAAATACTGTTCTACTATATTTACCTACATGCTTACCAGAACAAGAAGGCCCTCGAAGTCCTTCAACATGGACATCTAAAATTACTAACACCGGAACCATTACAAAATATTTTTCCACTACCAACATGCTTACCTAAACAAGAAGACCCTCGAAGTCCTTTAAAATAGACTTTACATCTACGTCACAATTACTATCAATACCAGCATGCCTACCAGAACAAGAATACTTCGAAGTCCTTCACCATAGACATCTACAATTACTATCAACGGAACCATTATAAAATATTTTTCAACATGCCTACCAGAACAATAAGGCCCTCGAAGTACTTCAACATGGACAATCTACAAGTAACAACGGATGCTGGACAATATACACATAGAATCGAACGTGGATCGATTCTAATAGTGAAGATTCTGTGTGTCAGAGCTCCGGACGACAAAGACCTTCTTGTACTCGCATTAAACACTACAACACATCTGCCTATCTCGTAGCTCAGTCGCTAGCGTTCCACGCCAGCAAACCAAACGTCCACGGTTCGATACCCGGACACACAATTCTAATTTGTCTTCAAAAACATACGTCAGCGCCAGAACAAGATGGCACTTTGGCTCCCCCACCAGCAACCCTACGCATCGTCCAGGGGTGGGGTTTAACTAGCAGCATCTACCAATCACTGTCAAGGGGCGGGGCTTAGGAGGTGGGGGTAACAAATACAGATCTCTCATTGGGGGGATAAAGTATACTCATATTTACCTCTTTTCTTCTTAGTTATTTATTATTTTATTTTTGATTGCTTGCATTATCTGAATATGTTGCAAAAACGTTCAGCAAATTCCTTGTATTTACAAACCTAGCAAAGCATAAAACTATATCTTTACAAAATAAATTATTATAAAGCTCCCAGTACCCTCCCGCGTTTCTTATGATGAATAATGCGTAACATAACGAAGCATACGTTTCATAGAACCATTATGTCTGAGGCTACAGCAATACAAAGCTAGGTCTTAGTCGTTGATGTTTCCCAAGATCCTCCTGTCTCATGAAAAAAATACGTTTCCCCCAAATTCGTCATTTATAATATCCAAGACGGGATGTTAAATGTCTAATCATGTGTTATTTAGATAATTCATGTGTTAACTTGGAAATTTTGATTGAACATATGCATGAGAACCACTATATTGTAAAGCTGTTGACCGTGCAAATCCACATCAAAAGAAACAGCCGCCGCTTTAGGGAGTTTTCAAAACAATCATTCCATTTTCATACATCTAAATTAGGTGAGAAAACAGATTCCTTCACTTGTCACAGGTGCCGCAATTACTGGTACAAACACGGGAATACAGAAACTAAATATCTATTCTTTGAATCGCTACCTATTACGAAAGTGTGACTTCATCACATCTGTACTATTTTTTTTCCATTTACTTCATTTAGTGTTTTATATCAAAAATGTTTTTCATTTAAGAATTCAATTTAGTAAGTTTTATAGCACAATCTAACCAAGCTATATCAATCACTAATTCATTATTCCGTATATTTTCTTAGTATACGAGACAAATTTCATTCATATTTATGCACATAAGAAATAGAAGGAATTTATTATATTATTTTCGAAACTATTGCAGTAAATGTAATTGAATTTGATTAATAAAATTAAAGATTATATGTATTTTAATGTAGGTCCCAGAATACATCTTCAGCATCTGCACATTTCCACTTAACTTTAGACTTAATATAGGTAAGCAACATAGGAGTAAACGTTCTTTATACTCCGACTATTTCAGGGGTGTTAATTAGTGTACCCTAGACAACTGGTGATGAGATTTTTACTCCAAACAGTTTAATGGTAGCGCTGTTATTCTGCCCATAAAAATTAACGTATAACACTACAATTTTACCAATAAATTTCAAATCACTTTCGTTTCCTGGAAGAATTACGACTACTTTTCTGTGTTTCTGTTTAAAGAATAATGTTAGTCCATGTATAATGTTTCATTATAAAGGAGATGTTTCGAATATTCAAATGTTATATAACCAGTTTTCATTCGTTGAGAATACGAGTTATAGTGTACTTCATAAATTTACGGATCTTTTTCGTAAGTTATTATTTACATAAACTATGAATATCGGGTTTACAAACAATCGCTGAATTCCCTTCCTCACTCAGCTACCACAGCTTTCTGGCGAATCGAAAAAATACTTGTAGAATTAAATTATGTGCGTCTTGTATTTATTATAACTTTTTTAATTAAATGTACACAACGTTTGTCTGAAATAGGTGCAACGTCGAAAATAATTGCTGTAAGTTTTTAATAAAGCAAAGAGGGTTCCTTTTCTTTTTATTGCATTCTAAGGGCAACCCGACCTTTGTATTACGTCTGTCTTTCACTCTTGACATTCTTCTCTATTTCGGGATGGAAATCTTTGTTCAGATATAAATTCTTGAGGTAGATTTATTCCTTATACTTCTATTTTCTTGCCCGACATGAAAACAATATATGTATGATAAAATGAACGTAATACATATATTTATTTTATAACTTGTAAAACGTATAAGTTAAAGTTCTGTTCCACAGTTAAATTGTGTATTTTCTCAAATGTAAAAAATAATTAATATTTTTGCATTAGAATGCTAAAAGCAGGCCCCTCACGATAAACATAAATGATAGCTTATTTTAAAATATCTTGAATACAAGACACAATGACACAATGACGTTTAAATTTCTACGGTGAAACGTGTATGACACTGGGATCATTGGTAAATTAATATTTGTCATACAATCAAAAGGTATTGCAGATACATGCTTTTGGGTGTTATAAGGTTCCATAGCAAATTTAGACTTTGCCACTTCATTCCACGTTCTATACTTGGTACTAGAACTTTCAGATTGAACCTAAGTTCTATTCTTTGGATGGTACGAAGATTGTAGTAACAAAATACTGGACTGTCTTATGTAGAATTATTAGTGGTATTCTTTGAGATCTATACAGATCTTGTATACCTAGGTTCTTTAATTTGAGTGTGCATGGATTACAACTGTCTAGCATATTCTTCAGCACAGTCCGCAAGTTTAAATCACTTCATTCTCTGCTCTAGACTTGCTACTAGTACTTTCAGATTGAACCCAAATTCTATTCTTTGGATGGTACGAAGATTGTAGTAACAAAATACTGGACTGTCTTATGTGGAATTATTAGTGGTATTCTTTGAGATCTAGACAGATCATTTATACCTAGGTTCCTTAATTTGAGTGTGCATGGATTACAACTGTCTAGCATATTCTTCAGTACAGTCCACAAGTCTAAATCACTTCATTCTCTGCTCTAGACTTGCTACTAGAATTTCAGATTGAACCCAATCTCTATTCTTTTGGATGGTAGGGAGATTCTGATAACAAAATACTGGATTGTGTTAAGTGGAATTACTAGAGGTATTATTTGAGATCCGGACAGATCTTGTTTACCTAGGTTCCCTAATTAGACTGAAGAGCAGGGAGAAGGTGTTTTGAAACGTTTCTACTATCCTGTCATGAAGAATGTTTCTCCTTCAACTACTCTTTCAACTGCCTTAGCTGAGATTATTTCTTTACTGCAAGATCTTTGCATGCTCTAATGGTGTCAATTTGGGACATACATAATTTTAATTGGTTATTTTCTTTGCAAAGTGTGCAAAATATAAGTAGCCGAATTTCTATCAGTGACATATCCTTTAAACGTTCAATATCCAGGTGTAGCAACTCTTTTCTCCTAGTTAACATATTTCTTTTCCTCTTGCATAATTAACTTTAATTTTATTTCACATCTTTCATCCCTATTCTTTCTGCTTGTTAATTAAATTGTCTATCAGTTTATATTATAAGTATTGTTTATTGAAATATAAACATCATACCATGTTCCAGTAAAATAGTAGCCAGAAACCCCTTGTGTCTTCGCAAAGTAACTAACATAATCCAATGAACTTGCGGTTTGTCCCTCGCGCATTTATTGGAGACACGCTCTAAGTACGAGACATAAAATATTTTTGCAAATAACTAATATTCGAATCGGTTGATACTGTCGGAAACGAGCATCAGACATGGAACGTTTTGAATAGAAATCTGCATGTATCCTTTAGACTTGCAATTTTGGTTTAAACATCAAACTTGAAAACATGAATATTAGAGAAAATGTTAGCTTGAGGCGATTCGCATGGAGATCATGGTAGCAATTTGATAAATATATCGTGTACCTCAGAGAAAACAACGATATTTAGTACATTTTACATAGCGTTAGCTCACCAACTATAAATTTATAGCCGTACTTAGGATTTATAAAATATAGCTCGTACTTGGGTAAGGATTGCTATTTTATTTCATCTGAAGCTGAAAAAACTGTTGAACAAAACGAATTATAAGTTTTCCATTTCTATTTTATTAGGACGTGACATCGCTCCAATCAGGATCGGTTTGCTGAAAATTTGAAAACTATAATAGAAAAGGTGCTAGGAAAGTCATCCAGAGCACAACACCCTAGAACCCTCACATTCATTATGTCAGACAAGTCATATTTTATTATAAAACATGAGATCAGTTACATTCCTAGATGGAAAATCTAAATAGTTCTAAAAACGTAACTTCTCAATGTGACGTCAGAATCAATATAGGTGTTTGTTACATATATTAGTAATATATACGTAACGCTACGTTATATGAGTAACATTACTTACCTCACTGTTTAGTGCAAAGTTCAATGTGACTGTATTTGTATTTACAAACATGCCTTAGTATTTTCCTTCCTGGAGTGAATATAGGTTTAGGAAATCTAAAGTGAAAACAAGGATGAAATGTATTTTGAGCGCAACTAATTTTCTAAATAGTTTTTAGATTATTAAATACAAAAATAGGTTACATTTTCAAAAATCATAGAATACACATATATATTGTAAGAGCGAAGAAGAATTTAAAATTTTAGAGTAGAACAATGCGTTATTTATTGGAGAATATTCCATTAAAGATTTGAATACGCGTAAACAGATTTATAACATATAACTATTGAAAGTCATATATACACTTAACTTTTCAATTGTTACACAAATAATTGCCAATAGTAAATAGGCGAGTTGTGTTCCTAACCCTTTATAGGAATCCTATCTCTTATCCATCTCTTAGTCTTCTTCAACCCTAGAGGACTCGCACTGGGTGATTACTCTTCCCGTGAGTTTCCAACAAAGATTAAAAAACAGTTGCAAATCCTGAAATACTTCCACCCCCTACATACCTTCTAAAGGACTTGCCCTGTATCTATTTCTGTCCCCACATCACGTAGTTTTAAAATGTTTGTTAACTTATAACGTTTGTAACGTTTGTAAATGAAGTCATCGTTGCAACAGCTTGGTAAGTTTTTACCCCCCACGAGTCGTCACGTTGCATTACTCGTTTCTATGAGTAAACCATATTTCTATTTGTATTTTGCGAGTATTTTATAAGGGCAATTTATTTTTATTATTATTGTGCAAGGTTTTGATAACACAAATTAATTTCCATTTGTTTTTTTGCAAAATTGCTATGAGTGTTTTTATATTGTTTTGTTGCTTGTTAGGATTTTATAAGTGAAATACGTTTTAATTTATAAACGTAATAATCTATATTTTAAATTATCTATGTTCATATTTTGTCATGGCAGTAAGAGACCACACAAGTTTTATAAATCGTTTGTTACAAGAGACGGAAAATGAAGTATATGGAGAATCTCAAAGTGAAGAAAGTGATAATAATGTTTAGGAAAGTGTAAATTATTCCGAAAGTAAACAAAGATCTTATACTTATGTTGATTAGGCTAGTGTTGTTTACGAAGATGTTGACAGAGGTTTGGATTTTGGAATTGAAAATCTAAGTAACTATGGCAATATAAATAACGTGAATGATAGTTTGGAGGGAAATTACGCTAAAAACTGTCTCTTAGAACTTATCTTGGATGAGTACACACTTGACAAAGATAATTTACCTTTACTACTATGCCAAATCAAAAATTGACAAAAAAGGTAAAGCGGTTGTCTCACCGACAAAATGGACTTGATCCATTACATAGTGTCATGCACAAATTAATATATACAGACAAAACAGGGTAAATTTGCTATATAGAGTGAGATAGGGAGATACGAAGGAAACATTTTTTGTAGAAATTGAAAAAAATGCTATGCTAATTGTGGGTAAAATGTTTGTATGGCCCATTTGGTTGAAGTATGTGAAGAGTTTTTTTGACGCATAAAAAATTTCTTGTAAGTGTTTTTTTCATATATTTTATAATATAACAAAATATGTTTAGATATGTTTTTAATTTATAACACTAACTATTTTATTGATATACCTGAAACTAGTTTTGGTAAAAAATACCCCCAGCGAGCTCTGGAGCAGGTCTAACGGGTATCAGCGCTAGCCCTCTAAGGTTAACAAGCATAATCCCTAAATATATAATTGTGTCCTGTATAACGTCAAGTCAATGGTGTTTATTTGGTTGCACACAAAAATATTATGTAACGGTTTGTTAGTTAAATAAGAATGCATACCAATTTACAGCAATTTACGTATTCAAAAAATAAATAAGGTTTAATAATTAGGTGTAAAAGACAAACATGTAGTATTAAATTTTTGGTTATGAAACTGGAATTTCATAAAAATACTTCCGTTTAGATTTTAAATGGTATTGAAGTTATTAAATTGTGATACACACAGATTTTTTCAACCATTTAGTTTTTGTTCCTAAAATGTTATAATGTTTTGTTCGAAGGAGATGTTAAAGTATGATTTAATGCAATGCAATTTATATTCTTATAGATTATTCTTTCCAATACAAAGAGTAACTGCATACAGAAAAATGTAGCAAATATGAGCATACACATTGCTTAGGACAATTTAAATTATATTAAGAAACATATTACCACCAGTACAGGGTTTTCTAACAGACGTGAGTAAAGATATATCGCAATAATATATTGGAAATAAAGTTATTAACATTCAGTGAGTGAGCGTGTGTCGACAAGAGATAGACAGTAACATAGAATACAACAAAATAAGGATGGGAATATGGATTTCTTTGTAATAAATGCTTTCAATGTTTACAATTTTACTATTTAATACTTTTACATTTGCATCAATAAAATAATATAGTTTTACAATAGTTTTAATGGCAAAGCTAAAATATTATCTCAGAGTCTTTCATATTTTAATAAATGCATTAAAAAGAATTTGACTTGCCACTCTATAATTGGGTAACATCAATAATTAAATAAAGCAATTGTACTATTAGGTTTATAGTTAAATATATAAAAATGCCCCATCTACAAAACCTATGAATCTTAATTAATCTTTACAACTAAAACTTAAAATAATTTCAGATTCAGAAACATAATTTACAGTTTTATTTTATTGTCATACTTTATTATTTGATACCAGATTTTATTTAATAATAAAACTAGTCTCATTAGACCAACCAAATACTGTTCTTGCATTATCTTACTATAAATACTGATATAACTAGAGAGCCCACTAATTCTATAGTTTTTGTCCAGACATTGTCAATTATATATATTAGAACTAGCACAACACAACACTACACTACAATTACTCTTAAGCTTTGGTTCTTTACAATCTTTCAACCATTTACTGAAGAACCCCTAGACTTGAATGAACTAGAGGTCTCTTTAAAAGTTCTTAGGTCATATTCTTTACATATACAATTGTCTTCAGAATAATCAGATCTCTGTGTTATCGAAAATGTTTTATATTTACATACCAAGGGGCCTTGTCGTTATTTGTGAGTAACTTGTTTTAGAATATCTGAAGAATGTTTACTATAGATTCAATTGCTCATACTTTTGCTGCCATAGAACCAAACGGGTGTCAAGATCTGATTGTACACTTTTATTTTATTTTCCAAAGAGAGGTTTGAATTTCTACCCAAGAGCCATTAGTGTTCACGGCGATTGATATTTAATTCCTCCTTCACCTCTGAGAGATGACATCCTTGTTACGTAAGATATCCATTTTTACCATTCTCTCTATAGACAACAATAATAACTGATATTGTATTTCCATTCTGATCAAGATTAAAATAAAATGTTGAGTTTTGATTTAAAAATTTCGAAAATATGATAATTTATAGTAAAACCAAGAACTACGTGTTGAATATATACAAAGATCCACTGCCTACAGATATTTCTATTTCCAGTCTCATTATTCTCTATCATTTAATTTTAAAGGCGATTTCACATTCTATTCATGTGGCCAATGCTTCGTATTCTCAAATAATATCAATTCATATTTAGGAACGCAATAGTTCATATTTACATTGATTTACGTTCAAATATGTTCTTCCACGAAGCTATGGATGTTTGCTTTGTTAAATACACTGTTTCGTGCAAACCTATACCTGTGAGGTAACTAACAAGCATTCTCATGGTTAAGAGAGACTGTACGAGAATTCATTTTAAAAAGTTTCGAGTGTTAGAACGATATATATATATATATATATATATATAAATATATATATATATATATATATATATATATATATATATATATATATATATATAATGTAGTTAATAGTAACAATGCTTACACGGTTTATAATAGTTTTGTAATTAAATAACTATTGTTTACTACGTATTACATTTGTTAATTCAATGTTTTATGTCAAAAGCTATAATTTGAACCAAACTTGCTCGAAATGAAAAGTATAAATGTTAACTAGTAATGTATTTATTTTAAAGGCAGAATAATAAGGCGCCTAAGAAATCCAGTCAATTCATTCGAAATATTGATTTTGCTGATTAACTACTTGTTTCTCTTATACATTAAAAATAGTGTACAAAATGTGTAAATACTGGTTTGACATTCCAAAAACACTAAGGAATATAAAACTACTTAAAGTAAATGTAAGTATATTTATGTAGGAAAGACGCACTTTATAACAACAAAACAATTTAAGAGGTATAAAAATAAACTCTAGTACCAGAATACTAACTATTAAAATTATACCACCAACATCGAGTATATTTGAATCGTGAAAAATAATACTATATAAATGTTTAATTTTATGAGTTAGCCCAAATACAATGACCAGCAGGATATTCCAATGTTCTTAATATTTGCTGAGTAATAAATTTTGTAAATTTATTAAATGCCTATTATTTAAAAATTCACGAGTAAAGTGGTGAAAAACACGTAAATGTAAGTAGCCTACAACACTACGTTTGAAATGAATGTGAACGATTCAAGCATATGTAATCCGAAGCCAAACGTTGTTATATCTCGCAGGATGAAACAGGATTTATGGCATTAAGGAGACGCACTTCGCAGCTGCTCCCGTTTTTGATACCAAAGTTTGCTGGAGTGGAAAAAACAAGAGCACCCCATCAATCATTAGGGATATAGACATATGTTCATGGGTATATTTTACATTTTTTGATTGTTGTTAAAACGTAAAATTCCATCCTATAGACATATCAGTAATCAATGTTTTATACGTTGAGAATTTCTTATCTATAAAAGTAATTTTATATAGAATTGTTTTAATTCATGAACACGCTCCTACTCAATTATAACTACACTATTATAGTTTTTACAATTACGTTGTTCCGTTGCTTAATCTCAGTTTGTTTTAAACAATTTTATATTGAGGAATATTCATATTAACTTTAAATAATTTTCAAAATATTAAAATTTAGTTTTATTTCTAAAACCAGTTAATATGCTAAATTAAGTATTCTGATTTACCTAGCATTTATAGAAAGCGTTAATTCAAAACAGTTTTGCGATATCTTAAAATACGTATTCTTTAAATCTAGTAATTATTGTATTAGATGTGTGTATAAAACCCCTTAAACATATACAGCTGTATGCATGTTTTAAGAGAATTCATTACTTAAATTATTACCATATAATTTCAATGTCATCTAAGGCTTTTGTTTGATTTCAAATAATATTTACTAGGAAATTTATGTTTAAAATGAATATATTTTAATTCCAATTTCTCATCTTTCATGGAAGGAAAATTTTTAATTCAGGACTTAGATTTAATTTCAAACTACATTTTATTTTATACTTCTGTCCCATTTTTTCCATTTACACAGCAATGCTAGAAGCTATTTTAGTCAGTTTTACATTATTTCAAAATTCTAGCAAGCTTTATGAATATTATTGGGAACTCAATACGTTTGTCAGTAATTAAGTAAAGGGTAGAAGATATTATAAACACTTACTGCTTTTGATCGTTACGTGGAGTACTATTTTACTTCCAGCTACGAAAAAAACATTTTCTCCTGTCTTATGAATAACTAGTTTGCCTTAGAAAATACCTATATTAGGATAGACCATAGCAATGTATAAACAGAAAAAAGACCTATTCACCATATGGTTTTCCAATGTTTCAATACTCTTTCAAGCATGGAGTAACAAGAAAAACGAATTTAAAAAACAACTCTAACCTTTAAATTTAATAGTAAGACCTTATTTTCTATTCTTATTGTTATTATGAATGAAATTGAGGGTCCGTAACAATAAAACTAACTCGTACTTGACCATCGTAATATCATGATTTGTACGATCAAAGATTAGTCAGATTTTTTACTAACTATGACTAGAAGGCAATGTATTACGCGTAATAATCATCAGTCAGACTTTGATAATAGTTACCTAGTGTAGTTTTAAACCCTTCGTCTTATTAGTTTATTTTAAAATCTTTATTAAAACGTCTTGATAATTATCAATTTATACAAATAAAAATAATATTGATTTATACCATGAACTCATATTAAATAAATTTTGATTTGTATTCATAATTCCAAAAGTGACTTAATTGAAACATGCCATTTATCAATTCAACCTAAATGCTCATAACGTTCCAGGTTAATTTCTAACTATGTAACATTAAACTGCATTATTTAACATCCATCACAATAGTTAGTGTTGCAAAGCTACGTTGTGAAATGAACTAAAGTCGCTACTCTGCAAGGAGAAGTTAATCCAAGATGACGCACCTTCACACCAAGACGAGCTGAAAGCACTGACAATCGAAAATGGAGACCATGAGTGACAATAATGTGCCTTACAACAAAAGTTTGTAATTGTGTTAGCGTTTCAAACAATTCATATTTTGGCTAATTGTGTTGGCCTAATAAAAGTAAATTATTTATTTGATGTTTACCTAAGGAATTATCTAAGGAATTCTGAAAAGAGGTAGAACATTTTATTTTATACTTAATGTCAAAAACAAAAGTCTGATACGATTAAGAAGGCAAAGTATCTATTATAATTTTGCTACAATCGTATCATAAATTTAAATAAAATATTTTAGAAATATATAAGTTCAGTAAAAATAAATTAAAATATATTCTAATTTTGTCTCTATGAAAAATGGTTTTTAATGTTGGATAGAGAAATATCATTTAAAATAATAATTCAATTATTAATATATATTCAACAATGAAAACCCATTACCTTGGATAAAAAAACTCAAGGTGTTAATTCACTGCACGTTGGGTATTTTTTGAACGTGTCTAGTGATTATGGGACAGAATTTGGCAAGAACGGATTCGGAAAGTCGAAAAAGGTGAGGAAACGTGCTATCTTTAAGGTTTTCACTTAAATAGCACCTATACTAATAATCCTATATTGAGTAATGTGCTAGCTGAGACAAATAACCTATTAAATTCAATACAAAATAATGGTTTATAAATTATAAATTTGAAGTATATATACAATAAATTTTGAAGAAATATAGTCGGTGTTCCAGTATCTCACAGAAATAAAACATATTTAATGCAAGAGTATTTACAATAATTCAAAGAAATGGAATATAGTTTTTTCATAATAGGCACTGATAATAGGTTTTAGAAATAATTTATGTGGATATAAAGATATAAGTAATATCTGTACGTCCTGCCCTTGGTGTATATAAAAGTTACACATTTTATTTGTCATTTCCTAACTACCTAAAGTAAACAATTTCAGATGTATAAAGCTTTTTTTTTTAAACGGACAAGTGAAAATATAATGTAGCATTATTATTCTCCAAAGTAGAAGATAAAAGATATACGGTTTTAACCAAAGAGGACGTTCCTAGGCTAGGTCACTGAGAATACTCAAATAAAGCGCCAAATAAAGTTATCGAATTTAAAGTAATTATTTCAGAAGGAATTATTGAAATTCATTTAGAATTGCAGATGTTTTGATGTCCTTCATAGAACAGCAATGACACTTGATCCATCTGACGTCAACCCTAAATAATCAAAATAAAACAAAATACTAGAAATTTGGCTTCCTTGAAAAAAACTAGTAGCATATCAATGACCCGATTGATGGATGACATCGAGAGTTGTAAGAACTGTTAGTCATCCAGGAAATAAACTAAACAATAAATACACAAAAACCTATTAACCACAAACTTTCATTATTTGGAGGGTAAAATAAAGAAAGTTTGTGGTTAAGATGTGTTGGTGTATTTATTATTATATTCAACCACAGTATATTCCTAATAAATAGTAAACTAAACAACCCTAATTTATGATCGAATTAGTGACGAATCTTTAGATGTCATATCCACATTTCCAGGGACACGATGGTTTTCCATGCCCTCATTGAATAATATTTTCCACCCAGTTAATTATAAAGAACTTTTGTGAGATGAATAATTCTACTAATTACGTTCTCGTTAGGTCGCCATATTAGTAAATATAGTTTCTGATTACGTTGTACCGTAAACCAGCCTTTGCATGTGTTACACTGAATTCATCCTTCTCTTTCTCTCGAATTTCCATACAGTTCATTGCAAAAGATGCAAACTTCATCATCGTCATTATCACTTTCTTCGTCTTCATCGGAATCGTAAATAGGTTTATTTTTCATTTTTTTAGTTGCTCTTTGTTGACTTCTTCTTTTGTCATAAGTTAGTTTCCTTTTGATATTCTTGTTTGTTGTTGTATCCGTTTTATCCTTAGGCCTACTGCTCTTTCGTAACTTGGATCTTTCTTCAAGTCTTCTTACTTCTTCTTCCTTTTTCTTAGCTTCATTCTCCAACTCAGATTTATAGGGAGACGATGTTAAGATAGCTGTTTTTCCCTTCTTCCTTCCAGAATTCTTTCGACGTTCAGCTTCTTGCGGTGGAGGCATTAACATTCTAGTTGAAACTTGAAACGATTCTCCAGAAGTCGAAGGATGATTCTCAGCGATACAATCGAGTAGGACTACCCCGGAAACTGAGACCTCAGTAGATTGTGATTGCTCAGAAGTGATTAACTGAGGCTTAGACGCGTCTTTTGATTCACCATTCGTTGATGAATGAGGCTGTGTGGCATCCCTTGATTTATCAGTTTGGGTCTGTTGCTCTACAGCAGTAGGTAGTTCTGGTCTGGCTGTTGTTTCTGATGGTGCGTAAGCATGATCTGGAAATATATGTCGATTGAATCGGTATATTCCAGTTTTCGTGAAACCGTTGATGGCAGTTTGCATAACTGCAGCTCTTGAAAAGGCTCCATTCATCAGTTTTCCGATTTGGTATATCGTGACTAGTCGTCCAGGGTGCGTAACTAACCATTGCCTCACTTCCTGTTCATAATACATACTAAGAGGAGCCATAAAAGACACATCTAGGGGCTGCAAGCGATGTGTTGTGTGAGGAGGAAAACATAACAAAATAAATTGTTTCCCGCGCAAGCTGAATAAGCTGTAAGCTTTTGGCATGCGAGTCATGTCCATCTAGAAATAATAGCACTGACTTGCTAGGAGATGGGTTTGAAAATTGAATAAATCTCCTAAACCACACAATAAAAGTGTCCTTGTTTATCCATCCAGACTCATGATAACAGGCAAATGATCTTGGCGGAGCGTCGTCCATCAGGATGGGATTTTCTCTCTGTCTGGGGAACACAAACATGGGTGGCATAAATTGTCCTGAAGCACTCATACAGGTCTCAAGAGTTACGAGTATCCCACGCTCGGCAGAGGACAAACTCCCTACTTGTTTTTTTCCTCGGAGAGCTAACACCTTTGATTGTTTGTTAGGCACAGTAAGATTTCCTGTTTCGTCTACATTATATATATCATTTGGTTGAATATTATATTTCGTAAGAATGGACTCCAATAGATCGAAGAATTTCCCCACCGTAACTTTATTAAAGCCCTTTGCTCGGGCTAGTGATGTACTTTCAGGAGATCTGAGCCTTAATTCTGGATGTCTACTAATAAATTTATAGTACCAGTCTTTTCCTGCAATTCTTTTAATTTTATTAAATGTATGAGCTATGTTATTTTTATCAGCTAACTCAAACGCTAGGCGCCGTAAGTCAGTAATTGTCAGCCCAAACAAGCGTTCCTCCATAAGAAGGATATGTTGAACAAGTTCTTGTTCTTGGGCAGCAGAAAAAATGGGGCTATTTCGACCCAGTCGTTTTTCTGCAGCGTTATGGGGAGATACTAATTTGCTACGTGCTATTCTTACCCTGTCTACCAGTGTTGTCCTGGGCACATTATACGTTTGAGCAGCTGCAGTGTAACCCATTCTTTTTTCGAGTACATCTTCGATGGCCTTGGACATCTCCTCCTGCGACCAGGCCTGCCGGTTCGTTTTCCTGACATAATTCCTCACCATCTCTGAAAAGACAAAACAAAATATGTATTAATTCATCATCGGTAGGCCCGATAGATAAATTATAGTTTACGATATCTATGGTACTATACATAAAATTCTACCAGAATTTCTGATAAAACTTTGTCAATTATGGTGCAATAATTTAATACAGAATGAACATAAATTACTTGTAATAACAGCATTTGAAAAATTAGTTTTTTTAACTAATGTAAAAAAATAACTAACATAAATTGAAAAATAAGCTAACTATATTTTTTTTTTAAATCAATAGAATTAGTGGGGTAAAACCGACCTCGAGCTCCGAGGTCGGTTTTACCCCACGGAAATATTCGGTTTTGCCCCGTAGTACATAGCTAAACAATATGGCGATTTTCTGGAGTAAAACGACTGGTAATGTTTCAAATCTTATATTAATAGATGCATAAAGATATGTTAAATTCAGTTCTGAACTTACCTCTTCGTAATTATTCAGTACCTGTAGACTACGGCCGGAATCTCCAGGTCTTAAAATCAGTTGAAAACAAAGGAAAAACTATAAATCACAAAAGACAACGCGTTTACCGGCGACTCGCTCTGAAAACTGGTTCACAATACTTCTAGAGTGCTACACATCGTTCCCGCGAGATATCAGCACACATCGGCTACAACGGAAGGGAGTCGGTTTTACCTGACGGTCGGTTTTGCCCCACTCTCCCCTATCCTTTAAATATACATCACCAAAGTATGCAGTTACAATATCAGAGTAACGACGTTTTCAATTGCTAATATTAAATTGCATTAAATTTTAAAAATGTGTTTCTACTTCAGTTAAAATTCAGGATGTTACTTCGGCAAAATATACCTATACAATATTAAATATTTTTTCCATTGACACTAATAAAAAAAAACTCTTCTGAATACAATATTTAAAACATTTAAAAATATTTAAATGATTTGGTTTTCTTACTACGTTTCTATGTTAGAATAAAAGCGGTTTTGAATTTGTTGCAGTCCATTATTGTATAATATAATACTATCAAAGTTTTCTTTTTCCAAATGTTTCCCCTTGCATCATGTCTCTTTACCCTTAAAATGTTTGAATAATATAATAGTCAATTTGGATAGTACGTACGATACGTACGATATCGCTAGAAGTGATCGAGCAGGAACCGTCCCTTTTGTTGTGCACTGATATTCGCAGAATAAAGAAAGCTTACATCTCGGGAGTTTTCCGAAAGCTTTCTTAGAGTTGGGTTTTACTTGAGACGTGACTACGAGTTTATGTAGAGCCATTATGGCGGTTTTATTCCTTTCTACTCATCTATTTCGAAATTTAATACCTCTATTTTATTTGTCAGGATCTACTATTCGTCCTAATATCCTTTTATCGTATTCAAAGTATTTATGGTGTGAACAGATATTTGCTTTTTAGCTAAAACCTTTAATTTAGGTTAATGAGTAATAAGTTCAATTTTGGTAAAGGAAATGAATAACACATAAAACACTTTATATTGGTTTTCAAATTTAATAAAGAAGTAATCAAACGAGGCCAGTGTCTGTTAGTTTCACTATAATTCAGAGAATAATCACTGGAAAAATAAAATAAGTTGATATAAAAGATATACAAGATATACACTTCACATTTAACGTTATGTTCATTTTGAAAGTAGATCAAGCATAACATTAAAATTACTGTTTATTAAAACAATTATATCCGATTAACATTTTACAAGATTGTTGTATATACGATATCATGAACTTATGTACTTCGGATAGTAACTATTCACAGATTTTTTACGTTATTATATATATATATATATATATATATATATATATATATATATATATAAATTACATGCACAATTAGACTAACTGAGAAAATGTGATATATTGTACTAGGAATTGGCTGTAATAAATTCTATAATGTGGTTGTTTGTTTAAACATCGTATTTTATTTAATTTTGAAAAATTATGGTTAAAAAAAGCCTCATTCCCTTAGAAAAACCATGTAAATTATAGTAATATTTTATTGTATGCATTGAGAATAAATATATATACATTGCCGCATGTGCTGGTAGTATTGTTCTTACAATGCCAAAAAGAAGTTATGCAAAATAGTTTTTTATTACTGTAAAATATCTTTGCTTTTATTCAACAGATATAAGTTGAAAACATGTATGCTGTAAAAAACATTTTAAAACTATAAAATAGGAACAGTGCTTGATTAATAATACCTACTTGAAATTACTGCAGACATTTACTTTATATAAAGCCATAACATCATATTCACAGGGAAACAAACAAAATACATAATGTCAATGCCTTCTTTTACAAATTATAGCAGACTCAAACTCAATGAATATGAAAACACAAGCGATCCAATAATATAGTATAAATAATGAAATAGATATTATAATACTTAATGTTACATAATAATAAACAAGAATATTATTATAAAATAATATTAAATAATTAAATAATAATTATTATTTACATAGATACTATATTGTATAGTTGTGGAATATTGTGAAATAGTTTATGTTTATGTCACAAATTTAGGATTAGATTTTATAAATGGAAATAAAAATAGATAGATTTATATCATTTATACAACTAAACCACACATTAATCTATTACAATTAATTTTTTCGCTATTTATTTTAAAATATATTATTGTATTTGAAAGACTATCTATGTTTTATTTATTTATATACTTAGAGTTCTGATTAACGTTTTCCTCCTTTTACATATACAAACTAGTTAACGTTATCACTCGACTTGATCGGGAGTCGGGAGTGAAAAAATATTAGGTAAATGGAAAAAACTGTTAAAATTGAAGAGAAGAATATGGAGTTTCCAACAATTTCAACCTCTGTATTGATAGTCAACGATGGTCTTATTACCAAAGCAGGTTCTTCAGTTGGGTCTGTTTTCAGAACCAGAAATTTGGCAGATTCATCAGGATCTTTTTTCTACCGGAAATAGATTTAGCAAGTATGGATCCAACAGGAGTTCAAAGTCAACCTTTTAGATTCTGTGTTTTATTCAGTAATCAGAAGGTAAATGGAGAATTCATATTTGTACCTCAATCAATTACGTCATTCCGTTCCATGAAAGCCTAACTTTATTGTTGCAAATGAATCTGAGAGGTGTATTTATACTGAGATACAAGATTGTACCGATAGGAAAACCATTTATATATGTAAGTGCTTTATGATAAACGTATTTTTGATACATCCCGCCAGCAGCTTTAGTCAGCTAGCGACACTTGGTCTCATTGATTATTCTCTAATATTTTTCTTATTACTTATTACTATTACATAAAATATATAGGTTCTTATTATTCGAATAAAATTGATTAAATAAAGAACTAAGTTATTTAAATATTAACCGTACAAATTTCTTGTGCAATCATACGTAAAATGTAAAACTGCTCTAACTATTTACAATTCAACACACACACACACACACATATATATATATATATATATATATATATATGTATGTATGTATGTATATATATAATCAACACGAGCCATACTCCTCTTGCAGATGTGATATTTCACTAAGCGTATGCATATGGATGCTAGGGCTAATCTACACAAAGCTATAAATGATATTTTGGTTGCTTGCTTCCTTCCTTTGATCAACCATGGATAACTTTGTATACAATGTTATTCCTAAATACTAAACCTGGCCACTTCTACTATCTGCAAATCATGTGGAACTACCAGGGTGCTGTGGTTAGAGACATCTAGTCTTTGAACTCAAGAAGTTTTTATTTCACCTTTAAAATAAAAACGTACTGAACCGTAGTTCCCCTGCATTTAGAAGAGTTGCTTAAAGCTTTTAACATATTAGGTCCCGCACATAATTGAACATTGATCCTCTTAATCTAGAAAAATCCTAAGAATTCGTAGCAATTTCCTTGCATAGCCTATGATGATTTGCATGGCCTACAATTGTCAAGAACGATATTTGAATTGAAATCACATTCAATACTAAAATATCTTGTGTACGAATGAAATATTTAGAGCCTACGCTTTCTTAACAGAGCTAAATCCTTCTTGAATTCAAACCATTAAGTCTTTATTGATGATGAATTTAAAAAATAAATATTCACACATTTTTATGAAGGTTTTTTGTCCAGTAATATTGATCATGAGTACAATAATTATATAAATTTTAAAAATATCTTTACTCCGGAAATATACATATTGAAACCTAAGTGAAACAAAAAAGCCTCGTAACACCAAACATCTATTCTACGAAAAAACATTATACAAGCTTTAAGAAATATCTTAACTGATTGATGAAACTAGAAACATCAAAATCATAATTTACCTTTATAATATTTAATTTATTATTTTGCTTTGAAACCTAGTAATATCTGCGAAAAGCCATGTGCAGAAGTTAAAGTGACTTATTATCTTGTTCATATTAGTGGAGCATTTAAAATATAGTATTGATGAATTATTAGTATAAACTTTTCACATGAATCTAGTACTTTTAAATAATGCAATGTAATAACCTTATACCAATTATTGTTGTAAATATTATTGAAAGCCTATCACGCCTATAGCGTTATGTGACAATCCTTATGTTACAAATTAGGTGCTGTGATCAGTGTATACATAATTGTTATTATTGTCAATATATGATTAGAGGAGCAGTTAGAGGGTAGGAAGCTAATCTACACAAGTATGTAACCTCTGGTGTTATAAAATTGGCCTCTTCTCTCTTCCTGAGGATGGAAGAAATGCGTTTCTCTTGCTGAGTATAAACATTTCTAAAAAATAATATATCTTAATGAATGTGTTGAATTTAGTAGTTTTCTTTAAAGACTTTTAATAACTACAATCTTTAAAATGTTTCAATTTCATTATTTTACATCATGCTATAACCGTCTACATAGAGAGACTTGCAGTTACTTGACCTACCCTCTTCATTTTCAGTTTACACAAATATCTTCAAAAGGCCATATATAAATAGAATTGTCTGTTGCTATTAACGTTATCAAGATCTTATACAGTGTGTCTATTTAACACGATTATGTATCGTTGAGTAATATAATGATTCCCGTAATCTTTTGAACACAGAATTCAATGCTTGTGTAGCCAATACTGTACGCATCCAATTGGTATTAGATGTAATGAATTAAAGACCTACTCTTAAAGTGTAACAATTATGGGTATTTAATATTATATCAAATGTTCCTAAGTAACTGATCAAAATAGGTAAGAGATAATATTTTTAAGTAAATGGTTTAGCTTTATAAAAAGATAATTTTATTGTTAAACGTTCATTATTTTAATTCAGATTAAAGAGAAAATTCCCGTAAGTTTGACTTCCATACTAAATCATAAAAAGGAGCATGGTAACACTAAGCCTTTACTTACAAATGCCTTTGTTTGGCGTAACACTGGCTATTCTTCCTATTCCAGGAGTTTAAGCATTGTGTCAAGGTCAGATTTGAAGAGTCTAATGGGCACCGAGTACAACGCGCCTTGGTAGTCCACTATAAAAATACATTTACCTAGTAATATAGTTACTTATCAATAATTGATAGTAATTGATAGATATTGAAAATAATAATTAATTAATAATATATAGACTTATTCATCGGTGTGTTTCCATAAGAGATATGTCAATACAGTATATGGTATATTTGTACTCTCAGAACTCTCAGAATTTATATGTTAACTTGAGCAATGGTTATTCATTTATTAGAATTTATATTTGTTTTTTAGTTTTTTTCTAATACATAGGTATGTAATGGTGTCAAAGAATAATAATGATAAGAGTCGTAGGAAGACATAATATACATTAAATCGTTGGCGGATAAAAATATACCAATGTGTATAGTTTCCTTAAAAGTTTATAATATGAACTTACACTTTTATAAGAGCGTCCATACTCTTATTTTTATTACTGACTGAATGAAAATTGAAACTAGAAACAGAAATGTGAATTATCGTATTGTTAACTAACTTCCTGGCGTTTGCTCTATTAAGATAAATTAACATATTTCAAAGTATGGCAAAACATGCTTCAATTAAAAATGAAAACCTTTAAAACTACAAACGACTTACATTCTTGAAATAAACCATTTATAAATTAGCAACATAGTTTAAACAAGAACATTCTAAAATAAATTAAATAAGTGTAATAATAAATATAACTTATTTTATTTAAGGCAACTGTAAATTTTAAAAGCCTGTATTTTATTGATTTATTTTATTATATTTGAATTAAATTTTGTAATTATTAAAAATTATTTAAAACAATATTTTTGTTTCAATACCTCTTATAATATCTCTTGATATTATCTTCTTTCAACATGGGAACATTTTACATTTAAATAAGCATAGGATTTTCTCTTATTTTCTTTTAAGGTTAAACATATAAGTTGATCACTAGAAACTCTGTACCTCTCTTTTATTTTTCTTTCTTAGACAATTTTGAAAAAGACCCTATAATCTATGAATCGTCAATAAAAGAACAGAAAATAAACTGTTGATCACTGAACCAGGAGTCCTAAATAAAGGGCAACTCTTGAAACATACTATAAGCCAAGCCACTTAGCATCTTGAATATGGACAATAGTACTATTGACTTTAGAATAACCTTTAGTGCAATTGAAGATTTAGGAAGAGGAATGAAATAGGCTTGTGTCATCCGAAAATCAGCATTTGATGAAAAAGAACTGAATGTTTTAATATTTTCTTGAAGCATATTAAAAACAATATATTCTCTGAAATTAATGATCATATAATTTATAGATTTTGGCGCTTTCTTCTGCGTTTTGACAATTACATATTATATGGAAAAACAGTAATCATTAAAGTCGTTCATCCATAAACTGATAAACTGAGTTCTTCTTATATACTTGTGTTTCAAAAACCTAAACTGAGTTCTGATTAAATATTCATGAAGCCTAAATCGTTGTGAGTTCCAACCAAAAGTTGTACTTAGTAAATCCTAACATAAGAAAGCCATCAATATTTAGAACAAAATTCTCACTTCAATAATGGTTTCTAATAATAATCCGCTTCCTATGCTACTAATTACATTTAATTGAAGAATACCAGTATATATATATTTATTGCGCTATGTTTTTTGACAATGTTGTAAAAGCTAACAAATCATAAATTTTAGTTCTACGTTTCTATTTGAATCTAATTATCATGAAGTTATAATAAATATATATTTTATCGATTTAATTTTGGAATACACTAAGAACGTCTTCGAAATAAAGGTAACAATAACAAATCTTCTACAAATCATTATTAACTAATCTAAATCCGCAAATACTTTAATCCTACAGCATGCACTTTAGGATATATCTATGCGGTTTTGGTATTGCGGCAGCTAAGATCTTGTTGAGCTTCTGTACTTATTTTATTTTCCTTAATACGCAAAGAGTTAGTTTCCCTTGTATAAATCCTAACCTAAATATACACAAAACCAAAGTAAACTAAACTTCTCTCAGCGTTAGTAATGTTGTTACAAGTTTAACTTTGAATTGCACCTGATGCATAAATGCAGTATCTTTAATCTTACTTGGATGCAGTTTAATCGCGTAATACCTGAAACAACTTTCGAAACAACAACTAAAGAATAAAAATATGGTATAATTCACAAATATACAATTTTTTTTATTTCAAATGCGTTTCAACGACTAATTTGTCGTCATCCTCAGTGAAGATACGCAAATGAAATTAACTAAAATATATATATATATATTAAACATAACCTATAAAGTTTTAGCAAAAGGAAAATCAAAAGTAACTTTTGTTAAAACTTTATAGGTTATGTTTAATATATATATACATATATATATATATATATATATATATATATATATTTATATATATAAATATATATATATATATATATATATATATATATATATATATTAGGTAATTTCATTTGTGTATTCACTGAGGATGATGACAAATTAGTCGTTGAAACGCGTTTGAAATAAAAAAATTGTATATTTGTGAGTTGTACCATATTTTTATTCTTTAATTAAGACTCTCTCTCACAAGCCAGCTCGAATATTATTTATAACTTTAGAAACAGTTTAACACCCTTCGCCATCAGACAATAAGATTCTATCACAAAGCCATCCCTAGATTAAGATATTGACTCATGAACAAATCCATTCCGAAAAGTGTTGAAAAAAAGGTAGGATTAGATTTTATAAATGGAAATCAAAATAGATAGATTTATATCATTTATACAACTAAACCACACATTATTCTATTACAATAAATATTTTCGCTATTTATTTTAAGTTATATTACTGAATTTGAAAGATTATCTATGTTTTATTTATTTATTTATATACAGAGAGAGTTGTGATTAACGTTTTTCTTCTTTTACATATACAAACTAGTTAACGTTATTATTCGGCATAATCTGGATTCGGGAGTGAAAAAATATTAGGTATTTGGAAAAAAAACTGTTAAAATCGAAAAAGAAGAAGGTGGAGTTTCCAACAATTTCGACCTCTGTATTGATCGCCAACGATGGTCTTATTGCCAAAGGAGCTTCTTTAGTTGGGCCTGTTTTCACAACCAGAAATTTTGCAGATTCATCAAGATCTTTCTTCTACCTAAAATACGCTTAGCAAATAGGGATCCAACCGGAGTTCAAAGTCAACTTTTGAGATTCTGTGATTTATTCAGTAATCAGAAGGTAAATGGAGAATTCATATTCGTACCTCAATCATTTACGTCATACCGTTCCATGAAAGCCTAACTTTATTGTTGCAAAAGATTCTGTGCGGTGTATTTATACTGAGATACAAGATTGTACCGATAGGAAAACCATTTATGTATGTAAGCGCTTTATGATAAACGAATTATGGATACATCCCGCCCGCAGCTTTAGTCACCTAGCGAAACTTGGTCTTATTGATTATTCACTAATATTTTTCTTATTACTTATTACTATTAGATAAAATATATAGCTTATTATTATTCTAATAAAATTGAATAAATAAAGAACTAAGTTATTTAAATATTAACCGTACAAATATTTTGTGCAATCATAAGTAAAATGTAAAACTGCTCTAACTATTTACAGTTTAGCACACACACACACACACACACACACACACACACACACACACACACACACACACACACACACACACACACACACACACACACACACACACACACACACACACACACACACACACACACACACACACACACACACACACACACACACACACACACACACACACAAACACACACACACACACACACACACAATCACACACACAATCACACACACACACACACACACACACACACACACACACACACACACACACACACACACACACACACACACACACACACACACACACACACACACACACAATCACACACATACACACACACACACACACACACACACACACACACACACATACACACACACACACAATCACACACACAATCACGCACACACACACACACACACACACACACACACACACACACACACAAACACACCCACACACACACACACACACACACACACACATATATAAATATATATATTATATATTTATATAATATATATATATATATATATATATATATATATATATAATATATGTATATATATATATATAATATATATATATATATATATATATATATATATATATATATATATATATATATATATATATATATATATATGTATATACATATATATATAATCAACACGAGTAATACTCCTCGAGCAGATGTGATATTTCACCAAGCATATGCATATGGATGCTAGGGCTAATCTACACAAAGCTATAAATGATATTTTGGTCGCTTGCTTCCTTCCTATGATCAACCAAGGATAACTTTGTATACAATGTTATTCCTAAATGCTAAACCTGGCCACTTCTACTATCTGCAAATCACGTGAAACTACAAGCGTGCTGTGGTTAGAGACATCTACTCTTTGAACTCAAGACGTTTTTATTTCCCCTTTAAAATAAAAACGTACTGAACCGTAGTTCCGCTGCATTTAGAAGAGTTGCTTAAAGCTCTTAACATATAGGGTCCCGCACATAATTGAACATCGATCCTCTTAATCTAGAAAAAAACTAAGAATTCGTAGCAATTTCCTTGCATGACCTATGATAATTTGCATGGCCTACAATTGTCAAGAATGATATTTGAATTGAAATCACATTTTTCAATACTGAAATATCTTGTGTACGAATGAAATATTTAGAGCCTACGATTTCTTACCAGAGCTACATCCTCCTAGAAGTCAAACCATTACGGTTTTTATTGATGATGTATTTAAAAATTAAATATTCACACATTTTTATGAAGGTTTTTTGTCCAGTAATATTGATCATGAGTACAATAATTATATAAATTTTAAAAATATCTTTACTCCGGAAATATACATATTGAAACCTAAGTGAAACAAAAAAGCCTCGTAACACCAAACATCTATTCTACGAAAAAACATTATACAAGCTTTAAGAAATATCTTAACTGATTGATGAAACTAGAAACATCAAAATCATAATTTACCTTTATAATATTTAATTTATTATTTTGCTTTGAAACCTAGTAATATCTGCGAAAAGCCATGTGCAGAAGTTAAAGTGACTTATTATCTTGTTCATATTAGTGGAGCATTTAAAATATAGTATTGATGAATTATTAGTATAAACTTTTCACATGAATATAGTACTTTCAAATAATGCAATGTAATAACCCTATTGCCAATTATTGTTGTAAATATTATAGAAAGCCTATAGCGTTATGTGACAATCCTTATGTTACATGTTAGGTGCTGTGATCAGTGTATACATAATTGTTATTATTGTCAATGAAATGATTAGAGGAGCGGTTAGGGGGTATGGAGCTAATCTACTCAAGTATATAACCTCTGGTGTTGTAAATTTGGCCTCTTTTCTCTTCCTGAGGATGGAAGAAAAGCATTTCTCTTTCTGAGTATAAACGTTTTTGAAAATGCTATATAATATATTGTAATGAATGTGTCGAATGTAGTGAGTTTTTGTAAAGACTTTTAATAACTACAATCTTTAAAATGTTTCAAATTCATTATTTTACACCATGCTATAACCGTCTACATATGGAAACTCACCGAGTCTTTAAATTTATAAATTGTTTATTAAGTGAATACATTACTAGGTAACATGCTTCACAGCGCTACCAATTCAGACATCTCAGCACGGTGTACTCGATACCTATTAGGCTACTTGAGATACCCTCTTCATTTTCAGTTTACAGAAATTAATTCAAAATGCTATATTTAAATAAACCTATCTGTTGCTATTAAAGTTATCAAGATCCAACACACAGAGTGTCTATTTAACACAATTATGTATCCTTGAGTATTAGAATGAAACTGGTAAACACGGAATTCAATGCTTGAATAACTACTGTACGCATCCAATTGGTATTAGATGTAATTAATTAAAGACCTACACTTAAAGTGTAACAATTATGGGTATTTATATTAAATCAAATGTTTCTAAGTATAAATTGTAGATTATATTATATCTAATAAAAACGGACCGGATATATTAAGTTTCAGGCATTAGTAGCTCTTTAGGCATTTTATTCGCTATTCAGAAGATTAGGGGAATAATTTTATTAACCATCGATAGTAGGACCGTCGTTGCCAATTATTCTTTGATATATTTAAGTACACGTTGTGAAAAACTTTGAGATTTTAAAACAATAATATTTTACTGGAACACTAATAACTGATCAAAATAGGTAAGAGATAATATTTTAAAGTAAATGGTTTCGCTTTATAAAAAAAAATGTTATTGTTAAACTTTCATTATTTTATTCAGATTAAAGAGAAAATGGCTGTAAGTTTGACTTCCATACTAAGTCATAAAAAGGAACATGGTAACACTAAGCTCTTACTTACAAATGCCTTTGTTTTGCGTAACACTGGCTATTCTTCCTATTCCAGGATTTCAAGCATTGTGTCAAGGTCAGATTTGAGGAGCCTAATGGGCACCGAGTACAACGCGCCTTGGTAGTCCACTATAAAAATACTTTTACCTAGTAATATAGTTACTTATCAATAATTGATAGTAATTGATAAATATTGAAAATAATAATTAATTATTAATATATAGACTTATGCATCGGTGTGTTTCCATAAGGGATATGTCAATACAGTATATGGTATATTTGTACTCTCAGAACTCTCAGAATTTATATGTTAACTTGGGCAATGGTTATTCATTTATTAGAATTTATATTTGTTTTTTAGTTTTTTTCTAATACATAGGTATGTAATGGTGTCAAAGAATAATAATGATAAGAGTCGTAGGAAGACATAATATACATTAAAACGTTGGCGGATAAAAATATACCAATGTGTTTAGTTTCTTTAAATGTTTATAACATGAAATGTGAAATATCGTATTGTTAACTAACTTCCTGGCGTTTGCTCTATTAAGATAAATTAACATATTTCAAAGTATGGCAAAACATGCTTCAATTAAAAATGAAAGCCTTTAAAACTACAAACGACTTACATTCTTGAAATAAACCCTTTATAAATTAGCAACATAGTTTAAACAAGAACATTCTAAAATAAATTAAATAAGTGTAATAATAAATATAACTTATTTTATTTAAGGTAACTGTAAATTTTAAAAGCCTGTTTTTTATTGATTTATTTTATTATATTTGAAATCAATTTTGTAATTATTAAAAATTATTTAAAACAATATTTTTGTTTCAATACCTCTTAAAATATCTCTTGATATTAAATTCTTTCAACATGGGAACATTTTACATTTAAATAAGCATAGGATTTTCTCTTATTATGTTTTTTTAAGGTTAAACATATAAGCTGATCACTAGAAACTCTGTACCTCTCTTTTATTTTTCTTTCTTAGACAATTTTGAAAAAGACCCTATAATCTATGAATCGTCAATAAAGGAACAGAAAATATACTGTTGATCACTGAACCAGGAGTCCTAAATAAAGGGCAACTCTTGAAACATACTATAAGCCAAGCCACTTAGCATCTTGAATATGGACAATAGTACTATTGACTTTAGAATAACCTTTAGTGCAATTGAAGATTTAGGAAGAGGAATGAAATAGGCTTGTGTCATCCGAAAATCAGCACGGACCACATCAGTCATCACAATACCGTTAGTGCCACGTTATAAGCCAACGTAAACAAACAGATCTAGTTAATTCAGTACCTACTAATATAGCAGGCCTCACACATAAATATTCGTTATGTTTGACGTAAGCGATGTAGACCGACGCAAGGCAGCGCTGCTGCTGGATCAACAAAGGTTGAATCTTACAATTATAAATGTTATGTTAGTTATGCTTTTCTTGTAAACACCAAATAAGTAACACAAGATGGGTTATCGGTGTTGTATTACTGATTGCCATGGGAATTATGATAACGGTCTATAAGTATCAGAATTTTCATTCACGAAAAATAAAACTCTACAAAGGAGATGGATTTAAGCCATTCACAGGAAAGATTTCATGCAAACATAAACCTCTAAGGTATATATTTATTTCAATTTATTGCATAGTTCTAGTTCAAGGACAAATCAAAATAGATCGACAAAAATTTAGAGTTGTGGCAAACTATATAACTGTTCTAGGTACTATCATGTATTTAAATCAAATATTATAGGCTTGAGGCTACAGTTTACACAAATCTATGAAAATATTTGTAGTAATATAAATTGAATCCACTGTTAAGGTTAGAGAATAATAATGTATATTTATAGTGAATCAGAAGAACTAATACTCATTTTTATTATTTAAAGTCAATTTATTGTCATAGTCAATCTAAACATATTGTATTAGACCTTTAGTAAAAAGCATTTATTATGAATGCAATAAATACAGGCTATCTATGATTATATTGCATACATTCTTTTTACTACGCAGTTTTTTTTTATTTTTTCACCAGCAAAATATACAAGCATGTAGATTTACAAATCTTCTACACACCGCCACAGAAACATTTTAGTCCCTGCTCTAGTGCAATGACCAAATTTACCATTGCCAAAATAGGTAATAGAGTAGAACAAGAATTTAGGTTAAAGCGCTAAATATTACACAAAATTAAACTAACTAGACTAAACCAGAGTAAAAATTAACCAAGTAATCTAAACAAGAATAAATTATAATTAAATGTAATCAATTAAAATACTGAAAATTGAGAAAATAACCTAAATTTGTAAACCGAGTTCGAATAGATAACCTATCTCTACAGGAACAGCAGACAGAATTAATAATAAATAAATGTTTACATTTATTCTTAATATAAAATAATCATTTTTTGTTTATTATTATTATTTATAAACATGTAATATGTTTTTGTAATAGTAGACTGTTTTAAGTTTCAACATAAAGAATTTATATTGTTTTTCCAGGTTCGTGAAAGGCATTTCAATCCTGTGATATTATACGAAAAGAAGAGCCGTAGAATGAAAATGGAGAAAAGCTGCAAGCCCCACGTCATAGAATAAATTTGAAGGTAGGAGCAATTCCAACAGTGCTTCCCAGTTGTAGTGCATATTTGTCAGCTGAAACTTTGTCAAGGGAAAGTGCTAATGAAATAAGATAAAGCTGTGAAAATAAAAATTTACAACGTGAAATTTAAGTTAAGGATTTCTCAGCAAGAATATGCTAAACAAAATAAATTTTTAAGATGTATATATTCTGTAAAAGTGTTGAGTGGATGAGGTGTAGTTAGAAAGAATGCATGAGTTCTCTTTCATAATATTGAAACATACCCTGTCCCACTTTCTGCCAGGATTATTACTGATTTCAAATTATATGTGTTTTTTTGGACAAATAGAACTGAAACGTGTAGCCGGTGTTACGGTACCCGATTGTTTCAAACATTCGATCAGTTCATTAGAATTGATGAAATTAAAAACATTGACAGTTTAAATGAAGATTCAAAACTTAGTGAGTTGATAAGCTTGACTGATTAATACTTCAGTCATATTGAAGTGAAATTGAGAAACACAACTTTAGAAAAACTGAAGTTCATAAGAGAACAGATGCGATTCCAAAGAACAAATCACAAAGCTAATCTTTTAGTAATTTTTCTCGTAATTTAGGAAATACGTGTTTTCTGATGAACAATTGTAAGTGGCGTGGGCATGTATCAGTAAACCATGCGCCTTATTTACTCTTGGGCATGGCAACAAAATAAACAATATAGTATAATACAAGGTTCTTCAACGATTTAAAGCAGAGAGAAAGCAAAGCAATACAATATGTACAAATTGTATTTTCATGAAATATTATATCATAATAGAGCATTGAACATATTAAATTGTTTGTATTTATTTTACAAAAATAATAAAATCACGACTTTTGGCGAAACGAATTTCGCCAGGTCTGATAGCTCAGTATATAAAACTAGTAATTTAGTGATGTCTGCTATATAGAGCTATGAAAATGATTCGCAGAGTTTTGAGTAGACAGATTTATTTGCAATAATAGTTTTTTAAATCACACGTTAGCTCTTTAAGTGATGTTTTTGTTTCTAGGGCTCTAGTTTTTACTAGTTAAAAGCTTCACATACAATTTTCAAATGACATTACGAAAAGGTTACATCTGGTTACCTATATTCGGTAATAAGCATTCCATTATAATAATGAATAACATTGTTGACATAGTTGAGAGTTTACTCTTTAAAGAGATTTAGATATAGACTTTAATTAAAGAGATGAAGGTACATCGATAATTTTAGGTTCTCATAGTAATACAATATTTGCATTTAAACGTGTTAGAAAAAGATGTGAGCTTCAGAATGGCATACATTCAGTATGCAAATGACACACACGCGCGCACACACACACACACACACACACACACACACACGTATTGGTAATAAATCATTACTTTTTTTACGAAATGGCCTTTGGAACTTGACATTACCTATACACACACACACACACACACACACACACACACACACACACACACACACACACACACACACACACACACACACACACACACACACACACACACACACACATTCACACACACTTACACACACACTCACACACACACTCACACACACACGCACACACACAAACACACACACACGCGCAAGCACACACACACACACACACACATTCACAATAAGTTACACTGTACTACATTCGCACCACGTAATACATGTTTTTTTAAATATTTTAAATCTGTTAAGAAGATAAATTGGTTCAGTCTGCGTTTTGAATGTTGTATTTACACTGCCAGAAAGACTGGATTCATATAATCTATTTATTAAATCATGTTTAAAGTTTACTTTAATTCGTTCAAAAGCCGGATAAAAATATTTAGTGCCAAGTATATCAAAAGAGAACCTGGTAGAATTGGTCCAAACATCGCTTAACATTGCACACAAACACAAAAACAGTTTACTTTATCCAAAACAGCAAAATTTATACACATATATGATTTGCGTTACGTATCCTGATACATAAGGTATTACAAATCAACATGTAACAATTTTTGTATATAACGTACATTGTAATTGTCTTAACAATATATGACACCAAGAGTAAAAATAAGTACCTAAATAGTTGGTCTTTTCTCAGTTGAATTAAAACGAATATACAAGGAGAGTCTACTACATGCAAAACAGCTACATCTACACACATATATGAGTTTTACTAGGTACACAGACTTGGAATATATTGGTAATTTATGTTGTGTACTTAAGGTACACTCTGAGTTAATTGTCTTCAAGAGAAGCCTTAAAAAGACATGTTCACTTTGAACATAAAACCTAATCTTGTGAAGAAAAAAAACAACATATAAGTTGAAATCGTTTATGTCACTCATATCCTGTTCGACGTGTTAGAAAAACAGTAGATTTCACAAAATGTACAGTAGTTGTTTGTCTATCTAGTCGTTTGTATACTATTTGTTCACGCGACTACTGCACTGTTCTGCGCCGTGTATCTTTTTAATGTAAATAAATGCTTAAGATATCAGGGTGTAATTTAAACGTAGAAGATCTATTTCTATTTCATTCGGGAAGTTTGGTGTTACTTGAAGTTTCAAAGTGTTGAGTGATGTCCTATCAGCAACATAAAAGAGGTGATTTAAGTCCTAAGGAATGGTTTGACATTTTAGATAGGAGCAATAAATAACTGAAAACCACTAAAACAAAATTGTTCCTCAACATTGATCCTTGGATCCTTCGAAACAGTTTTTAAGTACAAATACACCATATTATCATTATCAAAGTGTAGTAGAAATGTTTTGTAGTTTGCAGAAACAATCGCTTAGTGTGAAGTTAAACCAAATTTTGAGTAGATTAAATGAATCAAAACAATTAGTAAATATAAAGTCCATTGTTTTTCGGAATGTAAGTTATCGGAATGTATTTTTATAACGAAAGTAAATCTCTAACTTTAGCTTTGGAATGAAAACTTTTATTTCAGTGATATGTGTAGAATATGCTTCAAAACCCTACTCTGTAGCAATAAAAAATTATTCATTAACATGTGACCAATCACTTTACGTATGACCATTCTTTACATTAAAGAATGAAAATAAATGAAATATTTTAAAACATTTTTTAAATCTAAATCTATCACTTCAAACAGCTTCTTTGCGATTTTTTGTGGTTAAAAAGCTTAGCCGATTATCCAAAAGTTTTAAAATCATATGATCTCAACATTTTTTTTATTATAACAATAAACCTATAGAAACAAAATGTAATACTTATAGTTTTAGTATTTTAAATTTGCTCTGTTATACATTTATTTTCAAATCACTATATTTCATAGGCAAGTATATTTATAAACTTACGTTTCAAAGGTATTCATCAATTGTGTCCAATAATGTATAAACCTAATGGATGTTATATGAATCATATTTGGATTTTATCGTTTCAGTAACGGTGACGAGGGGAAATAATAACAGTATAAGGGTAATACTTGGGTCAAGAATTAAGTGTCAAAATTTAAGATACAGGAATAATACATCTGTGGCTAATTTAGATACAATGTGGGAGGTTTTATTTGAAACAAAGTAGATATTTAAGTGACGTAATGAAAAGTTTAATTTTTTTTTTTTTTTTTTTTTTTTTTTTATAATTAAAACTGGTCATTTCTGACCAACCATTAATTTACATTTGATAATTAGATTTTAGCTTTTATTACAAAGAATCCATTGATTTCTATTGTATCTTGTTTGATGTTGGAAGCCAACCGGCGTGAGGAAGAGCATTGTTTTCACTCTTGTCGTTCAACGAGTTCAAATGGTTTTGTCCTTTTGAGTCGTCTTGTCAGGTGGTTGTTGTCGAGAAGTCTCAGTGCCTCAGGATTTTCGTGTTGAGTGAGCCGATTTACGTGTTTGATGGCGTTGTGTTTTATGACTTCCTCGACCATGGGTACCAATGCAAGTCACTGTTACGCACATATCAAGGAGCGTTGGCGATGTTTCTTAGTACTTTGTTCTGGAAGCGTTGTATCCCTTGTATGTGACATTTGCTGGCACAGCCCCAAAGCTGTATACCATACGTCCAAACCGGTTTGAGGATTTTGTTATATACCAATAGCTTGTTGTATATTGATACCCGTGAATTTCGACCGAGTAGCCAATACATTTGCCTGTAGCGAGTCTGGAGTTCTGTGAGTTTTATTTTGACATGCTCGACCCATTTGGCTTTTGCATCAAGATTCATGCCGAGATATTTAGCTGAATCATGATATGGGATAACACTTCCATTCATTTCGAGCCTCTGAGGGTTTGGGATCCTCTTGTTTATAAAGTTCACATGGACTGCCTTCTGGTCGTTGAGTTTGATGCGCCATTTCTTGGTCCAAGCCTAAACTGAATCGTTTGATCTTTGTAAGCGTGTTGTCGATTCTTGAACGGTTTTCGCTGTCGCTGCGTTTGCTGTGTCGTCTGCGAAAGTGGCCGTGATGACGTTGGCTGTTTGCGGAAGATCACTGGTGTACAGCAAGTACAGGATTGGTCCCAATACGCTGCCTTGTGGGACTCCAGCTTGTATTTCCTTGAAGTCAGAATACGTAGATTCGTGGTTTACTAGAAACAGTCTGTTCGATATGTACGATTTCAGTAGATTCACAAACTGGGCTGGCAGAAACATGTTGAGTTTGTGAATCAAGCCTTCATGCCAAACTTTATCGAAGGCTTGTGAAACATCCAGGAAGACAATCGAGCAGACCTCCTCACCTTCCAGTGCTTTTTCAATGATGTCAATTAGTCGATGCACCTGTTCCACCGTAGAGTGTCCTCGCCTGAATCCAAATTGATGGTCGGGCAGTAAGTTCTTTTCCACGATGATAGGTTTAAGCCTGTTGAGAAGCAACTTTTCAAAGAGTATTGACATTATGGGTAGAAAAGATATCGGCCTGTACGACTTGACCTCTGTTGCTGTTTTGCCGGGTTTCAGGATCATGATCATCTCTGCCACTTTCCATGTTGCAGGGACGTGCATAAGTCTAAGGGACGCATTAATTAATAATAAAAACATTTTTAGTCCTTTTGTTGTCAGTTTTTTCAGCACTAGTCCTGTGATTAAATCGTATCCTGGTGCTTTCTTCGGGTTCAAGTTGTATTTTAGTTCTCGTTTAAGTTCTTTTAATGTCACTTTTTTAATAATTTTAGACTGATTATTAGTGTTTAGGTGAAGTTCTTCTTCATTCGTGGCTTCATTCGGCTTGAAGATGTTTTCAAGATGATCTCCAAACGTGTTAGCTTTTTCTTGGTCCGATGTTGCCCATTCATTGTTCTCTTTCAGGATGGGTGGTACATGATGGATTTTCCTTTTCAGTCTTCTCGTTGTTTTCCAGAGGGAATAGTTAGTGTTTTTGTCTGCAGACAGATTCTCGAGGAAGGAGTTTGCATAGTCTTCTCTCAGTTGGTGGATCAATCTTTTGATTTGTTGGGATTCTCTATTGAGATGATTTTTAAAGACGGGATCTCTTGTACGCTGCCATTTTTGCCTGGTTCTTCTTTTGTTCTTTACTAGGTTTCTTACTTCCATAGGGTAGTTGTATCCAGGTGTTTTATGAGTAATTGTTCTAGTGTTATCCCACACTGCTTGTTGAATAAGACTGGTAAATTTTGTCACCGCCTCGTCAAGATGATCCCCAGTAGACAGGTCAATGTCGAGGGTAATTCCCTGATCCAGTTGTAATTTAAAACTTTCCCAATCCGTAGTTTTATTGCATAAAGTCGGTTTCGCTGGCTTTTTGATGATAGTTTCGCTCAATGTCATGATGATCGATGAGTGATCCGAGTCCAAGTCATAGCTGTCCTCCAAGGTAATGAAATTTGCCGCAAATTTTCTGGTTATGAAAAAATCCAGAACGTCTGGGGTCTTGTTTCTGTCTGTAGGCCAGTAGGTCGGTTTCCCAGTTGAATGTACTTTACATCCAGTTTTTTCTATTGCATTTTTAAGTTCTCTCCCTTTTGTATTATCCAATCGGGGACCCCATAGGGAATTTTTGGCGTTAAAATCGCCTCCTAGGACGAATCTCTCTCCTAGATGTCGGATTATCATTGTGTAATCGTCTTCTTTTAGGTTATGCCTCGGGGGGGAAGTAGACTGCTCCCACATTGAAGTTTTGTTCCATTGACGAAATGCTTAACACAGTCAACTGAGCTTCCTCTTTTCGAATGTTGAGATCCTCATTGTACTTCAGGTTGTTTTTGATGAAGATTGCACTTCCTCCATGTGCCCGATTGTCTGGGTGAGTGGTATGGTGGGTATTATATCCATTTATTTTAATGTATTGTTGGTTAGAGAGATGAGTTTCTGAGATGAAACAGATATCCATTTTATTTTCATAAAGGTAGAGTGAAAATTCTTCTTTGCTGTTTAGAATGCCGTTTGCATTCCAGGTACCAATACGTATGTTTGTATGATCCATACTTATTTTTTGGATTTGTTTTTATTGGCTGGAATCTTACTCCCGAGGGCATTTAATTTGTTTGATAGCGTTCTGTTTGATCTCTCTAAGGTCTCAAACTTCTGCATCATGCTTTTCATCATACTCAGCACCTCATTGCTGTTGGTGTTTTGATTAGTAGTGATGTTTTGCTCATTTGTACTTTGTCTGTTGCTGCTCAGTGCTTGGGCATAAGTCAGGTTTTTGGCAGTTCTTGGGTCTGTCAGTTTCTGTTTCCTTGCCGCGTTTCCTGATGTTTCAGTGTGTACTGGTTTTTTGATAAGCTTTTCACGCATTTGTTGGAGTTTGATTGGTACTTCACATCCCCTGTAGGTGGCCGGGTGGTTACTTCCACAGTTAGCACATTTGGCTTCTACATTTCTAGGTTTCGTACAATCTATAGTAGGGTGCTTGCCTGCACATTTAACACATCTGTGAGTTTTGTTACAGACGTTTTGTGTGTGCCCGAACCCATGGCATCTCTTGCACTGAGGAATCATTTTATTTATTCTCAACGCTTCAATTGAGATCTTCATGTTACAGATGTATCTGATTTCATAAATCCTTTTCATTTCAGTTCTGGGACTAAAAGTTAGCATGAAGAGAGGAAGTTTTTTATATTGCTTCTCACCTTCTTCATCTCTAGTGACCCTAAATTTTTGCTTAACATCACAGATTTCAAATCCTTGATCCAAGAGATCACTTTTGATACCGTTTTCACTTGTTGAGACATGTAGGTTTCTCGCCATCACTTTAATGCACCTTTCTTGCTTATTTTCGAAAGAGTACCATTCAAATCCTTCCAGTTTCATTATCTCTGTCACTTTTCTATAGTCATCACTGTTATCAACATTTATTTTCACTTTATTGTCACTCATGCACATAAGTTTATGGTTGATGCCATATAAGGCTTTGTTCAGTAAGGATATGCTGTCAGTGCAAATGATCACTGGTGGTGGTTTAACTGCTTTGGTGGTTTTTTTCTGTTGGGATTGGTCTTTATTATTGTAATTTTTCTTTGGGGTGGCGGACTTGGTGATTTTTCTGTTTTCGTTAAGTATCCACTCTGTTTCTCTTTCTACCATTTCCTCTTCTTCATCCCATGTAGGATACTTAAAGGGAGAGTAGGGCCCGGAGCGTTCTTTAACCTGGGCTGGATTACGTTCCACACTTAGTTGGGTAATTACAGCGCGTAGGCTGAAGTCTTTATTTCGATTTTCCCCTTGCAGTGTTGCAATTACATTATTAGCCTGCATTAATTGATTCTCTAGTGTTTTCACTTGGCTCACTAGGAAGTTAACTTGCTCTTGAAGAGCGTGGAGCTGTTGTTCTGGGGACATATGTGGGCCGATTGATTGATTCATCGGCACAAGTGCCTGCGTCATAGATGTATTCTGCACGAGCATTGCCGGGTCTTGACTGATTGGCTGAGTCGCCGTCATTCGTTGCTGCGCTTGAAAATTATTCATAAGGATCTTATTACTAAGGCTAGCATATATACGGTTACTAGCCGTGTCACAGAATAAAATGTTTGTGCTTTATCAGCACTATGTCCGGTCATATAAAATTATTACTAAACATAATTTGTCCAAGATTGTTCATTAATTTTAAATAAAACTTATAAATTAACTTATATTTGCTCGCCAGAATTTAATGCAGAACAATATGCGTCTCTAACATTACTCAACGAATAAAGTTTGCATTATTAGATCTATTATCTAAACTTAGCTGCAATAAAGCCAGTCCAAACATATAGCACAAGCCTTATCTCTTCCTTCTCTTATCTGCTCCACTCACAAACATCCGCACTCCACGAGAGTCGAACAGAGACTTAAATTTATTAAAATAATTAATTTTATTTATTTAACAAATTATTTTATTATATTAGGAAAATATTCTACTATTAGGACACTGAAGAATGAAAATATATTTTAGTAAATAAATTTATAGACGTTTGTATATTAGATGAAGGCATTGTCTCTTTATAAGTAAGCATATAATATATATAAGTATTAATATAACGAAATTCAAATTTAGATTACGGCCCGTAAGATTACAGTGGTAATTGTTATAGAAATTAAGAGGTCAAGATTCACTTTATTTATGACTGTAGCTAGTACTCTCAGGACTTTATTAAATAGTCATAAAAGTTCCCTGACTAAGACAAGGTTAGGCTAGCTTTCAAATCAACGATTCAGGATTTATTTAGTGTGAAAAAATTATAATACACATTAAATTTTAAAAAAACAAAATTTGCGTTATGAAACAAAAGGATTAGAAACATTAAGAAAAACTCTATAATCGGAAAAACCTATCATTAAGCTAAAAATGGTTTTGAGATAGGTCTTTGCTTAAATTGTAGTTTGAGAGACATTATGATAGTGCACGTGATATATATTTAGGCTGCGTGTTTTACCTAACCTCCTTGATGAATATATAAATATCTTATTTTACATTATTTATAACAAGAAAAAAATATACTAAAATAATTCAGAGTTCTTAGAATCAAAACCTTTGTATGATGGGGGAAGAAGAGGAATTTGTATATACAGCTAATTTCCATTACATGCTTAGGGTATAATCCTATCGTTATGAGAGATGTAAGATATATTTTTTAATATATCTAGAAAATACCGATAATGTATCGTTGTTTAAAAAATAAACATTGATAATAATTGCCTGGCCATTGAAACTAGTAACAAACATATTAGGTAAAAAATAACAAGCAGTAAATTCAATAAACATTAAATTTATATTGAATACATACTTTTTAGCAAAGAAACTATCATCAAACATATAACTACAGTAATTTAAATTAAATATTTTAATACAATTTCCAAAATAACTAATGTCCAAGGTATAATTAATAGATTGGAATTGAAACAATTCAAGAGATTTTAATAAAACTTACTGATTGCGGGATTTTATGGAGCTTTGCTTAAGCACGTATTATAACAAAGGAATTCTGGCCTAATCCCATGAGATGGGAAACAAGACAAAACATAATTAGGTCTCTTTACCCTTGTGACTGTTACTTACTCGTAAGGAAACAAAGGTTTGCCGTTTGGAGATGCTAATTAGACACAGAGTTGGCTTGGTTAGATTTAATTTGTAAATTCTGGTGTCGGACAAGTAACTCAATCAGATGTTTAGCATTTTTTTAATAAATATGCTATTCAAATTACTTTAGCATGGGCTTAGTTCATACGAACCGGTCATTGTGTGGGATATTTTGACCCAAATAAATATTTTGTTTTTCTTGATATCTTCTACAGTCGTTCTAGGAATTCCGTTTTCTAACTATTGCTTAACCACACTTTTGCATTTACTTTACCGTTGTAGATTGAAATACTTATCAACCGACGGTAATTGTTTAATTACCGATTTAGATATTTACTATCTTTACTAGATTTTAATATTACTATCATAGAAAAATAATTTCTTAATTATAACTAAATATTCAGTTATAGTTGAAACATAGTATTAATTATTTTAATATATATAGGCTGACATATCACAGACAATTTTGCTATTTTAAACACTCAACGTTTCAAATTTCTTTTCGAAATTCCTTTTCGAGGGTTCAGATTAAATTAAAAAATTATACATCATAACTTACGTATTAATAAATAAATAACATTATATACAACATAACGCAAATAAACAATTATAAAACTTGTATAAATATCCATTTACAGGTCAATTTTCTTTTCTATTACATTTTTATCTATCACAAATACTTATTAAAGAATTTGTTAGATAATATATTTGTAATGGTGTACAGACATTTACATCCTAATACAAATATTAGCATGTGTATTACTTTGGCAAGATGAGTTTCGGTTTTATCGTGAAAAGAACAACTTCTATACATATCGTATTGTAATAAAGATTATTATCAGAAATCAAACGAAAGCTGTTTAGTAATGTTAAACGCCTAAACTAAAATAATAATATAAACATGTTTTACTATGAAATGTATCTCGTATTTTAATTTTACGTTTATTAGATATTCTCTTGGGCCTGATAAGAGCAAACGGTTCTTGGAGCAAACACACTGCGGGTTACAGAGCCATAAGGTCGCAACTCTAACCTCAAAGTCTTAATTGTGTTCACAATTAACACAGTTGGAGAGTCAGTCTTTGTGTTTAGCTCTCGCCCTTTATCTCAGCTTCCCAAATTACTGCATTTTAGCTATACTCTGATGTAAAAATACAGAGTTATAACAGTGATATATGTGAGGTTATATATTATTTTTATGTAAAATAAATTTCCAAAAGAAAATTTTATTTTATTAAAATGTAACATTTGGCACCACAATAATTCTATTTGCTGCATTGTCTTTGATTTTTTCTCCGTTTCAGTGTTTTGTTTATATGTATGATTGTTATATTTAAATAAAGCTGTTTAATTGATGAAAAGTTATTTTATCAATTTAATTACCCTGAATAAAGAATAAATATGAAGGAAGAATGCGTAAAAATTAATAAACATTAACATAATTAAATTACTTTAACAAATAACTTGACTATATCTAGCATTCAAACTAACTAAAACCATTAGATATAATTTATAATACGTTTGTAAACTATAAAAACATGTTGTAAATTATGTAGTATATAATTTAAATATATTATAAAATAATGGTTTTCTATATTTTGTCTTCACCCAACGTCAATATAGGTAAACATATATCCCAAAAATATCCTATCACTCTTCTACACCAAAATGTACTCTTTTACACCAATATTACTCTTTTACACCAATTTTTTTTGTAATTTGAAAAGCAATATATTTAGTTATATGTATATTAAAAATATATGATAACAAACTATGTAGTACAAAATCTTTAAGCAATGATGAAAAAAATCCGCTTGAAAGTTAATTTAGAAAACGTAGAAAAATTACAAACAGGACTGTTAATATACCGGCCTATTATGAACCGCCAACTAAAACCATTAAAGCAATTTGCCATTACAGCATTTTATAAAGAAATTATTTGACTATTTATCGTCTAAAACAACAATTAGAAAAGACGAAGCGAAGACAAATCACGTAAAAGATTTATTCTTTTGCGTAAGCTCCGTAATAAATCTTTTCTTACGCCTAACGTAAACGGAAGAGATATTTTATCAGAAATTGCTATTTGTGTTTCTGGATCCTTAAGTATTCCGAAAATGGCATTCAACCGTTGTCAATAATTCTGTGAAACAATAGTTGTAAGATGAGTTCTTTCTTTAAAAATTAGATTATGATGAAAGTAAGGTTCAATCGAGCCTGTTGTCAAGTATCGGATTTTTATTATGTTTAAATATACACAAAAATAAAATTGCATACTAGAATATTGGACACAACAACTGATAAATTTATCATAATAGCTTTTGTTCCGAAAGATAATAATTGTTTATTATTTTTCTTTAATTTTATCTAATTAGATTACGGATGATACAACATTATCTTAATATTAGTTAACATTTACAAGGACTACTTTTGTCACTTTAGTTTGATTCTAGTTTACTAAATTATTAGACGTCAATATTTGTTTTAAATTATGTTGACACTGATTGATAATACATCTAATCCCAACTGTATAATTTACAATAAATATTCAGACTCTTACACTAATTACAATTTGGATATAAGTGCCTTAAAGGTATTTATAGGTAGTACAGTCTTACAATTAAGATTGACTTTCCTTTACTAAAGTAACATACCACCTGAGTAGATTAGTGTAATACTGCTTGCTACGCTCCTTATCACGTAGTCTATGTAGTACTGCAGCATTAAGCAAAGTCTCAAGTTGTATTAAATACAGCGATAAGTTAGATTCCTGATGGGGACCGGACCAGACTGAAGTGAACTGAGAAAGAGTTTGGTTTATTACCGCAATGCAAATTGAAGCATACTCAATAAACTGTAGCCTTTACAGTCCCTATCTGACCATTTTAAATACTAAAATAAAGAAACCTAAACACACAAATTAAAAAAATATATATCTGGGAATAAAATGATTTTGTTTTGAAACTACAATATTGTATTTATGTTTAAAATATATTAACTAAATCATCTAGTAAGTATATACTCATCCTTAGTGCAAAACTGATGGTTAGTTTATGTTTAAAATTAAATTTTAAAAAAATCTATAAAATTAAAATAATACAAAAAATACACGGCTATATTTAGCAAAAAAGTATTAAATAAAATTTCTAAGACAGAACAGGATAATATGCTCAACACAAAATAAAACTAGTTGGCCTTTGAAGAACAAATATTTGAAGAATTTAAAAATTCGTCTGCAGTCTGTTTGCTCCTGACGTGAAACTGTTATATTACTTTACATCAGGTATCGGGTATCAGGTATACTACGTTTGTTTTTCGTCATTTATACGATAGATGAATTAATTATCTCTAGCTCATTGCTATAGGTTCTTCATTTGATAATTTATTTTTATGGAATTTCATAAGCAAATAGAATATAATACATTCAATTAGGGGTATTTAGTAGCTTATTACAACCGCCGTTTTATTTCCTGATAGACTAAATTTATTTTAGTATCGCACAAGTTATAAGTGAAGATTAAACCTCAGTTTGTAAAGTAAATTTATAAAAGATTTGAATTTTACTTATTCCATGTTTCAGCGAAAACCTTAAAATACAAAAACCAATATTTATATTTATCCCAATGTAAATGTAAATGTATTTATCCCAATGTAAGGAAATATACTAACATGTAAATACCCTATATACAATACTTTGGAAGATATGTTAATTTGTGTTAATGTAATGTTATCCTCTCTTTACAATAATATTCGAGACACATAATTTTTTTTTTTTAATTTTAAAAAACTTCCATTATAAAATTTAATTAGTTATGTGAAAGTTATATTAACGTAACTTATTATGAATTTGAGTTGAATTATTTCTATTCTACAAAGGCAATTACAATATAAAGGAAATACCTAAGGAAAGTTTACCTAGTGCATATTAATATGCGTTCTTTTTTTCTACTATTTATTCGATTCACTTATTTGATTTTTGCCTCATTACCTGCTATATCAATATAAAAATAGTTCATCAGTTTCTAAACCTCACCATTGGTTGTATTAGTAGCAACATGTTCAATTACCTATGGACACAATATGTATTAAGTTGAAGTTTAATAGATAAGGGGCAGGACCAGTAGATTCCACAATGTTTGTTTACATTATAACAATCTGTTAAAAAATAAACTCTGAATTATTAATTGAAACGAAACAGATAAATTTGCAATTATAATAAATAACGTCTGAAAAGGTGGAAAAGATAATTGAAACCTAAAACGTTAATATAAAGCTAAATATGAGTGTAATAGTTGCATTCGAGTAAGAAAGTGTCAAAAACAATAACCCAATCTCCAGTAAAGTCTAACAGGATTATTCAGTAAAGAGAAATAACGTAGTCAACTAGTCTAACCGGTCCCAAATCTACATTCCTCGTCTGGAATTTGAAAAAAAAATAGTTTATTGTCAATGTCCCCTCACAGGTGGTGGCTTCAGTATGCTTTAAATACTTATAGAAAAATTTACAAGATAATAGAATAGATATGCAAAACTACAAGACATACGTATTGAAAAAGTCAGTTTTGCAATTCTACAAAACTATAGTGTATTGGAATCCAAATAAAAATAATCTATATTTACTTTTAGATGTTGAAGGTTTTTGTAGACGAGTTATTCTTTGACATTCCTAATTTAGAACTTATGTTTGTCCAACCGCAAAGATAATAATTTGGTTTAAAAAATTTGTTTTTATATTTGTTGAAATTTATTACTAACCTTCGTATTTGTTGTTGTTTTTTGTCTGAATTTTTTTTGTTTTATGAAACTTTAATGAAGAATGCCTTATTAAGTCGAGAGAAAATTGAACTTGGTTAGGAAAGTTTAAATACGTCTGGTGGAGTTAAATTAATAAATAAAAAAATATTTTATTATAATAAATGTTCGAGAAAAAGGGAGTAGGCTACAGGGTAGCCCATGCGCCTTAATGTGTTACTCTTAACCACGAGCCTACCGTAGGGTTAAGGTTGTACATTGGAGGTTTAAAAGACAACAAGTTTGGGGCAAAAGAAAAATTCGTATAAATCTTTACATTATTAATTAACAGCTATCTGAAAGTAGGCACAGTTCCAAAGAGCTAGGCTTGGAACATGAGTATAATCCAAACCACGCAATTTTTATAATTTAAATATTGAATAAATATTTTAAAAAAAACTATATTATTATCAATTGTCATCCAATACAAGTTTATAAAATGTATTTGAACTGGTTTGGATGAATGAAAACAAATTTTTTATATGATTGGCGTTTTGTACAAGATATTTGTCAGGAGAGTTTGAGTTAATAGAAGGAATTCAATAAACAGTAAAGACTAATAAAAACCCTAAACGTAATAAATCTTAAAATAGTAACTAACATAATTTATTATTTTTGTGTAGTGTTTTCCAGACAATACTATCCAGTAGTAATGTACGCTATTAATGTTTTCACTTTGTAGTTAAAGCAAGAAATGTAGGTTTTACTTGATGTAAATTTGTAAAATTTGTAAAATGTAAATTTGTCATTTTTGATTGGTCTGATTCAGCGATACTAATAGGGGGAGAATAAGGCTTTGTATACAAGCTTGATTCATAAAAAGTATCATGTGTTTCTTAGCATTACTCGTTTTTAGGTGCAAGTAGACTACTTTAACATCCCAGTTCCCTGATTGTAATAAGTTGTTATAGTAATTGATTGTTTTTATGTAAGGTTATTTGACGATGAAATCCATATTAAAATGTTTATTATTGTTCCTATCTGTAAACTGTGGCTTATTCCTCTTCAAGGTATTGGAGGGAGTTTATTAAATACTTTTTAGGTTTAGAAGTTTCTAAAAAGAAAAGTTGTTAAATAATCACTAGAATAATTATAATATTTTAAAATAATGTTTTTTTTACTAAACAAAATATTTAACATTGTTTCTTGTTTTGGAAATAAACTCAAGCCATAAACAGAAAAAAAACCTTTGCTAAATTATCCAACGCAATTAAATTAAAATTGTAACGTCTTGAACTTTAATTGGAAAGAGTACTCTAAAAACATCCCTTAACCCACTCCACCAGACGCATTTAAACTTTCCTAACCAAGTTCAATTTTCTCGACTCGTTCAATTTACATCAAGTAAAACCTACATTTCTTGCTTTAACTACAAAGTGAAAACATTAATAGCGTACATTATTACTGGATAGTATTGTCTGGAAAACACTACACAAAAATAATAAATTATGTTAGTTACTATTTTAAGATTTATTACGTTTAGGGTTTTTATTAGTCTTTACTGTTTATTGAATTCCTTCTATTAACTCAAACTCTCCTGACAAATATCTTGTACAAAACGCCAATCATATAAAAAATTTGTTTTCATTCATCCAAACCAGTTCAAATACATTTTATTAACTTGTATTGGATGACAATTGATAATGATATAGTTTTTTTAAAATATTTATTCAATATTTAAATTATAAAAATTGCGTGGTTCTGATTATACTCATGTTCCAAGCCTAGCTCTTTGGAACTGTGCCTACTTTCAGATAGCTGTTAATTAATAATGTAAAGATTTATACGAATTTTTCTTTTGCCCCAAACTTGTTGTCTTTTAAACCTCCAATGTACAACCTTAACCCTACGGTAGGCTCGTGGTTAAGAGTAACACATTAAGGCGCATGGGCTACCCTGTAGCCTACTCCCTTTTTCTCGAACATTTATTATAATAAAATATTTTTTTATTTATTAATTTAACTCCACCAGACGTATTTAAACTTTCCTAACCAAGTTCAATTTTCTCTCGACTTAATAAGGCCTTCATCATTAAAGTTTCATAAAACAAGTAAATTTCAGGCAAAAAACAACCAAAAATACGAAGGTTAGTAATAAATTTCAACAAATATAAAAACAAATTTTTTAAACCAAATTATTATCTTTGCGGTTGGACAAACATACGTTCTAAATTAGGAATGTCAAAAAATAACTCGTCTACAAAAACCTTCAACATCTAAAAGTAAATATACACTATTTTTATTTTGATTCCAATACACTATAGTTTTGTAGAATTGCAAAACTGACTGTTTCAATACGCAAGTCTTGTAGTTTTGCATATCTATTATATTATCTTGTCTACTTTTCTATAAGTATTTAAAGCATACTGAAGCAACCACTTGTGAAGGGGCATTGACAATAAACTATTTTTTTTTCAAATTCCAGACGAGGAATGTAGATTTGGGACCGGTTAGACTAGTTGTCTACGTTATTTCTCTTTACTGAATAATCCTGTTAGACTTTACAGGAGGTTGGGTTATTGTTTTTGACACTTTCTTACTCGAATGCAACTATTACACTCATATTTAGCTTTATATTAACGTTTTAGGTTTCAATTATCTTTTCCACCTTTTCAGACGTTATTTATTATAATTGCAAATTTATCTGTTTCGTTTCAATTAATAATTCAGAGTTTATTTTTTAACAGATTGTTATAATGTAAACAAACATTTTGGAATCTACTGGTCCTGCCCCTTATCTATTAAACTTCAACTTAATACATATTGTGTCCATAGGTAATTGAACATGTGGATACTAATACAACCAATGATGAGGTTTAGAAACTGATAAACTATGTTTATGTTGCTATAGCAGATAATGAGGCTAAAATCAAATAAGTGAATAGAATAAATAGTAGAAAAAAAGGAACGCATAAAAATATGCACTAGGTAAACTTTCCTTAGGTATTTCCTTTATATTGTAATTTTCTTTGTAGAATAGAAATAATTCAACACAAATTCATAATAAGTTACGTTAATATAACTTTCAAATAATGAAATAAATTTTATAATGGAAGTTTTGTAAAATTATAAAATAAAAATTATGTGTCTCGAATATTATTGTAAAGAGAGGATAACATTACATTTAGACAAAATAACATATCTTCCCATGTATTGTATATAGGGTATTTACATGTCAGTATATTTCATTACATTGGGATAAATACATTTACATTTACATTGGGATAAATATAAATATTGGTTTTTGTATTTTAAAGTATTCGCTGAGACATGGAATAAGTAAAATTCAAATCTTTTATAAATTTATTTTACAAACTGAGGTTTATTCTTCACTTAAACTTGTGGAATACTAAAATAAATTTAGTCTATGTGTAAATAAAATGGCGATTGTAAGAATCTGCTAAATATCCCTTAGTTGAATGTATTATATTCTATTTGTATATGAAATTCCATAAAAATAAATTATCAAATGAAGAACCCATAGCAATAAGCTACAAATAATTAATGCATCTATCGAATAAATGACGAAAAACAAACGTAGTATACCTGATACCCGATACCTGATGTAAAGTAATATAACATTTTCATGTCAGGAGCAAACAGATTGCAGAATAATTTTTAAATTCTTCAAATATTTTTTCTTCAAAGGAAAACTAGTTTAATTTTTTTTGAGCATATTATCCTGTTCTGCCTTAGAAATTTTATTTAATACATTTTTGCTAAATATAGCAGTGTATTTGTTGTATTATTTTAATTTTATAGTTTTTTTTTTGTTTATTTGAAATATAAACTAACCATCAGTTTTGCACTTAGCATGAGTATATACTTAGTAGATGATTTAGTTAGTATATTGTAAACATAAATACAATATTGTAGTTTTAAAAACAGATTCATTTTATTCAAAAATATATTTTTTTGAATTTGTGTGTTTAGGTTTCTTTATTTTAGTATTTTAAATGGTCAGATAGGGTCTGTAAAGGGTTCACTTTATTGAGTCTGCTACAATTTGCATTGTGGTAATAAACCAAACTCTTTCTCAGTTCCCTACAGTCTGGTTCGGTCCCCAACAGGAATATAACTTATTACTGTATTTAATACAACTTGAGACTGCGCTTAATGCTGCAATACTACATAGACTAGGTGATAAGGAGCGTAGCTAGCAGTATTACACTAATCTACTCAGGTGGTAAGTTACTTTAGTAAAGGAAATTCAATCCTAATTGTGAGACTGTATTACCTATAAATATCTTTAAGGCACTTAAATCCAAATTGTAATTAGTGTAAAAGACTGAATATTTATTGCAAATTGGACAGTTGGGATTAGATGTATTATTAATGAGTGTCAACATAATTTAAAACAAATATTGACGTCTAATAATACTGTAAACTAGAATCAAACTAAAGTGAAAAAAGTAATCCTTGAAAAATGTTAACTAATATGAAGATAATATTGTATCATCTTAATGGATAATTGGATAAAATTAAAGAAAATAAATAAACATTATTTTTCACTCCAAGCTAATATGATAAATTTATCAATTGTTTTGGCCAATTTTCTAAGTATGCAATTGTTTCTCCATTTAATGAAAATAAAAGTCCATTACCTGATCGTTATTTTTTTGTATATTTAACCATAAACTCTAATAAAAATCCGACACTTGACAACATCGATTGAACCTTACTTTCATCATAATCTAATTTTTAAAGAAAGAACTTAGCTTACAACTATTGTTTCATAGAATTATTGACTACGGTGGAATGTTATTTTCGGAATACATAAGGATCCAGAAACACAAATAGCAGTATCTGATAAAATATTACTTCAGTGAACGTTAGGCGTAAAGAAAGATTTATTACTGAGCTTACGTAAAAGAATAAATCTTTGACGTGATTTGTCTTCGCTTCGTCTTTTCTAATTGTTGTTTTATACGATAAATAGTCATAGTGATTTCTTTATAAAATGCTGTAATGGCAAATTGCTTTAATGGTTTTAGTTGGCGGTTCATAACAGGCCGGTATATTAAGAGTCCTGTTTGTAATTATTCTACGTTTTCTAAATTAACTTTTTTTCATTATTGTTGATTTCGTACTACATAGTTTGTTATCATATATTTTTAATATACATATAACTAAATATATTGCGATTCAAATTACAAAAAAATTAGATAACGCAAAAGAATAACTAACAAATTACAGAATTGTATGAAATAGATTTTATAAACCTTTTGGTGTAAAAGAGTAGAAGGATATTTTTGGGATATAAGTTTAACTATAATGACATTTGATGAAGACAAAATGTAGAAAACCATTATTTTATAATATATTTAAATTATATACTACATAATTTACATGTTATTATAGTTTACAAACGTATTATAAATTATATCTAATGGTTTTAGTTAGTTTGAATGCTAGATATAGTCAAGTTATTTGTTAACTATTTTAATTATGTTAGTGTTATGTTTTTTATCTAGGTATAACTATATATCAATTTGTAATTTTCACTCATTAGATTTTTACGCATTCTTCCTTCATATTTATTCTTCATTCAGGGTAATTAAATTGATAAAATAACTCTTCATCAATTAAACAATTTTATTTAAATATAACAATCATACATATAAACAAAACACTGAAACGGAGAAAAAATCAAAGACAATGCAGCAAATAGAATTATTGTGATAATAATGTTAGATTTTAATAAACTAAAGTTTTCTTTTGGAAATTTATTTTACATAAATATAATATATAAACTCACATATATCACGGTAATAACTCTGTATTGTTACATCAGAGTATACCTAAAATCCAGTTTTTGGGAAGCTGAGATAAAGGGCGAGAGCTAAACACAAAGACTGCTTCTCCAACTGTGTTACTTGTGACCACGAGTAAGGCTTTGAGGTTAGAGTTGCGACCTTATGGCTCTGTAACCCGCAGTGTGTTTGCTCCAAGAACCGTTTGTTCTTATCAGGCCCAAGAGAATATCTAATAAACGTAAAATTAAAATACGACATACATTTCATAGTAAAACATGTTTATATTATTATTTTAGTTTAGGCGTTTAACATTACTAAACAGCTTTCGTTCGATTTCTGATACTCATTTTTATAACAATACGATATGTATAGAAGTGGTTCTTTACTTACGATTTATGCAATTTGTACATAAATTTGCACATACATATAATATATATATATGAATATATATATATATATATCATTTTAAACATTCTTAAACAGTCATTTTTAAACAATATTGCATAATTTTCATATTTAACTCTAACTAATATTTTAAAGAATAAATTAACGTAGTTAAGACCAGCATACCAGGCACATATTTATAATTATTTGAATATTGGTCAACTTAGGTTGACCTGGTTTTACTTAATATTAATCACCTCTGACAATAGCAAAACCTACAAATAAGTTTATTTTTATTAGAACCATAATGTATAAATATCAAATTATAGATTTAAAGTGGCATTGTAATACGTCCACAAATAGTAAATAAAATCAAATTTTAACTTTTAAACTGGATGTCAATAACATGATAAATATAAGTATTTTTCCTCCAATAAATATATATTTATAGTATATTCTTTAATCTAATTTATTTTGTTTATGTTTTAGCATTATATATATATATTATTAATTTTTAGTTTTATAAATAAAAAAAAAGTTATTGTAAAACAATTGTAATTCGTATTTATATACCAGCAAATAAATTAATAAACGGTTATTGTAGTGTAAATATACCAATAAGCTATATTTAATACTTTTTTTTCTGAACACCAAATACCTGAGTCTTTACAATTTCAATAAAGCAAAGACGATAAATTGTTATACAAAGAATATTCTTGTAATGTGTAGTCTACACTACGCAGAACATTATAATTAAGTATTGCAGTTTTCGACGAACATAATTTACTACCACTGGAATTAAAATTAGAGACTATCGATTCACCTTATGGAGTATATCCACTTAATTACAGAAAATTTATTCTAAATCGGTTTGGAATATTTTATTGTTAATTCTTACATTGAATTTAAGATGTTATTTTAGGTAACCACCTGTGAGCTTAGAATAAATAAGTCACAGCTAATAAACAAACCACTTTGGTAACAAGTAACTTATAGTAGTGAGGGCCGATAATATGTTTTGTCTTTTGGTAAACTGTAGAATATAGAATCAATTTTGAAGAGGAGATGAATAGTAGCCATAGGCCTACATATTACGATACTGTAGGTAGATATTTTATAATTTAATGTAGGGTAATAAATTGAATAATATACAGAGACCGGTTATTCCATTATTGGTGTTCCACAAATTTCCCAACCTCCGCTTCATCAACCTTTAACTACATCTCGGTTTATCGGTTTTCGATAAAATTATTATTGGGAGTATATCAGATATAGAAAGTGAATAGTCTAATCGTATAATATTTCCTCTTTAGTGACAATGAAAACAATTAATAACTGTGGAAAAATGCTTGACGGCTGCCCCTACTTGCCCTTGATGTGTAGATAGCGTAAGCATAAATAATAAAAAAAAATATATATATATATATATATATATACATTTGGTTCTGTACTTCTTCCATCTAGATGGAATTTATATTCGTTACAGAGTTTCAGCTTGTTTATTATTTATCTGTACTAACAAATTCTAACATGGTATCAATAAATACATAATATACTTCGATAAGAAGGGAATTATAAAGTTACTAAATCAAAAAATATAAATATCAAACTAAAAACAAATTCTGTGTATAAAGTTGTATTTTTTATATAATATTTAATTTGGGTTGTTAACTTATTATAATTTAGATTTAATTTATTACTAACCTTCGTATTTTTGGTTGTTTTTTGTCTGAATTTTTTTTGTTTTATGAAACTTTAATGAAGAAGGCCTTATTAAATCGACAGATAATTGAACTTGGTTAAGAAAGTTTAAATGCGTCTGGTGGAGTGGGTTAAGGGATGTTTGTAGAGTACTCTTTCCAATTAAAGTTCAAGACGTTACAATTCTAATTAAATTGCGTTGGATAAATTAGCCAACGTTTTTTTCTGTTTATAGCTTGAGTTTATTTCCAAAACAGGAAACAATGTTAAGTATTTTGTTTAGTAAAAATAAACATTATTTTAAAATAATATAATTTTCTAGTGATTATGTAACTTTTCTTTTTAGAAACTTTTAGACCTAAAACGAAGTTTAATAAACTTACTCCAATACCTTGAAGAGGAATAAACCACAGTTTACAGATAGCAACAATAATAAACATTTTAATATAGATTGTTAAGTGCTACAACCAATGTGGAGATATGCTCTGACCACACCCTGCTAGTATGTGACATTCCTATGGATGCTACACACCAATTCACCATTGGGTAAGAACATTACCAACATCTTTGTTTGTAAGTGCAAAGTCCTACCCATTCACCTAAATTGTATTTATTTAGTAAAAAACACTTTTTTACACATAACAATGTATTATTAATGATTTAAAAATATGTATAATATTTTCGATGAATTACATTTGAAAATAATTGAGTTTTATAATATCATTATCCTAATTGTTTTTGGTTGTATGCACTCAAGGTTGGGAGTAATTTGTGGAGTAAAATTATTATAATCAGAATACAATGTTTATAACCAATTTCAAATTATATTCTTACATTTATTTTTTAACGAATATCGTACAAAGTATAATAGAAAATATTTAAAAAAATAATATATAAAAAATATTTTATATTTTAAATTTTCAAGAAAAAGGGAGTGGGCTGCAGGGTACAAACGTACTACTGACTTCTTAGGCTTAAAGGAGTAAGATACGGGGATTTTCTCTGCATCGGACAAGCAATCATTCAAAATACGTGAACATGATATTCGGGCACACTTTGGTTCACTCATAACCCAAATGGTCGCACGGGCTACAGGGTTAGCCCAAACAACTTTACTCGTAAACAATTACAAAACGCACACACATTGAGTGACCATAACCAACTCAGTGAGTAGGGTAGATTACAAGTAATGGTGTAGACTTTCCTCAACTAGTTTTACGAGATTCGTTGCAGCATAAACAAAAAATCTGGGCTGCTCCTTTATCATGCGCGCCTACCCGAGGCTTAAATTGTTTTTATGTTCACCACAATATCATTATTATTACAGGATTAAAAATGATTGAAAGGAGTAAAATAAGCAAACAAAATGGATTAACAGTATCGAACATTGCTTCTAAAGTGGACAAAGTGGAAAGAAAGAGTGTACAAACCAAGCGTTAAGAAAAAGAAAGCGTATAAATAGTAACAATCAAAAATAATAGACCAACGTTATATATAGAGAGGTAAATAGAAAATTGCAATGAATTTCGCTCCTACTTTGCAACTTATTATTGTTAATCGGACATATATACATGATATAATATACATACATATATATATATATATATATATATATATATATATATATATATATGTATACACACATATGTAAATGATATAATATAAAATTAGGAAAGAACTACAATAAAAAAATTATTTTTGAATTAAGTAGGAATTGACTTGAATTTTTTTCTATTGCTTTTTTATTATTAATGTATTATTAAGGGCATATACGATTGTTTATGAATTTTACAAAATTAAACTCTTATCTTTACATGAGTCTCTTACAAAAAACAAATGTAAGCCTCAACAAAGACTATGATATGACACTGGACTTTAGTCTTGGGTGTACGTGAAAAATCTTTCACGAGGTTTCATCGTATGTAAAATTCAATATTAAGTTTTTAATTAACTACGGATGTGGATTCCAAGCCATGGAAAACCTTTTGTTGAGGAAATACATAAATAAATATCATTTGTTATTGTTCAGTAAAATGATATTGATTTTATTGTAAAAAAAAATTATTATAATTTTGAATGAAATAAATCACTGCTACATAAGCTTTATGTTCATTAACACAGATCTCAGACAGTTTAAGGAATAAGAATAAGTGAAAAAAAAATCACAACATTGCGTTAGTAGGGATATTATTAGCCACTACACAGTAGGTCATACAATTGCATATCAATTTATAAGAAACGTTTTGGTCTATTTGTATTTACCTTTTGTATATTTATTTGTTTACAGAAATAATGGTTGTGTACAGGTGGACAAAATATTATTTAATAATGTAATGCAGTATTTCGAAAAAGTATTCTACGAAACACAACATCGCTACATTAAATCAAATTGTAAATAAAATTATACATGCAATTCACTCATTGTGATATTCATGAGTTCTTTTTTGACATATTTTCTACTGTTTAACACAACTGTGTTAACAATCGTATTCTTTATTGTTAAGATTCTTTACAAATGGTAAAACTTTATGCTTCTAGAGTTTGTTACTCATACACTAATCGTTCCATGAATTTAAGAGTAAAAGTATTAATTTTACACATCATATGTAAGTGTCAAAGTATTATAAGAATTTAACTTTTTAATGGTTTTTGGAATGATTGTCCTAAAATTTATTATTCCTTTTAAACATAACTCATGACAAAACTTAAAGAGAATGGGGTGTTTTTTTAATATTTTACAGTTAATTCTGAATGAGTTGTTAAAAGAAAATATTTTTATAAAATTAGTAAAGTAAGCCTATAGATATATTTGTAGAAGAAACGGTAAGCAATATTAAAAATATTTATTTATTGGCCTTTAAAAAAGACTTTTATAAATATTGTCTTAAATTCAATTTGACCAAAGCTATACTGTCTCCCAATAAAACATAAGAAAAGTAAGTTGATGCGAGCAATTGTGTCAGATATTGTCTCAACTACTTACTTCTTTTTAAAACGGTTAGTTAAAGTATGTGGAAATCTTACATTTATTATAGATTCATGCTCGGTAAGAGATAAGGGTGAATTTATATGAAAAATAAAAAACACAGAATCAACGGAGGATGAGATTTAAGTTTTTTTTATTTTTTGGTTTTGGATTTTATTGTCAAACAATGTAGTTTAGAAAATTTCTACTCAATTTTCACTATAAGTATATTAATTATAGTTTTACATATGGTATGGAGCAGAATGAATGTTTGGCGTTTCGTAATATTGTATTCATTACAAATATTAGTAATAACATTGCTTTAAATACATATATATATCCTATTTATAGCGTGTACATATAGAAAACGTACAAATAATAACTGGTATATTCATGTAGATAGTAGATTTCAAACCTCTGTAAATCACATATTCTTGCTACTTCTAATACTATGGCTAAAAATAAATAGAATATCTTTTGATAAAATAACTTTCGTCAGTGAACTTGAGCGAAATAAAAAGCTACCCAAATTTAGTGTAGGTCTATATAACCCTAAAATCACTGATGATGTCTTTAGAAAACATAATTATAAAAAGTTGAGAAAAACCCAAACTCTTATACCAGAAAAAAATAGATATATTTGGCTACCATTTGATTAAGTTATTGCAAAATGTTTAGGGAAGGTTATTAAACAACCAAATATAACGGTAACATAAACTATTATAAATAGTCCTTAGGTAACCTAAAAGACAAACATGTTAGACAAGTGAGGGATATATAAAGTATACTGCAACTCATGAGATAAGAATTATTTATTTTGGCCAAACGAAACGAATAATTTGAATTAGATTTAAAGAACATAACATACAATTTTAAAGACCAGAAAAATGATGCACTGCCGAACACATCCATAAGACAGAATTAGAATTAAGCGATATAAAGTTAAAAATGTCTAATAAAAAAAAAATATCATGATGGCATAAAAGTACGTGTTTTTAAAGCCTGATTATTAATAAATATGATAAACAATAACATAACAATATCTGACAAAATGCATATCCCGAATTCTTTATTATATTAGTTGGTTATTTAATTGTAGTAGTTTTATTAATCTTTGGAAAATACTACATCTATAATTTTAAGATACTGTGAATTCAAATATAGTAAACATTAACGTCCTTATCAAGTTAAGCTGATATACCTGATATTACTCTGGCGGTTTTATTTGTCTGATAAGAGAGAGATGAATCTTCCCGCTACATAATTGTTCGGAAAACGTCCCTTTACTTTATTAGCAAGTTAAATTTTCCACTGCATGGGAACATAACCTTAAAGGAGTAGGAATAATGCTAACGGGGACATAGACAGCTGTAGGGTAGATGCGAGCATCCCAGCTATATTTGTTTAGAACTTTTTAAGATCATTTTCAAATAAGCGAGCCATTGAATGCGTACCAGACTGTTAAGTAGAGGCGGCAAAGCACCCTTTTTACATTAAATGAGTCAACTAGAGAAGTAAACATTTACATAAAAACTAATAAACGGAAAAAAATTTGCATGCGCTTTTTTTCAATAAAAAATTTTAATCGAAACTACCACTTAGTAAGTTTTGCTTATACATGAGTAAATGTTTGCGATTTAATTTACCTTGCTCAGCCCAAACATGACAGGGCTTTATTAAAGTATCCTTATAAAATTAGGAAACTATATTTTCAGGTGTGAATGTAAATTGTAATTTACACTTCAAACAAGTTTATAAAACAAACCATCAAAACTCGGAAACTCTGTTTAACAGTTTGTCATTGATTTATTGTAAAAACATTCGCTCCAATTTGGAGATTTTAAAAGATTTAGGCCCTTTCATATGGCCTTAACATGATTTCTTGGACAATAGGTGTCACAAATATACTGACCTTCTTAATTTAAAATGTTTAACCAATTATTTAATTCAAATAGTAATTAGTGGAATATTTAAGCTAATCAATATTTTACCAAAACTTAAAAATAATCATATAGATAGAGCGAGAGCTAGTTTGAACATTTTGTTTATTTTTAAATCCCCTATAACAGATTTTTTCACACCTGTATAAATTAGTTTTATTTAGTTGGAAAAATAATAAAAAAGAAACGTTTTTTTTCATTTTCTGTTTAAAAAAAAATTATTAAAACTTTTGTATGTACCTATATTTGAATATAGTTTACGTTATAACTAATAAATTTGTAACAAATTATTTGAAAAAATATTTTAAACTTTATGCTTTTATATTTGGCCTTGTACACAGACTTAATTATAACTATAAGGAACTAAAAATGTTGTTTTGAAAAATTTACCTTTTTAAATAAAAGAACATTTACATTTTTATTTTTCAAGGAAATTGTGAAATTAAAAGTATTATATCTCTGTGTTAATGTTACTTATCTTAATTATAAATCCTAAAGACAACTTGCTAACTTCATTAATTTGCATCAACCTACCCGACGTTTGTACATTGTGTTAAGTGAGTACCAACCTGCCCTACACGTTGCATTACTGTCACGGGTACTTAGCACCCTCACTTCACGTTTCCCATGTACTATTGTAACTGTTATTTAATTACGTTACATCATGTTTTCACATTCAGCTGGAATAAGTGTAACGTTTGAACAAGAACTGTATATCCCTGTAAAACATTATACCTACAAACCAGTATATATTTGTAGATTCTATAGCAGATTTATATACGATTTAAAACTTATCCATTTCTAACAAAAATATAATGCAGCATTTAAAAAAATTCGATCATATTTCCCTATTGCAATAAGTAAAAAAATCTTAATATAATAAAATCTCATTTATGTTCCCTTACTTCAATATTTACGAGTATAGTCTACAAATAATTGCATACGATTGATTTTGAGGAAAATTATACTCAGAAATATAGATTATAATTTTTTCGATTGAATTAAAATGCAATAACTCATTATCTATTTGATGCAAGAAGTCTTCAGCTTGTTATTGAAAGCGTTTTGAGGTTGCTTTAAAAGCAGAGGTTGCGTTCTCAGCCAGTGACCTTTTGGTCAGGACAGAGTATACTGGTTACAAAACATTTCTCAACACTAGTTATTCCAGTGTTACAGATATGACTAATATATCAACTCAATTTACAGTTCATTTACATCACTCTCAGCTTGGTTGCCCCCTAATAAAATTTATAAGATAACTTATTATAAATTATAAAGTTGTCCGATATTGTGTGTTTCTAATGTATATTGCTATATGTAAACAATTTGTAGTTTTTTATATTTGAATTTCATTATTTTTGAAATTGAAATTATTTGTTTTTTTCTTTGAGCCACAAAGCAATAAATAGATAAGTGACTGTTTTTTTTTTAATTATATTACAATCAATTAGGAATATACCCACAAATGACACACTTTACCCATTTCTGTCATGGATTTATGTTTTATTTTTATTTGGGCTACAGTGAGTCACGTATAGTTCTTTTTCAATCTTAATATTGTCATATGAAAAGATATTTGTTCACATTATTTAACAACTGCCATCTTTCTGTACAATCCTTCGCACACCTCTAAAATAATTTCGGTAATGACAAGAATGAGGTTTCTTTACTTTTTTCTATTTAAAAGGTAAATAGAAAAAGCCTTTAATAATTCAATTACCTAATGAATAATATGTTGGCTTCCTTTAAACAAAATCTAAACAAGCTATGTACCCCTACAATTGAAAAACAAAGTGTAGGAAAATTGACATGAAATCAGTACGTCAATGAGCTGTATGAGATACCTTAATATATATCTTTATATTTAGTAATTTGGTTGTCAGCATTTCCTATATCTGGTTTTGTACGGAAATAAAGAAAGGAAATATCTAAACTCTGAACCTATCCCGTATTACGAAAGTCTGGAACCAATCGGAAAAGTCACGGACTTTATCCTCTTTGAACTATACATTTCCCTAAACTTCCTTCATTCTGTCTCTTACTTCAGAAATACTCCTTCCCTTTAGGATGGAATTTACTAAGTTGTTTTACACAGTTAAACCAAACCATACTAATGTATTTACTATTTCATATAATATACACATTATACTACAGAACAGGGTTACTAGTATAAGTTCTAGAATAACATCTAGTTCTAGCATACGTACTACTGATGTGGTCTATAACGTAATCAATAGGATTGGGGCCGCTTATTTTCGTTTTGATTCTATATTTCCGTTCGCATCGTATCGTAACGTCTAAAATTGCATCAGATTAGACCGTTCAAGCTTAGATAGTTCAAGCTTTTAAACATGCAAAGTCTAAACATTATCTAAAGGAACGAAAATTATCAAACATTTTCTTTTACATTCACCTCACCTTTACATACAATTTAAAATTGAACACAAATAACATATTACAATAAAAATATTGAAAAGAACCCCAATACCACAAAAATAATCAAAAATAACAAATAAGACAAGTTACTTAAGATTAAACCCTTATGTACATTTCGATGACCATGTCATCATCATCAGAGGGTCTAGTTACAAAACACAATCTAGCACACAAGAAGTTACAAACTAGAATGATACCAATCGTTCTCCGCGGTCTCTATATATAGGCGTGAGGTAAGCTCCGCCCCCTCTCCGCCCTCGACCGACAAATAACGATCGGCCATCAGGAACCAAATAGGTTATGTCAAAAATTACATTATAATAATACATATGTAATAAAAACTACAGCAATAACAATTATTAAACTAAAAGTAATTAGATTAAAACATCGTAATTTGAAGAAAGCTATTTAAGTAAAGTATATAATGGTGAGTAAGGAATAGGTCCTTTATCTGCATTCATTAATTTACAATTTGATTTGACTATAAAAACACTTTCATAACTATTAAGTAGCTTTTTTTGAATTTATACATTTAGCTAAAATAACATTTTTATCTAAATCATGCTGATTACTAAGGACATGTTCTGCTACACTTGATTTTTCAGGTTTAAAGGGTTTAATCTTAAGTAACTTGTCTTATTTGTTATTTTTGATTATTTTTGTGGTATTGGGGTTCTTTTCAATATTTTTATTGTAATATATTGTACCACTGTGCTCTTGATATTGTGTACAAATAACATACTACAAATATCCCTTGTAGTCTTGAAAATAATTTTGTTTGCTTGTTCCTCCAACAGAGTTTTAAATTTGTTTATGCCTGATAGCTCTTAGTTGTGTAATCCTCCATTAAGATTGAAGAAAACGCATATATTCTACATATGAGCACGGTAAAATATATTTGTTAAACAAAACAAAATATTTTTTTCTCTAATTGGTTGTACAAATATTTGAAAAACATTTTTCCATTTTATGATATAACTATATTACGACTAGAAAGAGAGGAATCATGAAGTAAATTCTAAAGCTAAGAGGATTAATGTTTAAAAACAAAATTTACGTAACATGTACTATCTTTATGATAATTTTCTAAATACTATTACTAGTTTTTACTTCAATATACAGATATGATTAAAACGTGACTGTGTACATAAATGTCCATTACTCACTGGAAAAACATATTTATTAATATTAAGCATAAACAAAATTTCAAATACATTTTATCAAATCAAAAAAATATTTCAGATGGACGAAACGTTTATTTGTACTAAGCCTGTTCTAATAACCCCAGTAAAACTCGGCAACAATATTTTATTTAAAAAATTGATTCGGTTGAGTTTTTCAGTTTATTTAGATATACTGCTAATATAATAAAACTCTTATACTTATTCGAAACCTTTTAAAAACATTTGAGAATATAAATTCAGTTACATTTTTATAAGTTAGAATAACTAGTAAGCACAAATATACCAATTAAAATTCAACTTATTGATACTTTGCCTATAAACATAAAACCGCTACAGTAACTTGTATATTGCTTTTATTCGTATTTAATGGTGTTGTAACTCTATATGTGCACGTTTTAAAATTTAAAAAAAAAGCAATAAAATATTTCCTTTGTACTAATAATACAATTTTAAAAGCTCGTAAATTTTAACTAATTATAAAAATCCTAAACTTTTCCTACTTCCTTTGAAGTTTTCAAAACGTAAAACAAATGTGGAGTTTATGTCGATACGTGACTGAATTTCCTTTCATATTACCTCTATTTAATCGCACTAAATTTCTTATGGTAAGCAATTAAACAACAGATACGTAAGCAATCACATAAACCTGATTATCAAAATTAAAGATACCCATATACCACACTACTCCACCAATGCGCCATTCTACATAAAACACTTAGACACCAACGTACCCATTTATCAAACCTCCAAATACTCTAATATATACTGACAAAACTCTACAAACACTCACTCAAGAAATTATATTCCTCAAACTCATAAGAACACAAAATTACTTCACCTATCGTCACAAAAATTATACACAAATCGATGGCCTGACAACAGTATCGTAACTGATATTAATAAAACAGATAATCCGGTACTTAGATTCACCAAACTCAACACCAAACACAATTTCAAATTATACAGGAAATCAACAGCCACTGATACCGTCATACACAAAACTTCTAATCCCCTCGCACAACTCATACAAGCTGCATTTAACCATATGTTACACCGCCTATTTATTATGCCTATGAAACAAAAAGACGATGTCGAAGTACATAATACTATGTAATCAATTGCTCAACAAAACGGCAACTATGGTTGGATTACACAGAATAGGATTATACGTAGGCGAAATCAACCAGAGAGAGTGGGGATTACGGGCTTCTGAGCGAATAGGAGGCTCACAACTTGCTGCATGGGTGAGCCTTGTTGCCACCTCGTCGTTAAACTTCCGTTCCTTGCTGTATTAATGTTCATGTGGTACAGCGAGTTCCTAGTGGTGTAGTTTGCTTCGTTCTGCAAATTAGCTTTGCTTCCCTTCAAAAGTCTTTTTCAAAACTCAGGGTGTTTTTAAATTTCTTCTATTACCTCACACTCTTCTTATACATATATATATATATATATATATATATATATATCTTTTACAAATTTTCAGTCGTTAGAGAAATACGATTTTATTCTTCCAGTCATGTTCAAATACATTTTTTAAACCTATAGTTGATGATAATTTATTTTAGGCTATACGCTACATATAGGCTACATAGGCTATATGCTCATTGATGTGGATAACATTGTATCATAAAAAAGGCAAATACTATTATTTTTTATTGACTCAGTAGTTATTTTTTTTCATGTAATATTACTATCACAAAATTATAGAACATGGTACGTTTTACAAAGAAATGGTACCTGGTAGCTGACACAAACTCTCTCACATTGATACAAAAGATAAAATGTTCTATTTTTAATAATAATTGAGAACCTTCAAATTATCTGGTTAATGAAATTTCAATTTGTATGTAAAAATGTAATTATTTACATAAGTTAAAATTATGTTTATGAAGAAATACTTAAAAATGTATGCATACAGGAACAAAAGTCGCAATCTACGTACGAGTATATGCCTGCAATACTCGGCGCAAATGTTACGCGCAGCGTTTAAAAACGTTTTACTTTACCACTTTGCTAGCAGCAAACCAAAGGTCCTACCAACATGATATAAAAAAATAATAATAATAATAAAATCTAACTAATTATCTCAAACCTTTACGCTTACAAAAAGTTTTTAACCAACAAATACGAAAAATTGTTGCTAACTAACTTTTTTATGTTTGTTAAAGTACAACTCTTATTAAATCTAATTTTTTAACGTTCTTTCAAACAAAATATTACCATTATGGTTTAATATTCTGAATGTGGGAATCATTCTGCTTATACCTGCCAAGTTTCAAATTTTCAAAGGCATGTAAACCATTTCGCTGTAAGCCTTGATATAAGTGAAAGTTTTTATTACGTTTGGCACGATGAACAGCGTGGAATTGGAGAAATTACGATCTGACAACACCGTATCCCTAACCTACCATAAACCCATTCCTAATCTACTTTAAATCAAATTATAACATACACTTTTAGGAACATAGTCATGAAAATTACACAAAAACGACAGCAAAAACAGACACGTTGACAAGTTACACAAAATCAACAAATATATATCCTTCACTTACCTCAACAAACACACATAGAATATTGTTACCTCATTCAGGCAACTCAATTATGAAATAGCCTACCAAACAAAATAACGAACACTCTCATACAACACTTACAACTGTTTCAACAGCAGACAATCTATCCGGTATATACAAAATAACATGTAACAATTGCCACAGCCTCTGCATTATCATGCCTATAGATCATTAAACACATGTTTCCGAGAACAGATATAGAGCATATTAAACAACGTATCTTGAACAAACAGACAGACTGTAATCTAATACCCTGTTTCATTATATATTAACCAACCCAATTAACCGCACCCCCATCTACACTCATAAATCATATGCTTGCAGCCTTGAGTGATCGCCGGCAGTAGAAGGTCAGGTTAGTAAATAAAACAACGGTTTCGAAAACCGTCATTAAGTGAGTTCAAACACATTAACTTATTTACCCAGTAATTACTGTACTTATATTTACAACTAAACTTTTGGTATGGTCCTCAATGGATGCACTAAAAAATTCATTGTTATTCGAGAATGATAATGTGTCTGGTAATCAATTTTTACAAAAAAATATTTCAGACAGCTGGTATAGTGAAGTTACTTTATGATAACCATTGGGAATAAATGGTGTGTTATAAAATGCAGTTTCCAATTACAGTAATCAAACTATTGGCTGAAGAAATTATGTTATCAATTCTGATCCTCATTATATATCGAGGAGACGAAAGTATTTTCCAAAGGTGAAAATATTATTCCTTAGTTTAGAAACAATACAAAATCGAGATAGGTAAAAACGATAATGCCTTTTTTGGTATCGCATCGCTTTTAAGAAAAAAGAATAAAAGCAGATATTATATCTCTTACAATTAATAACTGAATGTCATTTGATGAATATCATTAGCCCAATATCAGGTTGTAGTAGTACTGCACGGAAGTGCAGTAGGTGCATGAAAATGCTTTAAAATTCAATCCAGCATTGTAAAATAAGACTTTTTAACCCTAATATTGACTTGGTTTATATTTCTCCCCTAATTGCGTTTTAAAATTATATTTTTCACCCAGTATTATAAATATTTTTGGTTGTTATATACCAAATATCGCTATGTTGTTTTTCTGTGATTGTTAATGATCTTAGTGTAAATATTATTACCTTCAAGTTGTTACACAATTTTACTATTGCTCTTAAGCTTGTAGAAAAAATATATTTGGAGTGTTGAATACAATTTATGTAATTACAAGTGAATTCGTTCTATAGAATTTATATTTTCAAAACGTGTTTTTCTTTTTCAACATATGAGGAGAATTTTAAGGGTTGTTATTCAATTTACTTTATTGTCTGGTTTCTGGCAGGTGTCTCTCATACGTTAGGTAATGCCACATTACACAACATGTTCTAGCAAAATTCATCGTACAGCAAGCTTTAAAAGATATATTTGCATTTACTTACTCTCGCTGTGTTGGGTTTTTCCTTTTGAGAAAGGAAAGGCTTTTATGCTACGCCTGGCTTGGAGCGTAAATGCAAAGTTTTTTTTTTTTTGGTGATGAGCCTGATTGTAAGACCTGCAGCTCTTGACGTGTGAAGAAGAAAATATAAGTGACAGAAACAGACGTTATTTGCACATGAGTTGTCGAAAATACTTTTATATTTACTACACATTTTTAAGGAAAGTGATATAATTCGGAATATGTTTTACTAAATATTTTATATCTGTCAAAAAATGTAAAATATGACACTGCCCTGAAAAATCTATTGTATTTCTTTAATTTTAATAGACGTCAAGGTAAATTATTATATCTAGAAAAAAAAGTATTCATTATTACTTATTTAATTGATGTACGTGTACCGAATTGGGTTTATTCAAGTTGGAACTATACGAGAACGATTATCATATCCATAGGCCTACGTAGACAAAACTACAAGTTATTAAAATAAACACATGTTTACGCTGTAATGTTTTCTAAATACTTTGATCTTTAAATAACAAATTCCCGAGTAACTATTGAATAATCCCAAGACACTATGTTTTGTAAACAGTGTACAATTATTATTAAGAGATCGACATTTTTCCACCTGTAAAAAGATCTTTTATACATGAGACTGGTAACATTTCGATTTGAATGTAAAATGTTGTATTACGTTACAAAAAAATATATAATAAAACAGTTGAGATGAAATATAAACATACAATAAAACTGTATAAAGAAAATAAGTATGATGTATATTGAAGCTTAAATAATAACACCTTGAAAGAATAATAAAATATTATGTAAAACTTCATATCATAAATTTCATAATTACTGTATTATTGTGCCAATTTTTGCAAAATAGAATTATCTAGAAATTAATAATTTTTCTTAATACGTTTGATTATAAATTTATTAATAGGGGAATCGTAATGAAACCATTACCAAATCATCTCACTAGGGATAATTTATTTCGAGTAATCCGAAGATAGTTTAAAATCTGTTACATAAATTAACCATAGAATTAAGGTAATGATGAGGTATGCACCAATAGGGCTTTATTTTTATGGTACTTCAGTTCTTAAGGAAGATTATTACTGCTTAGGTAGAGTAATATATTTGTAGTATATTAAATAGTTTAAAAGAAAAATTGTGCCCAGGTAATAATTGTGTATACGTCTTGTGGATATTCCAGTATAGAGAATAACAATTACATTTTAAGGTGACTAGATTCGCCTATATGTAAGGCTTTTATAATGGTATTTTGGATGCTGTCAGAGGGTTAGGTTATAAGGATAAAATGATTGTTGATGAAGAAGTTGGTTGATTCAGCGAACCCATAAATTCCTCCGATGCCATTATAGAAGGAAAGCATTATCAAAACTGTCGTTGAAAATCCTTTTAATAAACATTATTTCACCTAAAAATATACAAGAGCACAAATTAGGAACTAAAATATACAGGTAAATGTTAAAACCTACAGAGGCTAAACGAAGTCCGTTATACGCAGATTTTGTGTCGTATTTTCTAAACACAAAATCTAGTAACCTAGAAAATATACAAATACATATTCACTGCTTATTATTCTACTAATAGAATAATACTAGATATGAATAATAACATGTTTTACAAATAATTAATTAATTATATAGGCATAAACGTTTATCTTTTATATTACTTTTGTTGCTATACGATTCCATTCTAACCATTCTATTATCTAATTGGTATTTTAACAGAACTATACATCTGTATATAAAAGACTCGTCTTTTAAAAAAAATAATATATGTTTTTAAAAATAAATAAGTTAGAACATTAAAAATACTGTAATAATTATTATAATATGTATTGTATATAAAATTGTGTAACATAGCACAATAGACTATTTCACTTTCATCGTATAAACATATTGAGATGAAACACTTTTATTATTATTACAAATAGTTATACTTGAATATATACTCCACTATTTATAAAAGTTACAATATTTACAATGATACAATATTTGTCCCTTGATTCTGTAGAGAATTAATGTATAAGTAATTGAGTGTTACAAACTGGTAGTACGTTTGTAAGTTGTTGATTATTAATCTTCACTTACTCGGATATACAAAGGGGGAATGTTGATATTTTTTCAGAATACCATTTTCAATAAAAGTCGTTTTCTTATAAGAGAAGACCTTTTAAAATGTATTATTAATTAAAACCTTAATCAAATATAAACATCGTGAATGTAAAATGCTACGTATTTTTATAGGTTGCTGGTTTTAAGTTTATTTCATGAGATTATTCACAATAATTAAGATACAAACTATTTGATATGAAAATTATTATCACCAACTAAATTTTTTACGGATTGGGTGATAGAGAGTTTTTTTCAGCCAGGTAGAAAGTTCTAATTGTTAAACAAATTACGCTTTACGTCTTTTATTCTCAGTAATACAACATCAATCTGCTCTTTTTATACTTACTCTCGCAAATGGAATGTTTCTTGGTTTGTATTACTCGAAGCAATTAAATATTAATCCTCAAACACAAAACTCTTGAAGTCTGTCAGATGAAGTGGTTTCGATCCTATATATCAATACTAAACAGCTACGATCATTTTCCAGATGAATTGTATTTAAACTGTAATATAATATGAAGTACAATGCTGAAAGTACAATAAGAAGTATGTTTAGTGAAATGGAAATTTTTCTCATTTATCTCATTCATTTATTCAATTGAATCAAACAAATAATTTCATAAATAAAGCAATTAGTATTAACGTTAGTTATATCTTTGTCATCTATCATTATTATCCTCTTGTTATATTTAAAATAATATTTAATTGGTTTAATTTAATCGAAACAAATTTTGCCTGACTACATTTTTGTTTTAATTTCTGTTGTGCGATAAATCAGTGTCAAAACTCAATATCCTGTGCAGTAAAATAAATTATTTGATATGAATTAGTTTTGCAAATATGGAATAGAGAGCACAGTACCATCATTATATATATATAAGAAAAAAACAAATATATCACTTTCCTAAAATTATATAGGCCTACACCCTTTATCCATCCCCGCTATCAGAGATAGCGTCATCTGGTTATAAAAAAAAAAAAAATTTTGCTTGTGGCTATCTGATAAAGCTATCGGTTTTCGCAGGCACATAAGGGTGGAAACCGTATTTGTAGCAGTATTTATTTAACTTTTTTTACTAATATGTTTTTTCCTCATGTTTCTGATATTAAATTGGACACTCATCCAGACAACAAATAACATATTAGAACTAAAATGTGTACAAATACAGAGATTTCTACGAGTATGTCCAAATGTATTTTAAGTAATTGTATTTTTTTCACAGTTAGTCTTTAAATATGAGAAAATTGAAATGGCAAATCATTTTCTATCTTTGTTAAATGTCGAATATTACATGGTCGAATATGATTATAAATAAGTTCAGTATTGTTTATAAAAACATTATTAGAAGTAGATTTCAGTCATGTGTTTTTAAAATTACATGTTAGTTATTATAATCCCACTAATTAAGCTGAATTTATGATTTTAACATTAACAAGAGTTCTGTATACATTTCTAGGTTTTTCAGAACAGGTAATGCATACTAGGTATTAAAATGTTATTCGAAATGGAAACTAATTTTAGTAGAAAAATAAATACATTTTTTATTGCAATATCAAACGATTTTTAAAAGATTACATAAACAAAAAATACCTTGTTCTTGTCAGGAAATAAATACGAGTATATTTCACATTTAAACAGTTTTGAGAACGGGATTTGACTTGAAAAGTTAGTATGGTTTTCATGAGTACAATTATTTCAGGATAATATGAATTAAAATGGTAACATTATCTAGTTGATTTCCTTTAATAATAAGACCAAAAGAATTTCATCTCACCGATAACTAAGTAATAATCCTTTAAACAAATTTCATATAACGGTGTATTTTGTTAGTGGTTTTTTTTTGTATTTCTGATTTAAAGTATTGGTCTGTGGAACAAATGGAAACCTGAAGCACAATCAATATTTGTTAGTTTTGAATCGTTTGAACGCGTCTGATATCTATTAGGTTCATGTTTATACTCCCGTTTTGTAAATTCATTATTTATTAATTCATTATAATCTCTTAATTTCTTGATATTGATTAACTAATTTTTTAAACAAGATTAGTTTGTATCCTTGCAGACTGGGTTAAAATACGACTATACAGTAAAATCGATAATCACCCTATCTTACCATTGATAGCTCCTAATTACTATTCAAATATTTAATTCTATTTGGTAAATTAGCTCTAGTATATGGTTTGTTGGATGTTAATATTTTTTATCTGATATAATTTTATTCTTCTAAAAAAACGTTTCGTTTACAAATAACAATTTATAGAATATCGTTAATAATAGATTTCGGTTAATGCTCAGCCATGCATTGTCTGCCTAAATTGTCTATTGAAGTTTTTCGTTCCGAATTTAAATGTAGTAAGTCTCTCTATGCTGGTTTTTTGTTGTTAGCTCACTTTGTTTCCATTGAGATGCAAAATCTTTCATTGATAACTCATCTATAACTCTCCCATTAGCTTTTATTTTTTGAGCAATAGAAGAATAAGTATATCCTCATTGGAAACATATCCAAAACTAAATTTCTTCTGCTTTTCCCGCAAAGTATAGTTGGAAAAACGTTTCATCTCTATTTTCAAACAATTTTAATATTAATTGCTTTTCTGTGTCTGAGGACCTATAATTTGTTTCTTAAATCTTGAATCTGAAAAAAATGAATATCCATAATAATTAGTATTGTACAAGTCCTAAAATATTCTACATGAGTTGTTGATCAACTCTTTCGAAATCTTTGTTGATTTCCCTGATTATTATTAGTTGTTAGTATGTTTTTCGTACAGATAGTCAGTATATTGTTAAAAATAAATGTTGAATGTTTAGTTTCTTTCATACAATCATTTCGATACCTTTGTGTTGCTGGAAATTTTTGAACTATTATTATAAGGACCGCTACTTTACTAAACTATACGGTAAAACATTAAACGTGCCAAACAGGATTTACATTGCAAATTTACTATAGTAGACTATTATACGGTCACAAACGTAATTGTATAAACGTTCTACATACTACTAAAAATCAAATGGTCCTTCCTATTTTATCTCAATTAAGAAACATGACAACTCATATGAAGACTTTTGATATTCAACTTTAGTAAACTTATTTCGATAGTGAAATAATGTCTTAATTATAATATATATATATAAATATCGCAATATGTTTTCTTGTGTATTAATAAAGAACAAAAGTCAAAATACAAATACAAGAATTATATTTGAATTTACATTCATGTTGGCTAACAGTACCAACATCATCAGGAATATTAAACAATTCTGTGTAAATTCAAATATAATTCTTGTATTTGTATTTTGACTTTTGTTCTTTATATATATATATATATATATATATATATATATATATATATATATATATATATATATATATATATATTATATATATATATATATATATATATATATATATATATATATATATTACACAGAATAAGTGTGTGTGTGTGTGTGTGTGGAATAATGAAGTTGCTATTATTATGTTACAAATTGTTGATGTGTTAAAATTTCCTTTTCAGCATTAGTATATTTTAGAATCCTAAATATAAATGATAAATTTGAAATATAAAATTACTTAAGAGTAATGAGGTAAAACTAAATGTGTTAGTACTAACTCATTAGAGCATTCCAGCATCATTGGTTGAAATGATCTTCAAGGTAATTGTTCAAGGTATCTTGTAACAGTATCTATGCACTTGTAGACGCAACGGAGGTTTGGAAATATCCCGTGGTAACAATATAATGTTAATTTTACCGTATTAGTTGATTTCAGAATTCCTCATGGATGATAAGAAATCACATAAGCATAGTGTCCTTCATAAGACCTTATCTCCTGCTTTCATGATGTAGCATTACAAGATTTTTATATTTATTTCAAAAAAACGATTTTTTTTAAACAACGTTATAAAAACCTTTTGAATAGATTCATCTAACAAAAACTAAACCAATTCTTAAAATGTTGCTAGGCAAAAAAACAAATTATGGCTCTCCTGATAATATAAAGCTAAATTCCGTTTATGAACCTTCTCAATAATAATTTGTAATTATTATTATTATTATTATATTTATCACATATCCATAATAATCTCCCAAACTGTAGTTAGTTGACTTTAACCAAGTAACGTTTTAGTGAAAATTGTAATTTATCAGTGATTCATAAAATAAAACCAATACAGAAAACATAAATTAATTGATAGGAAGATAAAGGGCTAAACTATTTTAAAATATTAGGAACAATGACTGGCTTCGACGACATCGTCATAATAGACGCGATTCGATGTGTTTTTATATGGGCTACATTAGTTATGTCAGTAACTAATACTCCCCGAAACGTGCCAAAGACGAAGATGCTAACGACGTTAAGAACTAGTTACCTCTAATAGCTATAAAACCTTTTGAAACTGCTAGTAGTTAGTATGACAATAATAGTATTACAATTAAAATTTATATCTATTCGAGAGGGGCTTAGGCTTCGGACTAAACTTGGATTGGTAGCGTTTTAGTTCTTTTATTTCCACGGTTTTTTCTCTGTATAATAGTTTAAATGTTAAAACTACCTATTAATGTTTCACATTTTTCTCGCCTAGAGCAGTTGGAATATTGATATAATTAAACGGTCAGGTAAATCAGACTGCACTTGGATTGGTGGAGTTTTAGTTTTTGTATTTTCACGGTTTGTTCCCTGTATAATTGTTTCAATGTAAAACTACTTATAATTATAAATTTTACACGTTTCTTACGTAGAGCAGTTGTGATATTAATTTTTTTAAACGATCGGTTAAATCATACTGCACAGGGATAGTTGGCCACTTAAGTCTAAAATTACAACGATTTATTCCATGTACAGACCTAATTCTTTCAATGTGAAAGTACTTTTAAATGTAGGTTTTACAAATTTCTTACCTAGAGCAGTTAGGTTAATGATATAATTAAACGATCATGTAAATCAGACTACTCTTGGATTGCTGGCCAATTAGGAGTTAGATTTATTCCCTGCACAATTGTTTTAATGTGAAAGTACCTATAAATGTAAAATTCATACGTTTCTTACCTAGAGCAGTTGGGATATTCACACACTTGTACACGCAACGGAAGTTTAGAAATATCCCGCGGTAACAATATAAGGTTAATATTACCCTGTTGGTTGATTTCAGAAATTTCTCATGGATTATGAGAAATTCCAGAAGCTTAGTTACCTACATAGGACCTTATCTATTTTTCATAAATATATCTTCGTCTCTCAGACTTGCTTTAAAATTAGTATTATTTAGGGTTTCTGCAATACGTTTTCCATGTGTAATGAGTTGTGTATTGAATATTAGGTAAAGGGTTTAATAAACGCATTACATAAAAAGGAACAAATAATAATGTAGATTTCTTGTTTTTTCTCTTAGTAACAAGCGTGATGTTCTTTTTTCAGAGCTTTAACAGAATCTACAGATATTTCTTTTTTTTATCAAAATCACAGATAAATCGTTTGAAAATACATCATAGAGCAGTCATAAACAACAGTTGTTTTACGTATTAACTTAGAAAATATTGCAAATAAAAAATAAAACGTAAACAATTAGAAAGGAAAACATGAACACTTCTTACTATGAATGTAGGCCTATATTTATATAATTTAGATGTAAATAAAAAGATTGATTATAGCATATTTAAGTTCGAACAGAATTATAGCAGCAACAAAAATTGCTACACGAAAAATACACATTCATTCTTGTATAGAAGCAACACACCTATGCTTTGCCGTTAACTACAAATCGATTTTTCGCACTCATTACAAATCATTTTGGAGATTTTTCTCTTCTTCTGTAAGTGAGTCCAGTTACGTTTTTATTACGTATCTTCTATGACCCACCAGGTGTCGTGACGCTTAAATTAGAGAGTATATACATCACACAGTCGCATTAGGTTTTCTAAATTTGTTGGAGTACTCAATCTAATTTACGTAGCTGAATGGGAAACCAGACAAATGGAAGGTTTTCTGCCACCCATTTCTAATTACATCTACGTTTTTGAAACGTAATAATGTATTCAAATGGTAAATAAATGTTTCGTGTAGTATGGTTAATTTAATGTAGAAGTTTAAAATACTTCATTTTTTGTTCAATATTTAATCCTAATGTCTAAATGTAGGCCTATTCAAATAGGGTCTAGGCCTAGATCTGCACTTTCATATTTCCCACAATATTAAAACACTCAATAAATGTTTAAATAAAATACGGTTTTGTGTGTTAAAGGAAACACAATTAAACCTACTGTGCATAAAACGTTTGCACAAAACTGCAAGAACAATAGTCAGCTGTTTATTATTGATTGGTTAGATTTACAAAGGACAAGATGCCTTTGTTATAACCGGATATGACTTGGCTTGCTGTCTGTAGGCGATGTCTTCCAACACTTCCAAGACATGTGACGTAGAATGAATCAGTGTTATTTACCTTCTTACCTCATTTCTATTTAAAATGACGTCAGCGTAAATATTCACTCATCAGTCCTATCGCTCCCTACTTCGTTAAGCTCTTCAATAAAGCAAATGTTACTGGTATCTACTATTACTAACAAATACAAAATGTTTTATCATAACTGTTAATAATAATGATAGTATTGATTTAATTATGAATAATATAATTACTGTTATAATAATAAAATCTATTTTTTTACCCCAAATTAATTTATTTTCTGTCTCGGAAAGTATGAATATTTTAATTTTAATTTTATTACAAATTAGATAACAAAAGAGAATGCAGTTTCTTTTTACCACAATAAATAAACTAGTTAATTTTAGCAACTGGTTAGTCACAAATTTGAACGTTAAATCTCACCACATTTGTAGCAAATTTCTTATGACTATATGTAGCTTTCATCCTGCAGGGCTTTCTATTAATCCAGTTGTAATTGTAGTTAACAGGTAGACTGATACTAGTTGTTTATATCCCATTGTCATGTATATATCCCTGATATGACGCTCCGTATTTTATAAATTTTTCCATAAAAAGTGGGATTTAATATTCATTGTAAAAAAACGTAGATGATAATTGACAAAAACAAACTTTTTTACGCAAAACGATTAAAACATGGGATACGAGTAATTCTTAATCTAATATGCTGGTATTATGGTACAGTATCAATAACATTTTGTTTTTCAAAACAGAAACTATAAAATAGATTGTATGCTAGGTCATTATGTAAGTTAAGATATTTTAGCTTAGACAAACTCTGATACATTGACGAGCAGAAAAACTTAACGCTTCCTCACTTCGCGGCCTAATACGAAACATTTAATATGAAAAATCCCTGACATATTTATTGAAACCTTTATTTAATTTTACATCTTTTGTAATTTCTAATTCCATGTTGATATTTAGATATAGACAATGTTAATAAAGTAGACGCCACTTATAAATCTTATTATCTGACCGTCATTATACGCTGTCTAGCAGTCCGTAGGCCGTGTTTTATAAAATAGCAACCGAAAAACGTAACTGTCATACTTAGTCTACATACGAGTTGTTCAGTAAATAACAAAAACGCATATCTCCAAACTAATATTTGTAATACAAATTCTACTTTCAGAATCCGTTTTGGATACCAAAAGTTGTCTATTATGAAGCAGAAGCAACACTCAACTTTCACTAATTTTCTGATCAATAATTTAAAGATATCATTTAGCTTTAATAAAAACATTCTAAACATTAGTTAACACAGAAAATGGAAGTTTTTAATCCTAACCTATCATTATAACAAGTTGTGTCAACTCTAGGAAAAGCGGCAGTGTTGTATTTTTATTCTGTATTTTGCAGTGTCGACATACTTGTATCAGTTATGGTTTTCAAAACTATTCACGAGTGCGATTGTTTCTAGGATTACTATTATTACAAACGTGCGATTGATTATCCGTGTGAATTATAACTAATATAGTTACATAAATAATGGTGTCGGATTTGTTTTGTCTAATTTTTAAAATCCTGAAATTTGTCTAATACTATGTGGTTAACTGGGAATAGCTAGGCGTTTTCATGTGTATTTTATAGTTACAAGAAAATTAATTTAAACATTCCGTTTGTTCAACTTATAGCCATTATCCATTTAGGAATATCATAAAGTTTATAAAATTTTTCTAGAAAAATGTGAATTAGTTTTAGGGAACTGATTTATGTATTATTTGTACTAATCTAATTATATTAATAGAAAGCTTTTGTTTGTTCGTCCGCAAAAATCCTAAAAATACATGACTGATTGTTTAGAAATTTTAAATGAAAATTCTTTATTACACGTGGAATGAAATAGTCTATATAAATGTTAATTCATATAATTTTCAATTCATAGGCTATATTGATGAGTTGCGAAAAATCATAGAAACATTGTCATAGTACGCACTACTCGTAGGATGTTATTTAATTTTGAAAAAAGTAAAAGTTGTTATGGTTTCTTGGGTGTAAGACTGTATTTTGTTTTTAAAAAAATTCTGAACGTAATTGAAAATTATTTAAATGGTTTTAAATTATACCCTTTGATCTTTGTTCCCATTTTGATCTTTTGGATTCCCTCAGTTAGGTAGTGAAAGAGTAACCGTATTGACATAAATAAACCATTTTTTTGTATGTAAGATTTATACTAAAAAAGGTCAACGAAAATATGAAGCTAGTCTACGTTAAAGTTGTTTTGAAAATAAAATTTATTTATGACTTAAAAATAAAAAAGTTTTATTTTGACTTGTAGATCGTCCTTTAATATTGTTAATATATCATTAAAATATTCTGCATTAAATAATAGTGTTAACCAATCTTAATTCACTATTTACGATTGTATTATAAATATAAATGATACTCTTATTTGGGGTATATGTCCAAAATCTAAATTTCCGTAAATGGTACGTTTGCGTTGAGTTGAAATGAAAATCTTAATATTTAAAGGCACGTAATATTTAATACGTTCCTTCAAAATGGTTTGAACCTCTAACTACAGCTAAAATTTCTTTTTGTCTTAAATTCCAATTCACATAATAATAAAATGAATCAGTAAGTAACTTTACAGGCAATAAACCAATAATGATGTATATAAAATAAACCTTTACTTATCTATCAACACTCTGAAATTTAAATGGATATTATTTATTACGTGTCTCTATGAATGTTATGATCACTTTGATATATCTTATAGAGAATACGTAAAGGTTTCTACTTTTATAGATATCAGGTTTATTATTTCAAGACCCTTCGATGTCTTCACGCTCACCCTTCAAGATAAAAACGTTTGTTCAGAATTATTTTTATAGTCACTACTTAAAGGAGACATGTGAAACGTTTTTCCTATCATGGAATGTGTTTCTTTTCTTCTTAGAATTACAAATAAGTATACAAGTATTAGTGTGTTTTGTAACCCTATTGATCTTTTGTTTCATACAGATAATAATTATTTTTAAAAAATCTACTTGTTCTTTTATCTTAGAAGTTTATTTTTAGCGTGTGTCAGTATTTTCTAAATGCAAACAAAGAAACAGAATAATAGGAAACAGAAGTTATTTGTACGTTTCTTGTTACACTTGGCTGCAAACTAGTGCATTAAACACCTGCTAAAAGCTGGAGTGACATGGCTGGGTTGTCGATAGGACTGTGAAACTACCATCATTTGGCTATAAGCGATGATAGGGTATTCTAATGAGTCCAATGGTTCTGGGTACCATTAGGACGAGTACAGAGAGCTTTTAGGAGGAGGATCCAAAATTTCAATTTACGGGCCTGGATTTAAATCCCTGGAATAAAATAGGGCAATATATGGTGAAAAGAAACAAAATGTAAAGTAATAAAAATATGACCTCAGTAATGATAAATGACCTATGAATTGATAATAGATATCAGACATTGGGATTTTGCTCGTCAGTGCATTCTTCGCTTAATTGCTTAGAACGAAGAACTTATTATAAAGCAATTATTACTATTTTAATAAATCAGCTTTCTGGCAAATTGGTAGAAAATATATTTAGTAATAAATTGTAGTCTTGTTTCAGGTATTTCATCATCTTTTTTTATCGTAAAATTTAACAATGTTTGTTAAACATAGATGTAACGAGAAAAAAAATCAGTAAGTTTTCAACGAAGAGAATCGATTTTTATTTCTTTTGATTACATTCTAAAAACAACACGACCCTTGTAATATGTCTATGTTTAACCACTTGCTTTCCTTTCTACCTACAGATAAAATATTTGTTCAGAGATGAATTATCGTGGTAGGTTTACTGTTTTATGCAATTATCTTCTGTTCCGATATGAAAACATATGTGTAAGATAAAATTAACGATAAATGTAACATAATAATATATGTAAGCAATAATTATTGATAATGTAGTGATTAAAATATAAATGTATAACTTTAAGTATTTGATGTTCACGCATAATGCTAAAAATGAATATTAATATTTATATCAATATTGATTAGACGATTATTGCTTAAAATCTGAAATGAGAATTGCATTTAGATATAAAGGGGTTTCAAACATTAGATATTACGAGACAATAAATTTGAGTATTTTCTACGATTTATATAGTTCATAATATAGTAATAACTACGATATGCTTTATAGATTTTGTACGAAGTAATTCTAATGTGTTTGTAACCCTATAAATTTTACAACAAAATTAAATATACTTGAGTGGTAACTACATTTAAAATGTGTATGTTGTTTACTTTATAAATGTATGCTGTTATTCCTATTTTTATTAAACTCTACATATTTTGCTTTTTTGACGAACTATATGATCTTTAAGGTAATAAATTGGGGCATCTTACATAATTTAATGTGTTTTTTTACTTTACATCAATAGGAAATATGTTTAAAAAAAAGTATTTAAAATCCAACAAAATTTAAAAACATCATATTTGTTTATAGACCAGTAACCTACTAAGGAAGAGTAAAAGCGGTCTCTCATTTAATGTATTGAGCTTATTTAGAATGTAACGGATATATGTATGCTTTTTAACTAACTATTGTGAAAAATCTTCATTATAGAACTCGGTTTTTTGTTTAAAACTATGGAAATGCTACATGACCGTAAATTGAAAATTTACGTTCTCAAAGAAAGATTTTTGAGATTAGAAATTATTATTATGCATTAAAGTTTGTTTGTAGGCAATATTATTTTAAAACCTAATTCCATGACTTGCAAATTTTCAAAACTATTTTACTTTAGTTTAAACAGTGAGTAATGCCTTTAAGAATTACATAAAAATATTTTAAAATTGTTTTTACAAATTTAGTTATTTTAGGCTTGTTGTAAAACACAGTCCCAAATAGTGAGATTCTCACTTAAGGATAATAAAAATTAGTTGAGTGAACGAAGTCAAGTGAAAGATTATATGTTTTACAAAAAACACTACATTTAACATTCACATATAACACTTATTTTTTATAACATAACAGTAGCACTGTGGTACAAAAAAAAACAAAATATATTTTATCACTGTAGTCATATACATTTTTTTAATTTTTTTTTTAATATACTCACCGGTTTTATTAGGTTATTATCTTATGAATATTTGTAGTTTAGTATCAAAATTAAGGTTTTTTGTGAGGGTAAAAAAAGATTCTTAAGTTTAGAATTCTTAAAAAACCAAATCTTTTTCACAAAAATGCATAGTTGTACTAAATTTAAAAAATGGTTACACTCATTTTACATTGGTTGAACAAATATTACAATTTCTGAAAGATAAGATATTGTCCTTTAACACAGAATTATTGAAAAGTTCTCTAATCAATACCTACCCTTACACTACTCTACGAAATCCAATATTAACCAAAATTAAAAATACATTGAAAAACTTATGACAAAGACTCACTTAGGTTTTCTTTAAATGTTTCTGTCTCTTAGACCGCACATTCCTTGCAAATCATTGCCCGGTGGTCATTACAAATAGCAATACTGCAAGTTTGGCAACGGAGTTTTGTTTTTTTTTTTTTTGATTGATGACAAAAAGTGTACCTTTTTTCTTGGCGGTTCTTCCCATTCTCTTACTTCCACATGTACTATTTTAGGAATACCCAATATGTCCTGAATGACCAGTTTAAGGCTTCTGCGCATTGTTGCAGTCTCTAAACGTTTGTAGAATAAAAATTTGATTAGTTATTTTGCAAGTATTGAAAAATACAATCTTCGGGTAATTTTTGGATTTTGCACATTCTGTTTATATAAGACCATCGAATCTACATCTAACATTCCATGAAAGAATAGTAGAGGATAACGGTTGACCTTCCTGCATACAGAGCAAGATTGACATAATGTGTCACAAGGGTCCGTTTCTCCTGTTGTGCTGTTATAGAATATGACTCTTTCGGGTTTCTTAGTTTCATCATAAACTATGGCACTGCGAAGAAAGTTTGGAAGACAAAATAATTTTTTTATCTTTTTTGGGGTGAAATACACAATTTTCTTAATATGGGTAAAAGCAAATAGAGATTGTCCTACAAGTTTTACTAATAACAACTTTGCAGGGATCTCGGATTTGTTTACCCTCATCGTTTCCATCATTGTCAATTTATGGTCTACTAACATGGTGTTAAATATAATTCTGATTCTTCCTGAAGTAAATATCTTACAAAATCAGAATGATCTGCTATATTTGAGTTTTTTAGTACAAGTATGATTACTGTACTATTAAAAAAGGTATATGTAAATATAACACTTGGGACCCCACGGCCGCTTATATTGTTTATTGCACCTACAGCAGCAGACTACAAGTTGTCAAAGCCAGTGTATGCTCTACCCAGGAGTACCAACTGAATTTACATGGGGGGGTCAAATATCCATAATAATAAAAAAAATGTTACCATTATAATTACAAAGTAAATATTGTGTTATATTTGAAAATTAACAAATAAAAGAGTATATTGTACAAACAAAAGACTAGATGTGTACGATAAAGGTTGGTGTTATTTTAAAAGAGTTGTTAAAGGCTCTTATGCCAAACCTTAAAACATATGATGGAGACAACCATTACACTTGGAGCTCTGCTTCCTTACATTTTTCTTTCATGCTCCCCATTTTCTTTGCGTTTGGTAATTGTTCTTTGAATGTAATGGCCTACAGTATCGTATAATACAGTTTCCCACACTCTTTTGTTAAAAGGTTTCGGTAAAGGAGGTCTGCTTATGTTTTTTGGGTTTAAGAATGAGGTCATTCCTAGATATGTTCTAGCTATTATACTCTTAAAATCTGAGGATTGACCACCGCCATGTGAATACGAATGGTGTTTGTAGGAAAGTTCGTTTACTATTGATTTTTTTCCTCCGCCGGTTTATAAACCAGTCCATTATATCAAATTCAGCCCCACATTTATAGGTATAAATGCTCTTTGTTTCAGATACTTTTATCTTCTCTTTACCAAGTGTTTACCAGCGAGTCAAGGTTGACTTTGGTTCGATTCCTTCATGATTTAATAAAACCTCTACATTGTGATTAACTTCCCATGTAACAAAAACATTGTTCTTCTCGTCAAAACGATTGTTAATTGCGCACCGTTCCTCATTTTAAATTTCTTTATCTGACTTCTCAGGGCAACAGTGCGTTCTTTTGCATCGGTCTGTCTCAATAGGTTAAATAGTATTTTCCGTCAGGATGTTCATCAAGTAAAACTTGTATTAACGTTTTACATATAAAAATTATTATTTATTATAGTATTAGGAAAAATATTTTTAGACATAACCTAGAGATGTTGTTTAACCTATTACTATCTGTACTTATTATCCCTTATTAGAGTACGGCATGAAAACAGTAACCCGTTTCTCCTCAACATTATAACTGTTATTTGTAGGCAAATCTAATGACTTTCCCAAGTATAATTTATATGACTTCATGTGAGTATGACTATAAGTATATGACTAAGTATGGCTTCAGTAGCCTTAGTAGCAAACCATTTGCTCTTTCGTCCCAAACAGACTGCAATCACGGTGTTGTTGAATGTACAGAAAATTTTGTAAATTGGGTAAATGATTGTTGTATAATACAATTAACTATAGTCGTTTATTTCTGTAACTATAATTGTCTAATATAGAAAATGTATAGCGGGCCCATAGGTCCTGTTTTATACATTACAAACGTTAAATAAAATCATATTGACTTACCGCTTTTCCAGTTGAATTCGTACACTGTTGAACCTGTGAATTAGTAATTGGATGAATTTTAGAACGTACACTAATTACATTCAACGTAAAATGTTTGCGGTTTATGGACACGATAGTCAATTTAGTAACCTCAAATCTTACAAAACCTAAAATAGATAAAACTATAAATATGCAAATATGTGCGACATTTTAATAAGCAAAAAATTATTATATAAGGTTGTAAAATAATATATGATTTATTTCAGAGGTTTTTAAGCAATTGATTTGCAGAATACATGTTAGAGTATAAACAGGAGAAGAATTTTGCCCCTTAGAAATGAGAGAAAATTGTATACTATTATATTTTTAAAATACAAACGTTTGATATTCCAAATAAAAATATTTGTAATAATAATTAATCCTTTATAATCAATTTAACGTTTTTACTGTATTTTTATCGTTTTATTAATTTTAGGATTTTATAATTGCATAAGTAGAGACTATATCATGAATTAACATTTTAAAACAACGTAAGATTATTATCGAGTAGCGTATGCACGCTTGTGATTATTAGACTTCCGTATTTATTTTTTTCCGTTTTTCAAATGAGCTCAGTAATGAATTTGATGAGTGTTGCACCCATGCTGGCCATGTAAGTGAATAGACCTAATTACCTTCTGGTACATAAAGGCTGATCTCAGGCACCGGTTTAAATATATCCTAAAATTATTGTGGCCTTATAAACAAATTATTAAATAATACTCAAAACGAGATTTAAACAAAATGTAAGTACAGCAATAATAAATATTTTCGTATCATAGTAGGTATATTATTTAAAACGTCTTTGAAATATAAGAAACTGAGGTATACAATAAAATAAATAAAGTTTTAGTTTAAGTACATTCACCCTATAGCCGTCCTAAAATGATGCAAGAAAATATTTAATATTCATGATGGTAAAGGGCAGATGGGAAGGAGTGATGAGGCGCCAGACATTTGCTTCAAACTTTTAATTACTTTAGACGGAATTTTCGAATTTCCTTGGGCACTTTATTCTTTCAGATTGGATAATTAATCTCCTCCGGTTACATTTACCACAATATTACCTTATTCAAATCCAGAAAATATTCCATTTCTTTACTATGTTCCTTTGGAAGAATTTAGGATAATATATAAAATAACATATTATTGTCAAACATTATTTGATATTTATCATAATATCAGATTTATAACAAAATTATCTAAAATACTTCAACATTTGTTTGATATCACTGTCTGATTCTTTCTTAAATGTATATACATTGAAAAACGTAGAAATATGTAAATGATTACAAACGTTGTGCTCTACCTTATACGCATTGAAATGTTTAAGACACATTTTGTAGTTGTGTATTATACATAATATTTAGAGCTATTTTAAAATTAATAATGGGAAAATAAATATATTAGGCTAATAAATTTGTATGTTTTAACGTACATTTCATTCCTACGTAAATAATAATTTACATGAAACTCTTTCCTCAGTATATTTCAACTTAAGCTTTACATCTAATATTGTTCTGGTATTTTCTCTAATGTAGGCAATAAAACTCTTTATTTTATCACAGATCGATATCAAACATACGTTTACCCAAATAATAAGTAACCAGGTTTAAAAATAGACCATATAATGTAATCATTAAGCTCTATCTGAATGACCTTAGTATGAAGGACAAAGTATTGCCCCGTAGTATAATTACTAACACATTCATATCAAAAATATCTAAACTGTTGATCAGTAACTTAGTAAGGGAACCACATAAAAATGAACGAGTAGTTTCTGTAGCTCGTATATTAACTAAGCAAGTAAAATACCTACTCAAACACGTTAGCACAACAAAATGAATTTTCACTCCTTATTTAGGTTTCAATATTTAATGTTTATCAAATGTTATGAACAAATATTAAATAAGAATTGACATAGGCTAATTTACATTTTTTCATGATGTAAATATTTTATTTTAATATGAAAAAAAGTAACTTATATAAATAGTTTAAAATCCTAATAAACTGTTATTAACATTGAACTATCATTCAATGCTAAGAAGGTAATGCATTAAATTACAAAATAAATTAAACCCTCTGCAATAAAACTCGCGCTTCAACGCTGATACGCGCATTTAGTCGGGTAAATGTTTTCAGAGACAATTCCTTACGTTTGTTTAATTTTGTCTAAAGGATAAATATTGATGTAATAAACATTAACGTCAGAATGGATGAAAAATACGTTCCGGAGTTAATTGTAAAATAAAGCTAGTTGTATGTAACACACAATATGTGTTTTTTCACAATTACAATGTTTAAAAAGAATAAACTTTTGTTTCACATGTTTAAAAAAAAGTTCAACATATATATACGATATGTGTTTTGGCAAAGATGGAAAATTTTGGTGAATCTTTTCCCTCCAGAGTACATACGTTCATTTTGTAGTGAATAATTTCGCAATTCCTACGTTTCGATAGAATCTCATGTAGTATTTACAAGGTGAACCCAACAACAGTTAAAGAGCAAACAGCTAAATCCAAGATGAGAAAGTAGTGAAACAACGAAACTGCGATTATATGGACTGTAAAATAAACGGATATACTCCGAATAATAAATCTTCATCATGCATAGGTATTTATAATACCTACTAAATGTAAGATTACTGTAGGTGCATATACTTAGAATATAAAAACGGATATACTGATATTTCATTTAAATAATTTTTTGCAATGATAGAAATGTCTTTCTATTTACAAATAGGAGTGGTAAATACAAACAAAGTTGTTTTAGAGATATTTGTTACAATATACGTAGAAATTAATTTATGTTGAAAAATATAAACATATTTAGCAATTATCTTTTGTAAGATACATCCCAAAATAGAAAACAAAATAGAATATTTTTCGTAAAAAATACATTTATTTTCAATGGGAATTTTATAAAGTGAAGTAATTTTCTATATTTTTAACTACTTCAAATATAATTTGTTTGTAAACGATTTCAATCAATATGTAATAGAATAAAGGGATTTTATTGATTTCAAATTATGTGTGTTGTAGATTCAGGTAAAAATTTCGATTAGAGTAATATTTCTTACAAATATATAAAGTTTTGAAAGTATATCACTTGAAAAAAATACAATTTACCTAATAATACACTCTTTCTAAATATCTATCTTGTGGAAATCATCGATAATAAACAAATATAATTTGAAAGGAAATTAGTTTTTTTTATGGTATCATGATATTTCTTCCCTTGAAAATACAAAGATACAGAGAGTTGGTTTTATTTTAAAAAAATATTTTGAATACAATTTTAAGAGCAATTTCATACTATATATTTTTATAATTTGAATTTTGTAACAAGTACTTTTTACGTCTATTTCTCTATTGGAGTACTCTTCCCCAAAATATATTTTCGCAGTAAAATTATTTGTATTGTTTCATACATAAATCGAATAGAATTTGAATGTGTCTTTGCTTCAGCTTTTTCTACAGGTGGCATGTTCCATAGATCTTCACCAACTTAGCGGCTAAAAAAAACTTGTAATGACTATGGTAACGTGTCCGTGTTATCCTATCTTTCTCTCCAAGTCTTTGGTTGATTTTCGGCCTTTTACTGTTCTTTGGGTTTGTTCTCTGGGGTCTGCAATAACGATCTCATCCTCACTTGCAACTGTCTATCTGTGTTCAGCGTCAAACTCGTTCTCGACCGTTAGTGAGGTTTGATAAGGCGGATAATTGCGAGTACATTCAAAAGTGACGCGGCGTTTGGAATGTATTCCATATGAAATCGCCCAAACCAGTATTGTCGATTAGTCGCTCCAGCGAATTTCAGTCTCTGGTCACCATCGGAATCATACGTTAAAACTTTACATAAGTTGTCCAAACTGCATAAAAAGCTGATAATAAATATAAATACACTCCTCGATTCATTTAAATATAATTTCATTTTTAAAGAATGTATCTTGCTCTCAAATTTAATTTCAGTAATTGACTTCCTGAGGTATAAATTAATTCAACACTTGAATTTTTATTGATTGAATAAAGTCGGAATGTTCGTTTCCTTGTTATTCGTAAAAAGTCTTTTTTGCTAGTGTTTTATTTTTTTTTAAAGTGTAACTACAATCTCCAATCGACCATTTATCAACCAATGAGATAAAATTAGTCTAATAATATTTTCATTTTGTATCAATTGAAAACACATAAGTACATCGCTGTACTACTTTTGGAAATAACATTATTTATTTAATGCATAAACAAAGAATTTAAATATGGAACCTTATTATATTTACTTTTTGCTGATAGCAGTTCAATTTTCATCTTGCAATATTTTCTAATAATAGCAATTGTAAAGATTATATTCCGAAAGTTTATTTTTTATTATATATATATATATATATATATATATATATATATATATATATATATATATATATTGTAATCCTTATATGAATTATTTTTTCTTGTGGAATATGTATGGTGAAATAAAATAACTTTCATAAACAAGAATGTACGAGTATTACTTCATTTTATTGTTGATTGAAGCTTTTCGCTAGTTAAATTATTACCATTTTCAAAATTTATAAATCACTGTCAAGTTCTGTGACTAGAGTAAGTCTTACTCTAGAGCAGTCTTCCTCTAGTCACTTAACTGGACAGTGTTTTATTAATTTTGAAAATGGTAATAATGCAAATTAGCGAAAAGCTTCAATCAACATAATATGAAGTAATACTCGTATATTCTTGTTTATGAAAATTATTTTATTTCACCATATATATATATATATTGTAAACATAAACATTTTGAACAAGCATCGCCAACCGAAGGCAGCCCTATGCTAACGCTTGCCAAAATCTGCCAGAGAATCAGCCATTGGACATTATTTTTAAAAAAACTTACCTCGCAGAGATTTAACCTTTTGTGTACTGTTTTTTGGGGAATGAATATTATCTAGGCATACCAGCTTAGTGACCAGGGTGTCGGATTATGTAAGAAAATTTATTATTAGGCCTAAATAAATTTGTTCTAAATTTGCAAGTTCGTAAAAAACTCTGTTTTTTATTTTACCTCAATCTTTGCTGTAGCACAGATTTTTCAACTCTATAAAATTTACTTCTTGAAAAACTACTTCATACGTTTTACAGAATTTCTAAAGCATAATAAAACTCTTATAAATTTACTTAATATGTATTATTTCCTAAAGATTTTGTCCTAGCTTAGTGATTTGATTATTTTAATTTCTTTGAGCCTTTTAGTTATGCATGCAACTATTTGACAATTGTAACTAATTCTTGTATACATTTATATCAAAAACTTACGATTTATATTTAAATAATAGAAAAATTCATCAAATATCCCTGAAAGAAAAACATATTGACTTTTATAATTTCATACGAAAACTTTAGTATGCAGTTAAATCACATTTTTAACATAACGTTTACCATAACCAAATTAAATATTTATACCTCATATTTTCAAATATTAGTATTCATAATTTAAACAAAGTCTATGCTTATTCAAGTTTTCATGTCTTTCAAAACACAGCCACATATTTAGGAAACAATTTATCCAACACCCATTTGCCGATTTAGCATTAAACATTTCGAATATTTACCGTTATTTATACATACAAAACAATTTATGAAAAAAAAACATTTAATTATTAACATTAAAAAATTTATGTAGACAATTCATATATTTATAATCATTAAGTACAACTCACCAATTTTGATGAACAAATCGTATTTAGAATGTAACCTAAATTGACAACTAATGTCTATAGAACATTTACTTAATTTTAAACATGATATTTAGATCCTAATAATAACACACCATTTATAAAGTCAGCATTTATATACATTGATATCACAATTTTTAGGTTTATCAATTAATATTTAAAATATGCTTTTTGGCTGTTGTTGGTTTTTGAACAATATTTATTAACTTTCTGTAAATTTGAGAATTACTTCAACATGAATTTTTTGGCTTCTGATACTTTTTCTATACTAATTTGTATTTGTTAATTTCCAACCAGTTTCACTTGCAACCATTTATGTTGGGTTTGTTTTTATATACTTTCTTATCCAAAACTAAATAATTCTTAAATTTTTCTATTTTAGTATTCAAACATACTCTTCTTACTGTAACATATAACACCCTTAAGCAAATTTGTATTAGGTTTGAACCCTTTATTTGTTTACAAAGCACATTATGTTGTATCTATAAATCAATTTTATTTCAGTATGTTCTGCGAACACCTCTTTTATTACCTTTGCTAAATATTTACCAATATTTTTAATCTCCTATGTCAACTAACAGGATTTATTTACAACACAATTTAACTCTCAAACGAAACTTATTTGTGTATATCTATACTCGGTTGCCTGCCATTTTGGCTTTGATGATTTCAAACTCAAAATGGCGCCTAGTGCTTTTTCAAATCTAATATAAATAAAGCTATTGTCTTTATAACTAAGTTTATTCATTATTATTTTTTTTCAACAAACAACAATTACTTGAATTGTCATTTTCGTAATAAAATAGGTGAATTTACGAAATTATAGATTTGAACAAGAAGAAAGCAACTACCTTTTAATTCGTGCCATTTTCTGGATCCTTCGTGGTTCCATAGTTTGGGCTACGCAGATTTTATGGCATGAAACGTCTTCTTTCTTCCGCTCGTTTCCTTATCTCCGCGAATTCAATTTTTAAAGGTAATTAGTTTTCTAATCTTGTTTTTTAAATTAGTTTTACTGATTTTATTCCCGTTTTTTTGTGGATAATTTGATGTTTAATTCGTTGTTGTTTTCACATTTAACAGTTTTAAAGTGTAATTTAGCGAATTGTAATGTCTCTATCTTCTAAAAGCCAATGTACGGTTTATATTCTTTGGAAACCTCAGTTTTTGATCCATTTGGAATGCACCTCATTGTGAATGAATTTAGGCAATTTTTGAGACCAAAATTTCCAAAAAAGGATTGCAAATCGCACAGTTACATTTTTCAGAGATCTTTTCCCCGCACTTAGCACGTGATTTTTGTATTTAATACTTTTAAATCATAAAATAGAGGAGAAAGTCGAAGGTCATCCCACCCTGACAATGCCTCGAAACTATTTTCCTCTTCGGTTTTCAACACCCTCTCGGACCTCACCTGATGGGTGACACAAACAGCAACTTTGTTAGAAAATGACGTAGAATACGGTCTGATCCATATGTCACTATTTCCGGTGTATAAAACTTCTATAGTTTAGTATTAAAATTTAAATTTGGCCGTAACTTTTTTAATTTCGAATTTTGACGATTTCCTTATGCTTGACGTTCTTTCTAATATCTTTTTCTTTACATTTTCAAATTTAGAAGAACCAAAAACATGAATTTTGATTTTTCTGCATTAACTTTGTTCCTTCATTTATCTTCAAAACAAAAAAAAAACACACTGCTTTAAAATGCCTTTACTTTAAAAGGGTATGTGATTGTAATATTGATTCTAATAAATAAGAGCGATATATTTCCTATAACGCAATGGACGATCACAAGAGAATAAAATCGTCATTGTTCTTCTAAATTAATTCGGTGTCACGTCTAAAGTAAAACTCAACTCTAAGAAAGCTTTCGGCAAACTCCCGAAGTGTAAACTTTCTTTATTCCGCGAACATAAGGACATAACATAAGAGACAGTTTCTGCGCGATCGCTTTTAGGGTTATAACGTTTATTGTACGTGTTATCCATGTCGAGTATTATAATATACGAACAGTCGAGTGGTGAATATAGATAAAAGCAAGGGGAAACATTTCAAATAATAATCCGTCCAAATAACATATTATAAAATGATGTACAACGAATTCAAAACTAAATTATTAAATTTTTTTTGTTTACAATTTTGTTTGCAGAAGAGTGTTTTTAGTTGTATCATAAAAATCATAGACCCTTGTAAATATTGTTTAGTACTGTGAAATCTAATATGTCAAAGGATCAGATAGATTTGATTTTTAACTGTTCCAGAAATTCCATTTTTAAGTTTAATACATAATGGAGTTACCATTAGAAAACAGCGTTGTTCTGATACTCTGACAATGTACCTTTTGATAAAGTATATGTAAAGAATACTGCTAGAATATAGAGCGTATGGAGAATTAAATTTTGAGAAATTCATTAAATATTATAAATAATTAGATCATTTATTTACGACCAATGAGAATTTACTGTGTTTAGTTACCAGTATTTTAAATTCAATTTAATTTTTCTCTCGTGTAAAAACAATTACTATTAATATTAAATTGGTTCTTTTTTTTAATTGCACAAGTGATAAGTATAAATATCTTGACAGTGGAATTAATTTAAGTAAATGAGAAAAACTATTTTATGATACTAAATATTTAGTTTTTGCCTGAAAGTGCAGATTAGACCTTACAATGTGTTTTAGGGTTTCATAAACTGTCCACATAGTTATATTCTAATGTTAAAGAGCTCCTATGAAGACAAAAAAAATAAGATAGTTCTAATAAGAGGTTCAAAATTTGAATTTATCAATGTTCAAAATTTATAATACTGGTTAAAATCCCTCTTATAGAGCAAATTCTTAATTACATATTATAGCAATGTGGTTAATTTCCATTTTATATATTATCAAATCATTTTAATGTCGTACTAGTAATTCAATTTAAACCTCTCAGTACGTGACTAATATTCAACACCTTAAATAAAGTCATAAGTAAAGAATATTTAACATCAGGCGCAGCTAATTTCTTATTCCCAAAGATCAAGAAGCATTCTTAATGTGAAATAGTTACCAATTAAATTTAAATATTCGTTTCTTTCGTAGTTATGAAAAATTAGGAAATTGCATTACCCTTTCGGTTATCTTAATTAGACTTCAATCAATGCATTGTATTCTTTTACGCAGGTATCCCTTTATTATTTTTTATTTGTTTTGTTTCGTTTTTTCTGTACCTATTACAAAAGTTTTCATTCTTAAAAATACCGAAAAAAATTAGAGTAAAATATAAAACCGTCGTTTCTATGGATATGAATGTGTGCTAAATTGCAATTGTAAAAAATAAAATTGTAGAAAAAAATATGTTTCCATGCAAATACCTGAACGTAATTCTTTTTAAAAGAGTAGTGAAAAATAAATAAATATTGTTATTAATATGTAAATAATTAGATATGATACTTACTACTTTACTTTATCCGATGCCAGATCTTGGCATTTCTGCCATTGTCTTCCTAGTCTCCCAGTAGAGGCAATGTCGGCTTCTTTTTTCCACATCTTGGAATGTTGTGCAATTTTAAAGATATTGAGCGTCCATCTCTTGACGGTTGCACAAAGGACAAATATCTGATCCTGCTAATACTATTTTATATAGGTGGTCTTGCAGATAGTCATAGCCCGTAAGCATTCTAAATCTGGCAACGGCTTCCACTCTAGGAAGGTTATGGAGTATTAGATCTGTGTGCGCCAAGCCCCTTCATATCTTTCCAAAGCTCATTTTTCTTTGGCTTTCCATTGTTTTTTCATTGATAATAGTTACAATCAGGCTTCTTGCTGTCAATAGACATATAGGATTGTTAGGCTGTGGCAAGGTGATAGCTTTATTCGTTGACAACTCTGCGTGTTCATTTCCTTCAATGCCAACATGTCTATGAAACAGTTGTAGCACAATATGCAACCCTTCTTCAATGATCCCTGCCAGGACCTTTTGTCCATTCTTTTTTTTTGCACACCGTCTGTGGCGGTGTTTAGTTAGTGCAATTATAGTTTCCTGTGAGTCTACGAAGAACAAAACTCTTGCCGACACTCCGGAGAACGAACAATGATTTTCGGCACCTTGTACTATAACCGCAATCTCAACATCGAAGATGTTGGCATTAATTCGAACTGGGCAGCAGCCCCAAAGTGGTCGGTCTAAAAACCAGCACCTGTATTATGACTTACCGCTGACCCATTTATACATGGATCCAGTTATCTTTCCTGCATGGATCCAAAATAGTTTCCAAAGCAGCGAGCTTCAGAATGTGGGGATCAGTAATAGCCTTGTAGTCTTTGTGATTTAGAAGGGACATTTATCCCTCTAGTAATGAAGAGTAAACTATGTGACAGATTGGGAATTTAGATGCTTACCCCAGTTTCAGGTTTTATTTAATTCTAAGTTGATCAGCATAAATGATTGGTGATATTTGCTGGTTTATATTTCTCCCAGTGACTGTAGTCGATTCTCTTTGCCCCTTTCCTAAACTTCAATACTTATTTCTCCCTGTGGCTTTGTAGTAGTTCCACCTCCGCTTGTGATTATATTTCAGATATTGCTGTCGATGTTGCTCCACCAGTTAGTTTTCGCAGTGCGTTGTTCTGGACAACCTCGATTTTCCTCAAGTTAACACCGGAAGAGAGAGAGCGATGACTTCAGAAGCATTATCCATAGCTAGGCGTATATAGGTGATATAGGCTGTTACCATCCTACCTTGCTCTCAATTTCGAAGTAGATAGTCTCTTTAGGAGGTTATTTTTCTTCTAAACTTTTTCAGTGGCCGTTAGTATTTGCTTGGACCATCTAAGTCTGTTGTCGAAGTTAACATCCAAGTTGTTACGTATTTAAAATTAATATAGACTCATTTCTTTTATTTTAAACCCGCCGCCAAAGTCAGACAAAGCTCACCCGTGATAAGATTGGTTCTGCAGTTTGAACCAACAGAGTACGCTAGACCTTTCGGGAGTGTAGACAGGTCTACCCCTACGTTCTAGTATACTATTATACTTTCCAATCTCCGTACCTTAGGTACTAGAATACGTGAATGTAACTATTTTATTAATGTTTATGCCGAATGTGACCAGTGCGTGGAATACGAACAGGTTTACTGGCCAGAAATCGCTTATTTAATACGCGAGTGTGATAAGTGTGTATTCCACGGTTCACGTAAGTACAAACTATTAGTTTATATAATTATAATAATTATTGGTCCTCCGAAAGTATTGTTACCAAACACAAGTACTTGGCAGAATTTGTTTTCCAGCCCTATTCCTTTGTAAGTAAGTTTCAAATTGCTTTTTCTAGTGGAAAATGTGAACTACTGAACCACTGTTTTTTCGGTATTTACTTCCACCTTATTATCATTGCACCACCCCGAGACATTAGCCACGCCTTAATCAACGTATCCTCCAATTCCAGAATGTTATGACCCGTTGCCCATATGGCTACGTCATCAGCATAAAGGAGGCTGTGATCACCAGGTATGCTTTTAATGGCGCGCTATACGTCGTCGACCATGTTAAAAAGCAAATTCCTAAACACTGTGCTCTGTGTCACCCCATGACAGGCTTTCTTGTACTTTGATACATTATTTTGTTAACTGGTTCGGATATATCTTTCGAGTAGGAAGTGCTTTATCCACGTGTACATATTACCAGTAACATGCAGTCGACTGAGCTTGTGGAGCAGCAAAAATATTCATACATTATCATATGCTGATTTTAGGGCAATAAATAGTACAAGAGTGGATTGAATTCGGTGAAACCTATATCTTACCGATTGTGATAGTTTGGCCATTTCGTCGACGGTAGAACGATGCTGCCGGAAGCCAACCTGGCAATCCGTGATAGATCCAAAAACCCTTTCCAGGTACCGACGCAGTCTCATGTCTATATTTTCTCAGTGGTTTTACATACCAAAATTGTATGGGAGATCGGTTAAAACTGGTAAGGATGTTAGCGGGCTTTCCCTCCTTGTAGATAGCAAGAATCACTGATTTCTTCCATTATTGGATGTTCACATGAGAGATTTACTGGTTTTAGCAAGTTTTTCTAGTACTATTTCCGAGATTCTTTAGAAATTCTAGGTACGTTTTATCCAGGACTACTGATTGGTCTTTCTTTATGAACTGAATGCCGAGCTGCAGTTCAGATTGGCTGAATGAGTTGTTAATAATGGAGTTCTGATAAGCAGTTGGGCAGTTGAAGAACATTTTTATTTCTATTTTTCTCTGTGCTAAGTTTTGAACGGGTTTGTTTAGTGCAGAGGGAACATTCTTCAAGGATATTAGAGGTTTTTACTTTACCAGTATCTGTTCCCACTGGTAGGCCTTCATTTCATTATAGAGGCTTGATCCCGTTTGTATAGAGCCTATCCCGTCTGAAGCCCAAATTCACCACAAAATACATAAAAGTTTCACGTTTTTCATTTATAAGTTCGGTCAGTTTTTTTCTTAGGTCTATGGAGTCATACAGCACATTTAATAATTCAGCTTTTTTCTTTGCCGTATTCCTTTTTGATTATATTTCCGTATTTATAGAGTTCCAGAAAGGTTTGATACATTTCACTTGGCCATTTGGAGCTGATCATTTTGCCACTAATAGAATTGGGTTAACAAAACTGCCATATGCCCTTTCAGGGTTTTTGCCACCAAGATTCTCTGTGATTACTTCATTGTAGATTTTGGTAAATCTGACCCAATCAGTCTTCTTAAAATTCCATCTTGACACCCGTCGCTGCGGCAGTACAGTTTCCTTTGGGTTAATTTCCAAGAAGTGGCACCGATGGCCACTCCCATGATGTCTCCTAGGGTTAGTTTAGATCGAGCAGTAATGTTTGCCTGCAACAGGGCTAAATCCTCAACGGGACATAAAATTAGAATTCAGATTGAAATACTAACATTTCTTTTGAAATAATTTTAAAAATTGTTTTCTGTATATATAACCTACATTTAATAATATTTTCATTTTCATAGAAACGCTTTCGTTCAATTTAAACCAATATCCACTATATTTGTTACTTGCGTTTTACACATCAATATGAATCAAACCCCGGAACAAATTTCTAAATTGTGATCCATATTTATAGGAATATTAGAAGATAAGAGGCCTACATTTAAATTTTTGTTTAAATAATAACTCTAATAAGTAGTAGGACTCAATGTTGACCAAGGAGCTGAGGAATTTTAAGCACAAGGTACTGTATTTCGTTAGAGGAAAAGTTTTGGTCAATTTCGAAAATGTTTTCCAACAATATGGATTGCCATTGATCTCAGGAATTATTAGACCATCTCTCAAAAATGTTCGTTTTGAGGTTTGAAAGTTTTAATGTTGATAAAAAAATCCTACGCTGTAGAGTGGAGTAAAATAACTCAATATTTTTATTTGGAAACGTGTACCATTCAATGAATGTGCATAACACCTAAGGCACAAGGTTTGAATTTTTTTACATTTTTAAATTTATTTTAAAATACTTGAAACAACGTTAGGTATATTGGCACAGATATGTAGATGACGTAATAATGCTACAAAGAGGAAACGTAAGACAAAATCAACAACTCCAAACACATATAACAAAAGAGACAAAAAATCCAGTTTACTGCAGAGTTTGAAAACAACAAAACATTGAGTTTATTAGACATCGCCACAACAAAAAATCAAAACAATCATTAACTTGACATATACCGCAAGACAACCATGACACACACTGATACACAACTCATCTAACCACCCAATACAACATAAACACGCACCTTTCAAATATTTACTACCAGACTAAATTAAATGCCTATGTCCACAACTAACTACACTGAGGAACTAAATACATTCAAATATTTATCTCACAAAATGAAAATGACAATTATTTAATAGATAAACTTCACAGAAAAATATTCAACAATAACATAAACAACAACACAAGCAACAAAAACACGAACTCAAACAGATTCTAGTTATTTATGTTGTTTGGTTTTATGAAAAGAGTTATAGAAACATTTCATCGACCTACGAGCGATTTATATGGTTTTGTTGGTAAAATAAATAGATTACGCTCACTATATAAAATAGTAATTGATAATTAACGTTTTCAACATTAAATCTGAAAGAGTAAATTAATTACTCAGTAGCCTATTATTATTTGCAATTACATGTTAAAATGGAAAATTAGTAAAATGATTCAACCCTATTTGTTTAAACTATTAAACACGAGCAAAATATTTGATGTTTTATTGCATAAATAATAAAAAGACGAGATTGATAGACAATCGTCTCACAATGTAGCAACATAATCTCGACAATAAATCCTATTAAGAGGCTTCCAGCTCATGAAATGTGTCTACCATGACTTCTACTGTCAAACATTCGGAACATTCGTCCGTTTCCTAATAATCTATACTAAGAAATTACCCATAATGCGGCCTTTACAATTTCCAAATGCAATGTTTTTTATCAGTCAATAAATATAACCTAATAGAAACTGACAGAAAATGTGTGTTTTGTAGCATTGCTTGACCTGGTATTTGTATTGAAAACCAAATACAATAATATTTTAGAATTATATACTAAATTATCTTGAAAACGTTTTCTAGAAGAAAGTGTGAGACTTTATAGTGATTTCTCTATGTAAAACTGTATAATGTGTTACATAAATGTTAGTTATGTCATTTTAACACTGTAATTGCATTTTAAAATGTTACCGCAGTGTATTTGATTTTCTATCTGCAGAAATCAAGTTTACTGAGTTCGACCTTCCAAAATGAATTTTATGTCGAAATACCAATAATAGTATTGTGTTCCAGTTATGTAACTACCTTATTAATTTCGTTATTATTCCTACTATTTATTATGTGTTTCACAAAATTTCAAAGTATTTCGTTGTGTTTTTCAAAAATAAATTTTCTTAGAAATATGTAGCTATGCATACATCGTACTACCATTGTTCCACGTTCATGTAGGTGACTGATTCTTAAATTTATTATAATATTACTGTTATATTATGTCTGTTTTATTATATTATTGCTTCCATTTACAAAAATAAAACATTGAAATTTAAATGCAATGACATATTTTAAAAAAATTATAAGTATAGCAACATATAACTTTCCAATGGCAAATTGCAGTTTTAAACAAACAGACCAAGCTGTTGACAGTGACTTACCTGCGAGTGAAATTAAAAAACCTACAAAAGAAAAAGACAAATTATTTATCACTTAGATTTCACTAATGAAGCTTTATACTGTATAATATAACATAATTAACCTATGTATATTTTACAAACACTGATGTGATAATTTTTTATTTTCTTACTACCAAAATGATGTAATAAATTTTAAAGACAAATAAGAATTTTTCGTAATATACACACCATAAACAAGACTGGCTTTTCACCTAAAAAATTATTCTACTCTAAATTATAAAAAAATTTAATCGATTTCGTCTTTTTTAGAATTATCATTTTTATGAAAAGCAAGTAAAATTACGTTACAGTTATAAAATAAAAAATCGCCAACTACTAAATACTCTTGCTATGGGATTTCTGTAGCTTTTTAATTATATTTTTTTAAAATGTTCACGCGTTTTATTTGTGAAAACAAATACACAGTAGGGTCTATATATAACTGATAGAGAGTCTCATAAACGGCTGAAGAAAGATAGTTGTAAGAATGCTATGGAAGTTAGAAAAAGATTACGAATAATAAATAAATGTTCAACTTATTATTATATCTACGCTCTTTGTACTTTGAGGAATAATTATTTACCATAATTCAATAGATTATTTGTCCAATTATTATAAATTATTCTTGACACTTTTGGATCTATATTATATGGATGCCCTATTAAATATAAATTACTCCATTAGTATTTTTGAAAACTCGATCTTAATTTCATATTTTCACAGCTTAATTTGGTACTAACTAAATGACTAAAAACAATTCCGTAAAATGAAAAGATCATTAAAAAGTACGTACGTTTACAATTTAATGATTTCAAAAAAATAAATGAATATTGATAGATATTTAAAAAGTAGGCCTACTTTAATCTTTTATTTAATGACAATTAATGATTTGTACTGTGTTATTCTTTGCATGCCCTAACACAAAACGAATTTCTAGACTGTTTCTTTTAATAGAATGCATTTACGTAGTGTAATAAAGATAATTACTTAGAAGTTAATTAGTAACAACTGTTATAAGAAAGTTATTATTCTGAAGAAATTTTAAAATGGGACCTTTATTTATGATTAATTCATTCAACGAAACTTCTTCAAAATGGATATAGGCTACGTTTTTTTTACACATGTATTGTTGTTGTACCTGTATTCGCCATTTACCTTTAAACCCCCTTTACTAATACGTTAGTTATTAGTCCTTAAGTTTACTTAGTATATATTTATACAAGAATATTATCGTACTCGTGGCAAAATATATTTATTCCCATAATATTATGTAACAGAAGGTTACATACAGTGTATGAATAGAAATTATATCAATTTACAAACAATACATATAAATAAAGTATGTACCTTATAATGGATATATTGCAGCTGAATGAGATCAAAGTAAAAAAAAATATATCTCCTTGATAATGCAGTTATTATTATTAATTAATTTATTATTAAGTTATAAATCAATCTTTAACGACAATATTTTTAACTTTTAGTGAACGTTACAGTACACACTATGTAGACTACAAGCAAAGTGACACAATTTTATTGAAAAGCTTAGTAAAACCAAAGTAAGCAGATAAAGGGGAGTCACCCGTTAAATTCAAATAAGAGCCTCTCCGCTTTAAGGTTATTTAAGCTGATGAACTTTTGTAAGTCCAGTCCTCCTGTGTTTTGTTGGGTCTGTTAGTTAAATGTTTTGATGTATTGCTTTAATGTATTGATCAATGGTAGGCTACTAAATGTTAATTTAATTAAATTTCGACGATATGAAATTTTATTCCAAAATTGTTACTAATGTTACTTGAAAGATATCGGCAAAACAAATCATGAATTTTCCATGTTTAGGACAAAACTCTTGAGAGTTGGGTCGTTTTTAAAAATATAAATTTAGAGTTATAGAAACGAATATTTTATTTATTCTGTACAAAAATTCTAATTTGATATTATTTGACACTTGTAATAATAGTTGCACATTGTATTTTATAGGTCTTTACCTCAGTTCCATATATTTTGCGTATGCGAGATGAAGGTAGACTAATAAGAACAATGTATTTGTTGAATTTCCTCTAGGAATATTTCCTCACTGCTAACGAAAAGGGGGATTTGTTTAAAAGCTTCCATTACTTCAACCATGATCACTCTATCTATAGGTATACTAAATAAAAGGACGATATGTTTTTATAATACGTAGCAGAGGAAAAGTAATACTAAAATATCCAACTTCCTATTTGAAGTAAAATAATAAAATTCAGTTTTGCTCATAAAATATAAATAGAAAAAAATGTCTTCTTGTAATCAATATTTTAAAGTTATGCTATAACATCTCAAAACACGTGTAGAAAAAACATAATTAAAAAATTAGTATATTTTTTTAACAATTTAGAGTAGGTAAGTAAATAGATATATTTATTTTATTTTTATAAAAATTAGCCTTTATATATATATATCACTTAAATTATCTCTTTAATACGTAAATATAATCTAAGTGGCTAGTACCAATATTATCTGTGTGAGTTTGTTAAATTAATTGATAGTGAATTATAGATTATTTATTTATTGATTTGAAAGACTTAGGTTTAATTAGGATAATACATAGGTTTAATCAGCCTTTCATGAACGTTTTACTATTATATTTATATATTACGTTTTACTATATTTATATTCGTATAGCGAAATGAGGATATGAGGATAATGAGGATATGATTGCTGCCATGCGACGGGATAGTATTCTAATCTAACATTGGAATATCAGTTGAATAATCGATACTTGTATCTCACAATATGTATGCTAAGTAGGCAACTTCAAGTGGTTTGTCTGACCAACAAATCCTCCCTCTCTTGCATTCCTACAGTACTGAACATACACATTATATTTATATATTTGTATTACATTATATTACTATATTTTTCACCAACACATTTTACGCTTTTCAAGCTGTAAAGTAGGCAACAGACATATAGATTAGAGTATACTTAGATAGTGGGCATCAGTTAGCACAAGCATTTTACTTTGTTGAAAAATTTATTTGCCGGGTGAAGAAACTAGTTTTACATTTTTACTGCGATATGTGACATTATCAAGGTCCTGAATTAGATGCATCTATGAATATATCTCCTGATTCATTTCACGATATATATAGTTTAAACGTTCTATTCTAACACTGATCCTCGGTTCTGCTTCTTAGTCGGAGAAATTAGGAACAATTGGACTAGCTCAAAAACAGATTACTTTGGGGCTCTCACACTTAATATCCCTTATAGATTGAAGCCTGGATTAAATATGTCAAGTGCTTTACACTCTACTTAAATTTATAATAGTGTATGGAAACTTATCAGAGTATATCAATGTTGCGTAGCTCAAAATTTAATTTATTTGTAAATAAAAGTTATATTAATGTGCCACACAGGCACATAATATACTCCTCAAATTATGCAACATATAAACGTAAGATTAGCAATTATTAGGTTAGTAATGCAATATTTTAAAAACAACAAAGTATGTGTAATTGATTGATCTATAATTGATCATAAGTCACCAAATTACTTATAAACTATGACAATAAATTGATACATAATTATTAACTTAGGAAGTGATAGGCGAATCTAATTAGCTTGCATATAAATAAAATCGCATCATGAGGCAAATACAAAATAAAAAACTGCCAAGACTTAACAAACATTGCAAACTTCGCCTGGTTATTCAGCTCTTTAATTATTTAAATTGAATTGGATTAGTTTCTTTGAAATTTCCCTTTGAAGCTTGGAAATGACATGAGTTATTATAAACCAAGACTTAAATTTTAAATTCCCATTTCAAGGGAACTCATGTGCATTTAACGTCGTGATTAAATTCGTTTTTTAAAACTTTAAGCATATTAAATGTATGTAATTCAAAACATTGTTGAATAATCTATTTGTAAGAAAATGTATAATAGTTTATTTGTACTTTTATAAATAAACCAAATACAAATATTTGAAGAAAGATGAATTTAGTTCACAACTGTCGTACCTAGTCTTGAATACCGATTATTTGATGAGAAACATTTTTGATTTGGTTTTTACAATATTCGAAATATTTTTAAGAGTGTTACTCTTGGTAGAAAGATGCTGAATCGTATTATAGCTGAAGGTTCGGTGGAAATTCAAAAGACTTGTACAGTAGTACCGATTCGAATGTTATATTTCGTGGTGGATTGGATTTAGAATAGACTTTAATATAAATAATAATATATAAACACTGACCTACAGTCCACTTACGGTTTTGTGTATATAATAACGGCGACTTCATTTTTACAGTAAAGTATTCCAGTGAGGGAAGGATAATATGATTCTAGCGAGTATTTACATATTACTAGCATGTAATTTATCGTTTATTAGACTAATTTATGTGTCACAAGGGAGATGAATATCACCGGATTTATATATGTTTTCTTAAATTAAGAGAACATAGAATTCAAGATCAAGAACTCTGTTAGCTAAGTCTTATAAGGAGATTTAAAGGTTGCCTAATAAGAGAATGCTCAACTCCTAAGGCAGATAATTAAACTATCTGCTCATGTGGTAAATGTTTTACAATGAACCAACCACTGATAATTCAAGATAAAACTTAAATCTATGTTTCTCCTAGTTCTATTCGGTGCTGTGTTCGAGGAGTCTTTTAATTATTTTAGCACTGCTTGGTTTAAAGTAATGAGAACAGAAACTTTTAATAATAAGGGTTTTAGTAAAATATTGCATCTCGAAAATCAATTTATATTTTAAATAGTCCTATATAGTCGTATTGAAAAAAATATCTTGAATCTCAGTTTATCTTACAAGTAAGATATGATAAATCATACCTACTAGAAAATGTCCTATACTTTAAGAGTTTAGTGGTAAATCTCTGTTTAGAATTGCGCTTAATAGTCGTGAAGATAGTATTTGTGCACTAAATTGAGGGAAGGATTTTGGTTACACGAGTGGAAGTTTACTGCAAGTATTGTGATAATTTCTAAGAGTCATAAGCAAGTTATTGCAATCTTTTACGAGGTTTGGGAGAGTAGTCTACTTCACTAAAAAACCAAGAATTACTTTCTATTTGCACATTGTTCTTAGGCAACGGGTTTGAAACTGAAAAAAATGTATTACATTCAGAAAAGTAAGTTCACATACATAATTAAAGGTCAGTTTTTAATTTTTAATCAGGGAAAAACTGAACCTACTGTTTATACTTATCAATTGTTGGCTCTCTGTTTAGAATCAAAACTGAGACGGCAAAAACACTCTGGTAAACTAGGAATACTGGAAAACGATTTTAATTTATTTTGTGGTCCATCATTTATACCACATCTTTAACCATAGAGTACTCGGGCTAATACTCGTTATACCAGAGCTCGCGAGGGTAATTTTTTACCCCAACTAGTTTTCAGGTCAATATCAGTAAAATATTTAATGTTATACATTAAAAAATGATTTAAACATGTTTTGTTATACTATAAAAGATATAAACAAACTCATGCAATATTATTTCCATCTTTATATGTCAAAACACTCTTCACATACTTCAACTAAATGGTCTTTACAAACACTTTTCCTACAATTAGTACAGCATTTATTGTTTTATGTCTAAGCTCTTAGGACAAAAATCACACCTGTTATTAAAATATTTGTTTGTTATATTAAGAAATATAAAGCTATATCCTATATTGTAATTAAGATATTGTTACAATAATCATTAAAACAAAATATTTTTTAAACAAGAATAGTTTACAAACACAATACAGTAAACTCCCGATTATCCATGGAATAGGGTGGCCCGGCAACGCCGGATAACGAATTCCCCGGATAATCCGCTATGAACAAAGAATACGCAACACGATCGAGCCATAAAGCCATAAAGATCGATAATGTATTTGGCAGACATGGATAATGCATATGTCACGTCCTAGACTATTTATAGCCGAGATTAGCTGACCTTTGTTTACAATCTTATGATACACATTAGGTTTGCGGGCGTCCAAGTATTTTGTCTTTGCCTCTTATATATAGTAGTCTTCTCGCCCCTTTTACTTCTCTGGCCCTCTTCGGGATGCTTCCCTTTCAATGTAAAAATTAGTACGTACATGTTTACATATCTATTCCCTTCATCTTAACTTCTATTAAGCCTTATTTGTATTTACCTCGTAAATAACCGTTTGGAAATTTAAACACATGAATCTGATTGGAAAAAAAATTGGATATTTGTAAAACAATGGCAGATCCCGGATAATCCGCAAACCGGTTGATCCGCCCACGGATAATCGGGAGTTAACTGTATATATCAAAACGTAATACTTGCAAGAGAAAATAGAATCTATGCCTTGACATTTTACACGTTACTATATCCAAACCAGTTCTGTCTGTTGTCCATATACCTTTAGAATTATTGTACGGAGACATAATTGCTCCTCAAATATACAATACCCTAAACAATGCTTAAATTACTTCAAAAGAAGTTTCATTTGCGTCTCTCTCTCTTGAAAAGTTATAAATATGAAATTTGTGTTCTCTATTATCGCCATGACAAAATATATACGTAGATAATTTAAAATAGATTATTAAATTTATAAATTAAAACTAACTTCAGTGATAAATTCATCACAAAATATGAAACATAGAAAAATTTACTCACAGCAATCTTGCAAAAATAAACTTATGTGGTAAAAAAGTTGCAAAATACAATTTGAAATTATCTTCACTTAAAAAAACTAAGTAAAAACAAATAGAAATAGACCTCACTTAAAGACCTAGCCAAATACGAATAAAAATGAACTTCACTTATAAAAACTTCGCAAAATACAAATAGAAATTCACTTAGAGGGACCAGTATTGTAACGTGAGGACTCGCGCGGGGTAAAAACTTTCCCAGCTGCTGCAACAATAACTTCAAACCTTTATAAGTAAACAAAAACTTTCAAACTACCTGATGTAGGGACAGAAATAGATACAGGGCGAGTCAATTAGAAGGTATGTAAGGGGTGGAAGAATTTCAGGATTTGCAACGGTTTTACCTTTGTTATCTTTGTTGAAAACTCACTGGGAGAATAATTACCCCGCGCGAGTCCTCTAGGGTTAAATGTATATATTTTGGGAGTCAAAAGTGAGTTGACAAAAGCAATCCGGTAAATCAACTAAACCTTAATAAAAACCATATTATTATTGCATTGGTGTAATAAAAATTAGCATATTACAAGTTTGCAAGTTTTATTTATTTAGATCTTGTTCATACTTAGGTTGGAAGCATGGGAGTTTTTTGTATATAAGTAAAACAATATTTAAATATAACAATAGTAAGATATTAACGTTTTTCTTTTAAATTTTAAATTTCAAAAATAAAAGTAAGAGTTCTTCAGGCAGGCTGTGTAATTTTTATCATATTTATTGTCTTTTGATAAGTCTTAGTACAATATTAATTTAAGGGGCTAGAATTTATATTATAATATCGTTTTAATTGCACGTGGATGAGAACCAAAAGGCATAGCACATTTACTGTAATTTATTGAACTTTTTTCACAGGTTTATTCAATAATTTTAATTGAAATAATATCCTGCATTAGTATTACAATTTTAGGTTTCCTGATAGTTTTGTTTTAAAACATGTAAAGTTCATGTTAAACAAATGTACATAAGTCATCAATAATTTACTTAATACCGTATTTTTAGTTTTATAATATAATGTAAACTATCTTGAATATCAACTTATTAAAGTGTTTGTTTAACACCCATTTACCATAAAAACCATAAAATTATATATGCTTTTAGAATTTTTAGTTAAAAGATAACCCACAAATTGAAGATAACACAAAGCATCCAGATTTAAATCGAGAACGAGTTAGACAAAGGGAGGACAAGTTTACTGGACCCAATTTATTTATTTAGTTTTTAAGTTTATTTTTCAAGCGGCGCTCAACTTCAGAGGGTGAAATAAATAATGCGATAACATTGCAAATTATACAGTAGTTAGTATGTTAAAAAAATGTTTGATGAGCCAATTTGGCCGTTTTAATCAGACATATCACTCTGTACTTTGAAATTTATTTAAATTTAGAATATAAAAAATATATTTCATACATAACACTGAGGTAAGTTCTATTACAGCAGGAAATCACATTTTATGCTTCTCGCATTACGTTTAATATTATTTCGAAAAATTAAAAGAGTTCTTATTAAACTAAGAAACGACTATTTGGTTTACGTTATAGTTGTAGAAAAAGATTTCTATGTTTACCATTATGCCCTAAATATGTAAAATGTATTTAATAATAAAACGATAAATAATATTTTCGTAAAATAATAACTTTACACTAAACAATACCTAAATTTTAATAACATTTTTGTCACAATAAATAAATAAAACGTATTTTATAAACGTTCTCACTGTAATATCCAATAGTATACAAAAGAGAATTCCTTATCAATTTATGTCCTTATGCACATTTATTTAACTAAATTCTTCAACGAGGAAATGTAGAACTTGATAAAAGACATTTTTTGGTAGGAGGTTTCTTATTTAAAGCCTTATTCACGGATGAAACTAGAAGTTATAACTTTTCCTAAAGACACTCTTTTACGTTTTAAGTTATTTTTAAATGCAAAATAAAATTGAAATTAAATAACCATGAGCCCCCTTATCATTATCATTAGCAGCAGCAACAATATCATTATCATCTACATAATCAACATTTTTCTACGATTTGTTTATTATATATATTTTTATTTATATTATAAAACATATAAAAATATACTTATAAATATTTTTCTCACCTTGAAATTTATTCATAATTAATTCTACAGACATCACTTTATTAGTATTTAAAACATCACTAACATATCTCAAACAAAACAAAATAATAATATATATTCTTTTTGCCATAATATTTAAGTTTTAATCAAGCTTAATAATGGTGTCAATGATAAATCCTCATGAACTTATTATATAGCATTCCATTGGATGTGTAACTTAACCACTAACAATACACCTCAAATTGGAGAACTATTTTAAAACATTTTGTATTTATTTTAACCCAAAACTCAAACTTCTTTGCCTATACGGTTAAATCAGTTAAATGTTACGACGTTTTTGTACAGAGTATATAGTCCATAAAGAGAAATATTTATCTTAGAACGGTCTATTTTATTTATTTTTTCGATAAAAATGTACACAAATTTAATCAAAGTAAATAGATAACGCCTAATAATCTCGGACCTATTGATTTACAAAACTCTATTGCTAATATGCATACTGTTGGAGAGGTAGGAAAATGTTTAAGTGATTTAAGAGAAATGCTTGGAATAAATCAATCGTGTGTCCAATGGATTAGGCTTTTCATATATGTGTTATTGCCATTGTAGATGAGTTTTAATATTCCTAAGTAATGAGTAAATTTCCTAAGGAACTGTCGGTAGTAAATCTGAATGTAGTTATATTAGGAACAGTATTGAAATCTAATGATATTTAAACAAATAATTTAGAATAAATAAAGATTTGTTAAACAACTATAATCTTGGAAAAAGGAAATATAATAATGTGTTATTATTATTTGAAATTATTTGATAATATTTATAGGAATAATATTTTCAAAATAGTAGTACAAAATAAAAAATAAAAACTGTCTCTCATTTCTACGAAGTAATATATTGTACATAAATCTACATATCTTATACGTAAAAGGTGGGCGCCCACTTTTAAAGATCTGTATATCCCTTAAATAACATTAGCACAGTTGAAAATTGAGTCGAAAATAGAGCACATCTCCCTACATGTAGTCCCTCCTAAGTATATTTTTACAATCGCATGTTACATTCCTATATATTTATATTAGGATACTGTAATATTCCATGATAGCATCTGGTCTCAGTAATACTTTTTCTTTTTTTCTTTTTTTTTTCCTGGCGAAATGGTCTCAGTAATATTATGTTTAGATTATTAGGATGTAAATACATATATAATATTTGTACTAAACTATTCTGTATACTTAATGGATCCTATAATTTCACCTAATAACGTTTCATAATATGGTGAAATCATTAAAAACCTTCTTACGTATATTGTTCTTTCAAGAGTGGACTAGTCTTCAAACAAGACTAGTTGTTAGTCTTATTTTATGTACCGTGAAAACGTTTATGTAAAACTAAAATAAATTCTGAGCTAATTCTTGTGTTTCTCCGACACTATAAAACGGTGTAAACTCACTTATTGCACAAATTATATTTATATTCGTGATTCATCGCCTTGTCTTCATTCTGTTATCGATATTGGCTTGTCCATTATATCAAGAAGGTCTATGCCAGTATATAGCGAAACGCGCAAGCGCCCATCCATGATTTATGATGCACGGCCTGATTAGCACAAGTCATTTTACAATTGAGGGGGCACAACAATTATGCAATAGTGAAACGGTTCTTATGTTGCTCCAATTATACGGGTTACTTTAAGCTAGAGCCTTCTAGTGTTAAACGCACAAATAACACGAAGTAAGGAGTCATGCTTAAGCGGCAAAAACAGTATGCTGTTTCGTGTATGACTTGTCTATAAATGGTTATCCCCTTTTACCAGTGTAAAAAATATATTTTTGTAATACACACTTGTTTGTATCAAATACCTTGGGCCGAAAGCAGCATAAAAAACTAGAATGACTGTAATAATTGACATTATTTTTATTTCGAAGCACACAAGTATAACATCTATCAAACTGACATCAATAAAATTAAATTAAATAATTTTCAAATGACATCAATCTTGCTTAGTTCAACTGGATTGTTCTTTCTATAAACTCCTATCTGTAGCCAATGAATCCCAAGTTCCAATATGAAAATGACGGTATAATCCATCATCCAACTTCATATGTGCTTCTTTTGTTTAGTTACTGTTAGACATAAATAATTGTAAAAGCATGTATGATGCAAACATTCTGTATTGAGATATTGGAGTTCACAATCAGATCCGTGAACATATGAGATTACGCGACCAATTTTAATCAGTATAAAACTGTTGAAAATAATAATTCACGAAATGATGCAGGCAGATTGTCTTTGAAACTCGATGATTTTTAACGATTTCTCTCTCAAATACGATGAAAACTTTTTCACTTCAAACGTTATTCAGCATGTAATTGTCACTAATACAAGATATATAAATTTCATTTTTTTGAGCTAAAGATTAAATTTGTATTGATGTTTCAGGTATTACTGACATATGAAAACAAAACGTTATCGGCTTTTTATCGGCTTTTTCAACTCATAAATTTTTAGAAATAAAAAGTTATAGTGAAATAGAAAAGATTTTGTTTATTTTTCATTTAATTTCTATAATAGTTTCATTTTTATGGTTTATTTAATAAAAACAAATTAAAATTCAATTATAAAATTTTGAAAACTGATTAAATCAAATGTATTAGTAGCTAGAAATGATTTCTTTATGTTACAATAAGTATTGTATTTGTTTTTCTATACAGAGTTTATATAGATTGGTTATTTATATTTTAGTTACCATTTTTGAGTTTAATTATTATTATTAATATAATGTATTAATATTATATTATTGTATTAATTATTAATATGATAATATATTATTGAACAATATATATTAACAATGTTGAACATATAGTTGAGCTAAACCAAGCACCTTTATAATATTGACTACTTAATCATTCAGCTAATAATTCAATTGTCGAACCTGATGTGTCAGATATCAACTAATGTTTATCCACGCATCTAATCCTAATTGATATCACAAAGTGGCTTGACTATAACATCTGTTTGTATTGTTGGCTTAATTATTGACTAATCAAAAATTTTCTGAAGGACTCTAACTTTAATGAGCTTCTAGTTTCTCCCAACTATAGACTTATTGCACAGAGTGGCATAAACTCCTTAAACAATAATAACGCCCTAAACATGAAATAGGTTTTTAAGGTATGTTTATTTTCAAAAACACGAATATCTACAAAGTAGATGTATGTTGAGCAATTCGTATTTTAGTTTAAGTTTTTTTGTGTTTGCGCTTGCAATTTTGTGTGTGTCATGCAAAGGGTCTTTCAAGATCTTCACCAACATTACTACTGCTACATAGTCCTTATTATGTTTTTCTTTTGTGTTATGAAATAATTTAATTTTGTAAATTTCAATATAACCCGTTGAGTATAGGTTTATTTATTTTCATGGATCAAATGGATCTATATTCCTATGCTGTACTATTGGAGGATAGCTTTCTTGATGCCTTTGATATTCAAAACTCTTTACTATTGACACTCTTTTCCTTATATATTCTTCTGCGATGTCCATATACATACACTACCTTCGTAACTTGCCTAATACCTACCATTATGGCCTCTGCAATGGTTATGACCTAAACTGGGAATTCGATTTAAAATTGAAACCTGTAGTTTTCTCAAACCTAAATATATTAGGAAATTATATTCCAAAATTCGGGCGAAACCAATTAGCTAAGTATTTGCCTCTGGTAGCGTAATACTGGTTGGAGAGTTGTTTTAGAGAAACCATTTACTTGAAAACATTTTGTTTAAGAAATGTGAGAAACGATAAGTTAATAGTTTATAGGAAAACTAATAACAGCTAATTGGTAACAAAGTTATTTTCACTTCTTTTTACAAACCTGCCCTTACAGACTTTTATAAATTAACCACAATCTATAGAATTTGTAAACGGAGAACATTTTATCTACAATTTGTCTACTTTTTCTATCTAGTTATAATTAAAAATTTTCAAATTATTTTCTCAATATTTTAAAAAAGACGTCTAAAAGCAAAAACTGTAATTTATTTGCGTATCTAAACACTTTCCTAATGTTACAATTATGGATCTGAAATTAAATTGAACATACCCCAACGTTTTACTTATGGATTTATTAAGAATAATTTTACCTAAATAAATTTAAATTACAGTTCGTAAGCCATGTATATTTTTAAATATTCCTTGATAATTATTTTTAATTTTATTTTTTCAATATGTGTCTTTGAATTTCATTAATTATATATAGGTTGGCCTACTACTATTACATAAATATTTCAATAGTATTCTTCACTTTTCTTCTCATAATTACAATTGAAACTTGAATAAACATTTACACATTCAAACCTAACATTTTAAAGTTATTATTCCTATTTATCTATGGTGAATTTAGATTTCGAAGCAACTTGCATTCTTGTAAATTAATATGGGCAGATCTCGTTTAGCTAATTAATACTAATCTTCACATTATTTGCTACATTACAAAATAAAATTTGGAACATTATCATTGTTATTCAATCATAAATGTTAATAATAATATTATTAAAAATAACTATTTACTTTTTCATACTTTTTTCGCTTTAAATACATGTCATTTATTACCTTACGGTATAATTTATTATAAATTGATTTTTATTTATTTAATTTTTTTTTCATTTAATTTTTAAATTGATGTCAATTTTTATTTAAATTGAGTCTTGATACAATTTATTACTCATTTAAATGTTGATATTACTGCTATTTCACTTGCCTTATTTTCAATAAGTTCCTTAGGCGATTTTACCAGTTCTCTCGTATTGGTTTTTTTATGGACCGCTCATATCATACCTGGAAAAATCGCCTCTACGGAGTCGATGCTATAAGAATGGCTCTTATCTTTTGCATGTTTGGTGAACTCTTTATAATTCCGATGCGAACTTTGACTTCTGTATAATCATCGGAAGTTATATATTACATTATTGTGCTAAATAAGTGACGTACTGGTAATTCAGGCGGTAGAGAAATTCTAACTGAAACGGCATTCACGATAGTCGAGGCAAGCACTAGATATTTGACTATATGCTTGCATTTTCAACTTATCGAACAGATATGTGACTTCAAAACTAAGAAAATTTTATTAAGAGACTAATCGACTTGTTCCGAAGATGGAATCATATAGATTCCTAAAGTGGGTTGCAACATTTTTTTATTCACTACCAATGTCGGTATACATTGTCCCTTTACCTTATAGGTCGGTTGGGGAAACTAATCTTGAACTAAATTTTGCACCCCGTTATATCATATTATTTTGTGTTACGCTGTCAACTCATGGAAATTAATGTTTTCTTTATAGTATTTGAAATAGTGTTTTAATGAAAATTTGATCTATTGTTGTATGATTATTTGTTCGTTTTCTTTAAAATGAAATATCGTTAGAATTTGATTGATTTTCAGTTTTGTTTGTTAAACACTCACTCTACCAACGATGCATTCTGGTAACACGTAACTGGTTAGGTCATGAAATACACTTAGGTAACTATATAAGAATACTATAAACTAACAGTAAATTTGATAAATGTTCAATAATTTATCACAACTACTAAGTTTATTGTGAATCACCAGTTTATACCATTCAACGTGAAATATATACAAAAATTGTGAGTAAAAAAATAACTAGAAAATAAGAACTTTAATTTTAGGGTGTAAATATAATTGGAAACAAACGGCTTTGATTTCCTTAGGGCTTTAATTGTCTTAATCGTTTAGGATCCGTTTACCTCACATTATCCACAGACATTTACATTTCTCACTAATTATTTATTTAGACATTTTGTTGGTAGGCCTACATGCTAATCATGTTTGCTTGCTTGTACAGACAAATCTACTTGGAAATCACTTTTTTCACATAAATAATATTTTTAAAATTATTCGTGTTTAATATCCTAGAAACCATTTCAGGCATGTTGGAACTAATATATATGTATATATATATATATATATATATATATATATATATATATATATATATATATATATATATATATATATATATAAGTTATATGAACAATTTGTGTGAACATTTCTTAATTAAATGCGTGCTAGGAAATTTCCTGCTTACGCATCTTTTGTATTATATAGGTGGTGAGAACTGAGCCCCGGCAGTTTGTAAGTCGCCTCTGTATCGCACAGACGTTTTCCGCTCCAGCTGAATGTACATCAGTTGAATTTGTTTTTATGTTAAGCAAATTTAATGTAACAGTCAAAATTATTGTTTCTTGATTTTTTAAGGTTTGTAAAAAATAAACATTTTTTAAAAACCTTTCGTGCTTAATATAACACGTAACTGGCGCAGTCGGTAGGACACCTCAAGGAAGTTAGTGAATATAACGTCCGTCGGTTTTAACCGTTAATTGAGGAAAACTTTAGTAGATCGAATATCTACAACAACTTAATAGAGCGCATATCTATTAAGAGCACGAGTGAATATCGTGAAAAGTGAAAAGTTGTTCAAATGAACAAAGTATTTTTAATCCACTTGTGAGTAGATCGTAAGAAATAGAATTAAGAAAAGTAGAGTAAATACTTTTAATTTTATAAAATTGATTTTTAATTTTTATTATTTTGAAAAATAATATTAAATAATGGCAACGCCAATATTAAAAAAGGAGTATCTTGACATGATACCCGAGTATAGTGGAGAGCCCACTATGATCCACAGATTTATTTCAATATGCGTTAAGGTAGTAAATACGTTTTATGTAACCGAAAATCCAGAGGATTTTCAAAATGAATATATGTTTTCCTCTATTCTTTCTAAATTAAAAGGCCAAGCACTAGAAATGGTCGTAAACTCTAATTCTTACAATTGGCACGAAATTAGAAAAGTATTATTAATTAGTTACTCGGACAAAAGAGATTGTTTCACATTAAACTTAGAGATGGCTGAATTAAAACAGGAAAGTAACGAATCACCATTTCAATTCTATGAGAAAATTCAAAAGTTACTAAATTTACAAATTTCATTTTTTATGAATAAAGAGCCTCAAAGGCAGATGGCTAAAGACGTTTTAATAGAATACATTCAGAAACTAGCTTTAAGAATTCTCCTGAGGGGTTTGCACGAACCTATCGGGTCACTAATGCGTACCAAGAAACCTAAAACTCTTAGTGAAGCGCTTAATATGCTCACAAACGACTTTCAATTTAAGAATAATAAAATGTTTACTCAGCCAAGCAAACAACCAGTCTTTCAGAAAATCCAAACTCAAAACGTAAGAAGACCAATACATACTGAGTTTAAATACCCCCAAATACCTAGACAACCTTATCAACACCCAAATCCTTCCTACAGACCACCAACTTTTGTTAATCATGGTCAGTCTCAAAGGGGACAACCAAACAACAACACTACTAAACCTCAGTATCTTCAGCGGAATACGGGTTATCAACCTACCCCTATGAGTATTTCCACTAGACAGACGGACAGGCCTTCTAGACAAACGAATTTGTATCAAATGACCGGACAAGGAGCCGTAAAAGACGACTACACTATGTACCAGACTAACGGACAAGAATCATTCGCTTTTGAAGAAGATCTCGGGAAAGAAGAGTACTTCAAAGAATTCAAAAATTTAACAGACAACTACGAAGAAGAGACCGTTAAAATCGATCAAGACGATTTTTTAGGACATACAAGCATCGGAATCGATTTTCAATAATGAATCTACAGAGTGAAAATAACGAGTTACCATTTATATACGACAGAGACACCAAATCTAGATTATTAATTAACACAGGCAGTACTAGATCATTTATGCGAAAATCTTTAGGCTGGAAAAATTTTAAAACAAGCGTAAAAAAGAGCCGTTTGAAGTAATCACCGTACACGGCACTTCAAAAGAAAATTTTTGCTGCACCATACCTCTGTTGTCTAAAAAAGCAATTAAATTTTATTTATTTAACTTTCATCAGAATTTCAACCTATTACTCGGGCTAGACAAAATAAAAGATTTAGGAATAAGCTTAGACTTTATAAATAATAAATTAATACTTTGTAATGAGGAAATCCATATTCAATATTTTAACACAGAAAAATGAAGTTGTAATAAAACGGACAGCACGTCAATAAAGCAGGAACAATTTAGTTATGTTATACAAGCCCGCACTAGTCAAACAGTTAAATTGAAGATACAAAATATTCATAATGGAGAAGGTATTTTACCACATAAACAAGTGAACGGATTAGAAATTCCGAAGTGTATAGTTTCAGTGCATAAGGGTGAAGCCTATTGCCCTATTATAAACAATACGGAAGAAAATGTAAAATTAACAATAAGTAAACCATTAGAAGTAAAATCTTTAGAGGAATATAATATTTTCAAACCTGATGCAATTCAAAGGAACACTAATTTCAATATGTTCGATTATAAACAAACAAAATCAGGAAGTAAAAATTTCGATTTATCAAAATTTAGGATGGAACATATGAACTTAGAAAAATCCTCCGTAACAAATTTATTAAAAGATTATGCTGATTTATTTCATATTGATGGAAACAATTTAACCTTTACCAACCAGATAAAACATGTTATTTGGACTACTGACGAAATTCCCGTATACTCTAGGAATTACAGATACCCAGATATCTACAAGAATGAAATTAATAAGTAAACTGAAAGCATGCTTAAACAAAAAATTATTAGACCTTCAAATTCTCCATGGAACTCTCCTGTTTGGATTGTACCCAAAAACAAGACGCTTCTGGCAAAAGAAAATTTCAATTAGTAATAGATTTTAGAGGAATAAACAAAAAAACAATTGACGATAAATTTCCCTTGCCGAACATTACCGACATATTAGATAAATTAGGACGATCCCAATATTTTACGGCTTTAGATCTAGCCTCAGGATTTCACCAAGTAGAGATGGACAGAGATAGTATAGAAAAAACAGCATTTTCAACGGAAACAGGACAATACGGATTTTTAAGAATGCTCTTTGGACTAAAGAACAGCCCCCCTACATTTCAAAGAATTATGAATAATATTCTGAGAGGCATCCAAAATGAAACATGTTTAGTTTATCTAGACGACATTAAAATTTATTCTACTAGCCTCCAAGAACATATACAAAGACTTAAATAAGTATTCGACCGATTATGCAAAGCCAACTTTATAGTACTGCTGGATAAAACGGAATTTTTAAGAAACGAAGTAGCATATTTGGGACATATTGTGACACCGGATGGCGTAAAACCCAATCCAGCAAAGATTTTGGCAATCAAGGACTATCCAATACCTAAAACCACCAAACAAATTAAAGGATTTTTAGGACTATTAGGCTATTATCGAAAATGTATTAAAAACTTCGCCAAAATAACAAAACCGTTTACTAACTGCTTAAAGAAAAATACAAAAATAAATATAGAATATCCAGACTTTATAGAATGCTTTGAATAATGTAATAATATATTGACTAATGAGCCACTTCTACAATACCCAGATTTTGAAAAGGAATTTACTCTAACGACAGACGCTAGTAATTATGCACTAGGAGCAATTTTAAGCCAGGACAAAAATGGAAAAGATCTTCCTATAGCGTATGCCAGTAGAACTTTAAACGACAGCGAAACTAATTACTCTGCGATTGAAAAAGAATTACTAGCTATCGTATGGGCAATCAAACATTTCAGGCCTTATTTATTTGGGAGAAAATTTAAAATTTATACAGACCATAAACCTTTACAATGGTTATTTTCAGTTAAAGAACCAAATTCCAAACTTTTAAGATGGAGATTAAAATTAGAAAAATATGATTATGACATAAGATATAAAAAAGGCAAACTAAACCAAAATGCAGACGCATTGTCCAGAATACAATTAAACGTTACTGAGTTACTGATAAAAGGTCAACGAACACCCAACACACTGTAGAAATGGACCTTGACTTATCTGCAGCTGACTTACTGCAACGTTATTTCCCAGAACTGGACGATAACGAATCTATGAACGAACAACTCGACGCAACAGATAACGCCAACTTAGAGGACAATGAAAAAAGCGACAGTCAAACTATCCACTCCAATTTTGAAGGGAACCCCTAAATTGAAATACCAGTTTCCGACGAGCCTGTAAACTTTGGAAACAGCCAAATATTTTTATCATTAGTAAAATATGAGCCAAAGAAAGTAAAAATTATAAAGCTATTTGGAATTAAAAAAATTCGTTTAATAGTTGAAATATCAGAAAATAACTTTAAAGAAGACATAGTTAATTTTGTAAAATCGTATTTGGTACCCAAAATAAAATATAATCTATATTTTGAAGATAACTTTTATGAGAAATTTGCATCACGCATAGCCAAAAATTTCAAGCAAACTGAATTAAATTTAGTTAAGTGTAATAAGAAATTGTTATACCTAACTTCGGAAGAAGATACCGTAGAAACGATAAGTAATTATCATGTTAGCAAATTAACCACCGGTTAATACAGGAAACATACGAACAAATTAAGCGAAGATATTATTGGCCTAATTTAAAATCACTAATTCAAAATTTCATAAATCAGTGTCACATATGTCAAAGAACTAAATACAACAGAATTCCTCTACAGCTAGAAATGAATTTGACACCAACAGCTGCCAGACCATTTCAAATAATTCACGTTGACACAATCGCTTTAGAAAATAATTTTTTTATCAGCATAGTTGACGCTTTCTCATGATATGCTCAAGCTTATCGCTTGGGAAGCTCTCAAGCTACAGAGATTGCAGACAAGTTATTAGATTACTTCACACATTTCTGCTTACCAACAATTATTATCTCAGACAAAGGAACGGAGTTTAATTACAGAATTGTAAAAGAGATATTAGACCTGCATAATATCAAAATTCATTTTATAAGCACACAAATACCCCAATCATACGGATTATGTGAAAGATTTCATTCCAATTTAATAGAACACATAAGGCTGTTAAATAATCAAATCTTATTTAAAAAAGACAGTATAATTAAGAAAGGTAAATATGCTATAATAGATTAAAACAATAGCATACATTCAGTCACGAAATTAACGCCGTGGGAAGTCTTATTTGGACACATACATTCAAACACTTTATTAGATATAGATTTAGATAAACAAATTGTAAATGACTACGTTTTAAACCATAAAGAAAAAACAAAAATACTCTATGAAAACATCAGGAATAGTAATGAAAAAATTAAAGAAAAAGTTTTAGAAAAAAGGAACATAAACAAAGAACCGCTTCCAGAAATACCATCTGAAGTTTATATAAAGACAGTTCAAAAGCATAGCAAAACGATAAACAAATATAGCAAAGAAGAAATAGCTTCAATAAATAAAGAAAGAAAAACTGGTAAAATAAAGCCTAGACATCCTAACACAAAAGACAAAATACATTTGTCGAAAATTAAAAGGCCTAAGAAGATAAAAAATGTAATTAATGCTCAAAATAATTTTCCAGGTCCCTCCTGTTCGTCATTGGCACAGCCACCGACTCAGCAGAAATCAGAGAAATCAATAACAATCTCGGAATAATCCCAACAGACCTTGGTCCGGCCAAATCAGAATCTTCCTACCATACCTTTGTCCACTATTTTAATGTAAGAAACTTGGTTGCTCATTTAAGTAACATTGATGCCTATTATTATGATGTATTGCAAAATTTTGATACTAGTTGCTACAATTGTAACGGTAGCTTATTAAACAATGAATATGTAACTGGTAACAATAAGAGAATAAGAGATATTGTTAATTATTTTAAATATGTTAATCACAGTAAAAATGTAATAAAAGAAAAATTAAAAATTATACTCTTAAGAGAGAATTGTAACAAAAGAATAAAAAGAGGTCTTATAGATGGACTAGGATCCGTTATCAAATCTATAACGGGCAATTTAGATGCATATGATGGTAAAAAATATGACAAAATAATTAAAGATAATGAAAATGAGCCAATTAAAATTAATTATCAAATTGAATCTCAATACTCCTTTAGTAATAATATTATAAAATAATTAAATAAAACTTGTATTGTATTTAAACCTGTATTGTATTCTCCCTAAAATAGGGACAATTTTGTACAATTTAAAAATAAGTTAAGTATTTTGAATCGTAATGTAAATGACTTTGTTGAACTAGGAAAATTTAGAAGTATTCTAAACCAATTGAACATTTTATATAACATAATGTTACAGGTAATCACTGATTTAGAAAATTCTCTTACATTTTGTAAACTAGGTGTTGTACACCCTAGTATTATCTCAACCCAAGAATTATATGAAGAATTAAACAAAATCTATAAATATTATAATGAGAGGTTACCTTTAGAACCCAAAATAGAAAATATGTGGCAATTAGAGAACCTGATTAAAGTTAATTGTAAACTAGATTCTGAAAGGATTGTATACTTTATAAATTTACCTACTGTAGAAAAAACTCAATTTAAATTGTATAAATTACATTCTATACCCACAAAATATGAAACAGATTATGTAACAATTATACCAAAAGTAATGTACATATTAGTGTCTAACTCTTTAATATTAGGTTTAGACAATGAATGTAACTGTAGAACCGATTCCATATACTTTTGCTCATTCGACCTTCTAACAAACCATAAATTAGACAGTGAAGTGTCCATCATCAGGAGCAACGTTGCCAGCAACTTTGAATATACTGCATTGGAAGTTACATACAACTTAATTAACTGGATCCCAGAAATCAACCTTTACCTGGCGACCTTCCACAACAAGCAGACTCTGGAAATTACCAATCACAAGGCAACTACCACCGTCACCCTTCAAGGCATATATTTGATAAAAACTAATAATGATTCAGTTTTTTCAAAAACATGAAACTGAGCCATACATCAACAACTTCTGGAGGTCATCCGATTTTCATGGACTCGTCCAAACTACAATTTTCAATGAGTAAAATGCCAGAATTCTCAGTAAACGTTAAACGCCTAGAGTTGGACAAAATAAACACGGAAACCATCTCAAGAATTGACCCAACTATGGAAATGACCCACCACATCAGTATCTGGACTATTGCCCTTTACGGAGGCGTATTCAGCAGCCTTATATACTTCGCCCTTATCAAGAAGATGAAGAGGACTTCAACCGATGCCGAAACTTCGCCAACCCCCGAAGTTTTCTTTAGGGATGGAGGAGTTATATGAACAATTTATGTGAACATTTCTTAATTAAATGCGTGCTAGGAAGTTTCCTGCTTACGCAGCTTTTGTATTATATAGGTGGTGAGAACAGAGCCCCGGCAGTGTGTAAGTCGCCTCTGTATCGCACAGACGTTTTCTCTCCAGCTGAATGTACATCAGTTGAATTTGTTTTTATGTTAAGCAAAATTAATGTAAAAGTCAAAATTATTGTTTTTTGAATTTTTAAAAACCTTTCGTGCTTAATATAACACATAACTTATATATATATATATATATATATATATATATATATATATATATATATATATATATTTATTTTTTTTTTTTTCAGTTTTCAGTTTTAAACTGGGGTTAAAAACCCCGTTTAAGGGTGTGTGTGTGTGTGTGTGTGTGTGTTAGTTTTTGCGCATGTACGTGCCCGTGATTACATGTGTTTTACAACGCCAAAGTTTAAATAAAAGAAAACTTAAGGTTATTAGAATGTATATCAAAATTAAAAGAATAAAGGGTGATTTTGTTAATAAGGTTGAAGGCAGCTACAGCTTCTAATTTTCTGGTGACGTGACAGGAAACGTCACCCCGTCTGCCCTGCTGCAACTACTAATCTTTTAAAATAAATATTCTGTCCCAAACAGCCACACGTATAACAGATTGTTTAAATGTATACTTGAAAAAGCATAGCCCAGAGACAGAGATTTGGACTGTTTAAACAACTGAATTTCATTTTACGATACAAATGTTAAATAAATATGAGACCTTACATCAGAGTCACTCGCTAAGAAATGTCTCATTTCTTTTTCGTCTCTACTGATTAAACGCGAAGGTATACTGGATATGTTGATTCTACTTGGAACCTTAAGATCGATCCAACGATATCCCTCTCATAAGAGCATGTAGTTCAACATTTTACAAAACTAGTTTTGCCGTGTAGTGAATAATGAAATTAATTATTACATAATATCAGTAGCACAGTGGTATAATATATATTACAATAAAAATATTGGAAAGAACCCCAATACCACAAAACATAATAAAAATATAACAAATTAAACAAGTTGTATTTAACTTGTTCACTAGAATAATCACTCTAGTTTGTAACTTCTTATTTGCTAGATTGCAATTTTGTAATAAGACCCTCTGAAGATGATTACGTGGTAATCAAAATGTACTTAAGAGTTTAATCTTAAGTGACTTGTTTTATTTGTTATATTTGATTTCTTTTGTGTTGTTCTTTCTAATATTTTCATTGTAAATATTTTAATGGTAAATATAATTTTATTAAATAGAAAATTTTAAATAACTTTAGCTATTTATAAAAAATAAAATGTAATTAGTCAATACCTAAATATTTGTTTCTAATTTCTTGGATCTTACAAAGCTACATCCGATATATTTTGGGGAAAATAAAGTCATAATACGAATATGTCAAATAAATAAAAATGCAAAAAATACTTATATTGTGTAACAGACAAATAAGTCGGGTTTAATAACAAATAAGTCAATAATCGTTACGAATTCCAGTTTTATTGTAAAACTCCTGTATATAAACTATATACACTTTTTTATGGCTCCTAACAAATATTGTTACTTTGCACTTTGCAGTCTCTGAGATGCTACTTATGGGTTTATGATTCTCAAGGAATAGCTACAACTGAAGGCGTAAGATAGGACATAGATCGAGGAATCAACGGACAAAATGAAAGTATATTTAGCGGGAGGTTTATTTGAGTGAGTTAAAGCTAATATGGTGTTGCCATGCTGAGTATCAAGTGTATCACTTTTAGTACGATTTACAATGTTTAAGTAGTGTAGTTACTATATAATAATTTTAAAGGATTATTATACAGTTTGACTTGTTTGAACATTTGTAAAGCCTATCAAATGGTCAGCCATATTTATAATTTTAAAACTTTACTTTATAACCTAAAAGTCATTATTAAACTTATACAAACAATGGAGAATTTATTTAAAGTTGAAAAAAAGTATTTTCTTTAGTGTTTAAACAATTAACAGACAATCTCCCACCAAGTCTTATTATGCATCGTTTTCCTGGAAAAGTTAGAGGTTTGTAATAAAAACAATAAAATCGTTTCACTTTCATCCTTCAGACAATGAAATGAGCAAATAATTGTAACATGTATCAGATTAAAGCTGACTAGAGGATCATACCAGCAGTAGCTGCTCATTTTGTGTTTTAAATCGAATCTAATTAACCTGTCGTATCTTGTTTCCTGCTTTAGGCATTTCATGGGGAAGAAGTCGCTTCAGGAATGAAATATGTAGATTACTGCTCCTTAGCGATTGCACATATAAAAAGTAAATATTTCACAATTATTTGTGTGGGTCTATTTGTTTAACAAACTAGTAAAGAAATGTATATAACTGAATAAAATCATAGGGTATAATTTATTGTAATAGTTTATATCGTATAGTATTACATTTTAGTAGTTTATATTTATTGAATAGTATATTCTATCGTAATGTATTCTCTTTTTTAAGCCGTAACTCCTTGTGTATTATTATTATTTAAAATAGTAGTTTTTGTATACAACACATATCGTTATGTAAACATATATTCTTATCGCCTAAAATACAGTAGGTTTATTTTAGATTTACAATAGCAAAGTTTTTTAATTCGAAATTGGATATCTTATTTCAGACTAAAGTTGCATGTGACAACCTCCATATGCTTCGTCTATACATGTGGACTTTCATTAAAATGGGGTTTAATAAAATCTCAATTTAATTAAATCTTCACACCTCTAATATTTGTTCTCTCAAATATTCTCCGGCTCAAGCAGCTCCTGTTATTATATTGTTGATTAAATACCCTCTATAGACTTGTCGACCTTTATTACTGATACATTGTAACCTACAATAATAACCATAGAGTTTACATTTACAGTTTACATACAGACTAATGTAATAGCACTGGTAACTTGACTGATAAATTAAACAGTTGTATTTTCAGTGAATATAGCAAAATGTACTAAAATTTTATTTCGGCTGAAACTGGAGAATAAATCTTATTAATCTTGAGAGTCACATCTATGGTAATTCAACAAATATTTAAAACTCATTTATGTATGCAGTAATGTTTTATACAAATATATTTAATACAAAATAATGTATGTATGCTGGTACACCATTAGAGAAAACACACTGACATGCAGCAAGTCTTTGTTCTTTGGAGATATTTGCACTTTTTGTAGTGAATAATTATTATATAATTATTACATGCTCCGGAATTCCTCCGCGCTCTTATACTAACTAATCGAAACAAATAAATATCAACTGAATAAAACAATTTAAAAATAGCCCTAATTTCAGCACCAGCCATGCAAACTAAAAACAAATAACAGGTTTTATTGTAATGTGGCAGGTGTAACCCTCCTAAATGCATACGCTAGTCCTCCCTAAGTCCATCCGCAACGTGCCCACCTGGTACCATTGCTGCCAATTGTTGATGTTAGAAATGTAAAAGTCCCGCGACCATCTAATGGCATCCGTCAGCATCGCCTTTTCAAATAATTGGAGTAACGACGAGATATCCTTCTAAATAAACATATTGAGTGACAGTTTGTTTCAATACTGTGACCAATTTGTTCAAGTCACATTGAGACCTAATGTAAATTAAGACGTCTTTTTTTTAAGTAGAAATTTTTCGATAACTTTCCGCCATTTAGCACTTTAAAGTACGAAAAAAATGTTTACAATAGATTTGAAACGGAATTATAAATTTTTGTTGTAAAAGAATTAATAAAAATTCGAACTACGCACAACTGTAATAGACGTTTTTAGATGTAGAACCACCTTTGAATATTTCATTTTACATATTTTTTTGTTTGCCACTCCTCTGCGGAATACAAACTCACCCATGCGTACATCAAACATTAATAGCAAATGTAGCTCTCAGTGTGTTTATTGGGCAGTATTTCCACCACAAAATACGTACTTCACGCGTTTTTCCTCTGGGTTATTTTTCAGACTATTTCATTAAAGGTCTCTGGTAATCATGCATTTATTTTTGGAATTACAATTTCAAAATTGTTTTAATCATGACGCAAATACGTTCATAGTGTTTATATTAACACTAAAAGTATTTGTTTTATTATATTTGGCGTCCAGAATTCCGAAATATCTGGAAAGAAGTGAAGCTGTGATCAGTCTCCCATTACCCACAAGACAAGACTGCGTGGAAGTAGACCTCCATTTCATAAGCCTCGTTGATAGTGAAACCTGCCCATTGCACAGATATACAGAAATGGTCAGTGAACACTTAAGAGACTGCGACGTTGCAATGTATCCAACTGGAGGCACCATTGCTCTTTCACGCCTATAGCTTTTGAAAATCCTAGAAATTATTACCCAAAATAAGGAGAAAACATGAGCACCAATGTTCTGAAAGGAAAGAAAAACGTAGTGGCTTATTATAGCCAATGATATTGGAGAAGGGTTGAAACCCGGACGAAAACTTCCCAATGGGAGCAGGGGAAGAAAATAAATTTTGGTTACAAGTTCTCTTTAAAAATAAATGGTGAAATTTGCCAAATAAAAAGGAAGCTATAATATTTGAGGATGTATTGATGGAATTTAAATGTTAGTTACGTTACAGGAGCATTGGAGTGAATAGGGAACTTGGAGTGAATAACATTTTTTTAAACTTCTGTATATATCTAGATAAACCTGTTGTACAACTTCTTTAGTAAACGAAGAATTTCTATATCACCTTCTTATCTTATTTCTTTTTAAAAAATTTAGGATATTTTATATTTACTTTAAGATAAAAATTTAATCCTTTCTAGATTAATAATTTAAATTCTTGAATTTTATTTTAAAAGTATCCCTTCAATTTATAACTTCTGTTTCATTCGCAAATTATACTTTAAATTTCTCTATAAGATTTTAATTTTCATGACAAACTTCATTTCGGTTTATTTATTCTATCAATCCTTTTATTTGACTCTAGTATCCTAAAGCAAAAATACCAATATGAAAAAAACAGACATTTACAAAACAAATTTATTTTCATTCATTATAAATTTTGTAAATACTTATGCAAACAAACCAGTTTTATATCACCTTTTCTTACCTTCCTTCTTTTCTAAAATTTACCAAAGTATTAAATTCAAAATTATTCCTTTCTTTGTTAATATCTAAAATTGATAACCTATTATTCAATGTTTCCCCAATTTTAATACTTGTATTTTAATTTGCAAAAATTCTACTTTTCTTCGCAGTATAAGACTTTACTTTGTTTTCCAAGCCCTTAATTTTATTTACCTTATTTACACAACCCTTTCATTGTACTTTGTACTTAAACCACATATGAAAAAACAGACATTTTAAAAACCCAAATTCTTTCTAACAAACATTTTGAATTATTTCATATCTTTCTTGAAATATTACAAAAATTAATTTTAAACCCGCATGAGAACAATTTATATTTTTCACAATCTAAATCTCTAACATAGTTTATCTCTAAACCTGAAATATAATAAACATTTTTATGACCTAATTCACTGCAACAGATCCACATATTCTTTGTAAAAAATTGTACTTTTTTATTTTAAATCATTTTGTAAAAACTCAATATAATTTACTTTGCAATTTTTGTAATACAAAATTCAGTTTAATTTTTGTAATGCTTTTTCCATTTTAAAATCTTTATAAAGATTTTAAATAATTTGGAAAATTATATATTTCCTCTAATATACCCATGTTTTAAAGCAAACCTATACACTATATAAGTTGCGTTACAAATCATCCATATTTCATGTGTTGAAAAAAGAGATAATTAATTCGAATTCATTTGACCAAGAAATATTTTTTTATACTTTACTTTTATTTGCGTTACTATATTAACTCTTAAATTTTTATTTATTTATTTTATGTTCAAAACTGTCATGTACCTTATTTTTAACTATGTTCCAAAAAAATTATTTTCAAACACTTTGATTTGTACTTTTTCAACATACAAAGGGAGGATTCACCATTTTGGTTTGAGGTAGCTACCACTCCTCTTTTTTCTGAAATGAAGCTACTCCTATTAAATGCATTTTCAAATTTGCAAAAATTTATTTAAATTAAAACTTTCAAAAATTTCCCAAAGAATTCAAAGTAAAATGTTTAATTTATTCGAGAGAGAGAGAGAGACAGAAAGAGAGAGAGAGAGAGAGAGAGAGAGAGGTGTTAGTGTGTCCAAACAAATTTTGTCTCCGAATGGACTAACTTGACTAAATGAAAAATGATTTCTAACTTGAAGACGCTATGTGTAGGCCTACTTGATCTGATAGTAGACCCCTGTATTAGTTAACAACATTAAAAATTGAATTACGGATTTGGTATCACTTGGCAACAAACCACTATTTAGTGATGTTTTGCAGCACTAGGTCAGAGCATTGTTTATAGCTGATAGAATTGCAATTTGTAAGAACAAATTTGGTAAAAATATATTTCCGTTACACTCTAAACAAGTAATAAAATATGTATATCGGTCTTAAATACATGTCTAACAAAATATGTTTGTCTCGCAAATATTCTGATAATATTTAAATACGTTCTTTTTAATATCGAAAACTGAATAAAAGAATATGTTGTGTCACAAATTTACTTTCAAAACGTTAACAATATGGGTTGAAGTGATTGTAAGAAAATAAAGAAACCGTAAATACCCAAATCCATCTGAGAGGAAGCCAGGAAATAACATGACAAGAATATAGGTGGACACGAAAACCAAGATAATCGGAAACATAAACCAGTTTCATTACTCTGTCTAAATGTTTGTAACCTACTACGTACAACAAATTCACTATATATATATATACATTATATTAATAAATTGAAAATGTTTCAAAAACAAGAATTCTCTTAACGCATATATATTCTTGTTTTCAACATTTTCAATTTATTAACTATATTACAATAAAACATATCACCATATTTAATATATTTATATATATATATATATATATATATATATATATATATATATATATATATATATTGCAATATGTATTCTGGTATATTAATAAAGAACATAAGTCAAAATACAAATACAAGAATTATAATTAAATTTACAATTCAAAGCTTTTCGTTGGCTAACATCATCAGTACCAACATCATCAGGAATATTAAACAATTAAAAGCTTTGAATTGTAAATTCAATTATAAATCTCGTATTTGTATTTTGACTTATGTTCTTTATATATATATATATATATATATATATATATATATATATATATATATATATATATATAGGCAATATTCAATAACCTGTTATTAGAATATTTCAATTTCCGAAAGTAAATTAAACAAAAACAATAACTACAAATGAAATATAATTATATCTTTATATATAATTTAAAGTAACACTATGATAAATACCCTGTAAAAAGATATATTATTGGCAATGGGGGTATATTTGACTAGATCCCATTCAATAAAACCGTTAAATAATAAAAAGAATATTACTGGAAAGCTTTATAATAGTAGCTCAATATCAGCAAAACAAGTCCTCGAGCTAAGAACTTGAAATAACCCCAATAATGTTATACACTTAATATACTTCTTAATATTCTTTAAATATTCCTAGATATTAATAAAAAAACCGTCATGTAATATTGAGTGATGAAATCAAGAAACAATGATGTAGAAAAATAAAGACCTATGTATATCAACTGAAATGACGGTAATTAACTACAAAGTCACACTATGTTAGAGAGAAAAGAGGATTTACATACAGTAGGAGCAAAACCTATTTTCATGGTTATAATACAATAATATGAGCTGCAATATAATCATAATTTTTCACTATAGCTATGATTGATTTAGAGAGGCTTTTATCTGCTGTCTGCACTCAAAGATTAAATGGACATAAACATAGAGCGCTATCAATTACCAACAAAGAATGTGCTTCAAATTAATTTGTGAAACCTTTGAACTCGTGTAATATAAACCTTCTATATCCAACTCCGAAATATTACATATTTAAAGTGAGAAAAACTTCCCTAGCTTTCAATTTGGTATATACTTATTTAATAATGGTTGAACTAAAAACAATTATTAATTCTAGAATTTTTATTAGTTTTTTCTTTAATATGAATAAAATGGGAAAACGTATTTCTAATATAATCCCACAGTAAAACGTTTTCATGAAAATTACCTTTTTATGTTCTGATAACATCCTTATACAAGGGGTTAGTGGTAACCCTAGAGGACTCGCGCTAATACCCGTTACACCAGAGCTCGCGCGGGGTAATTTTTTACCCCAACTAGGTCAATATCAGTAACATAATTAATGTTGTAATTAAAAATAATAATTTAAACATATTTTGTTATAGTGTAAAGATATGAACAAACTCTTGCAATATTATTTCCTTCTTATACGTCAAAACACTCTTCACATACTTCAACTAAATGGTGTTTACAAACACTTTACCCACAATTGGTACAGCATTTATTGTTTCTTGTCTAAGTTATTAGGGCAAAAATCACATATGTAATTAAAATTTGTGTTTTTAATATTGCCAAATATAGAGCTATAGCTCATATTATAAATAAACGTTTTTTTGTTACAATAATCATGAAAACAAAATATTTTATAAACAAGAATAGTTTTCAAACACAATATATATATCAAAACATACCCCTTGCAAGAGAAAATAGAATCTGTGTCTTGACATTGTACACGTAACTATATGCAAACCAGTTCTGTCTGTTGTCCATTTACCTTAAGAGTTTTTGTAAGAAGACATCATCCACAAATATACAATACCCCAAACAAAGTCTTATTATCTTCAAAAGAAGTTTCATTTGCGTCTCTCTCTCTTGAAAAGATACAAATATAAAATTTGTGTTCTCTATTATCGCCATGACAAAATAAATAAGTAGATATTTTAAATAGCTTATTAAATTTATAAATTAAAACGAACTTCAGTGATAAACTCCTCACAAAATACGAAAAATAGTAAAATTCACTCACAGCAATCTTGCAAAAAAATGAAAATAAATTTATATGAATAAAAAGTTGCAAAACACAATTTGAAATAATCTTCACTTATATAAACTTCGTAAAATACAAATAGAAATAGACTACACTTATAAAAACTCTGTAAAATACAAATAGAAATAGACTACACTTATAAAAACTTCGCAATACACAAATAGAAATCGACTTCACCTATAAAAACTTTACAAAATACAAATATAAACGGACTTTTCTTACAAAACCTAACATAATAGGAATAGAAATGATCTCCGCTTATAAGAACCTCACAAAACACAATTTGAAATAATCTTCACTTTTAAAAACTTCGTAAAATACAAATAGAAATAGACTTCACTTATAAAAACTTCGTAAAATACAAATAGAAATAGACTTCACTTATTAACACTTCGCAATATACTAATAGAAATAGACTTCACTTATAAAACCTTCGCAAAATACAAATATAAACGGATTTCTCTTACAAAACCTACCATAATAGGAATAGAAATGAACTTCACCTATAAGAACCTCACAAAATATAATTTGAAATAATCTTCACCTATACAAACTTCGTAAAATACAAATAGAAAAAGACTTCACTTATAAACACTTCGCAATATACAAATAGAAATAGACTTCACTTATAAAAACTTCGCAAAATGCAAATATAAACGGATCTCTCTTACAAAACCTAGCATAATAGGAGTAGAAATGAACTCCACTTATAAGAACCTCACAAAATACAATTTGAAATAATCTTCACTTATAAAAACTTCGTAAAATACAAATAGAAATAAACTTCACTTATAAAAACTTCGTAAAATACAAATAGAAATAGACCTCATTTATAAAAACTTCGCAATATACAAATAGAAATCGACTTCACTTATAAAAACTTCGCCAAATAAAAATATAAACGGACTTCTCTTACAAAACCTAGCATAATAGGAATAGAAATGAACTCCACTTATAAGAACCTCAAAAAATACAATTTGAAATAATCTTCACTTATAAAAACTTCGTAAAATACAAATAGAAATAGACTTCACTTATAAAAACTTCGCAACATACAAATAGAAATAGACTTCACTTATAAAACCTTCGCTAAATACAAATATAAACGAACTTCTCTTACAAAACCTAGCATAATAGGAATAGAAATGAACTCTACTTATAAGAACTTCACAAAATACAATTTGAAATAATCTTCGCTTATAAAAACTTCGTAAAATACAAATAGAAATAGACTTCACTTATAAAAACTTCGCAATATACAAATAGAAATATACTTCACTTATACAAACTTCGCAAAATACAAATATAAACGGACTTCTCTTGCTAAACCTAACATAATAGGAATAAAAATGAACTTCAATTATAAGAACCTCACAAAATACAAATAGAAATATACTTCACTTAGAGGGACCAGTATTGTAACGTGAGGACTCGCGCGGGGTAAAAACTTTCCAAACTGTTGCAACAATAACTACCTGATGTAGAGACAGATATAGATACGGGGCGACTCAATTAGAAGGTATGTAAGGGGTGGAAGAATTTCAGGATTTCCAAATGTTTTATAATCTTTGTTGAAAACTCAGTGGGAGAATAATTACCCCGCGCGAGTTAATTTTCCCTCTAGGAGGTTAATAAGGCAATGTATGTAAATCTCATAGGTGTAACGCAGTACACATGTTATTCAAAGGCACAATCCTATTTTAATGCATCTTAAATTTTGTGCATCTAAATTAAATTATTTATATAATATTGTTTCTTTTTTATAAAAAAACACACTCAATATGTTATCAATATGTAATCAATATGTATTTTATAATTTGCAAAAACCATATTGTCACAAATAAATTATTTTGCTTATAATATATCATGAGAACGGGTACTCTTAACAGAAATTTCGTTTTCTAATAAACGACCAAAATTTAAAATTTGTGTGTAGGGGCACTTTTACTTCTACTCTCTAAGAACCAAATTTGACCAGTATGTTATAATCTAAAACAAGTTATTGGTTATAAAGCATATACTTGTATTTACTAAAAAGAAAATTGAATATAAACTAATAATAATCAGATTATATAACAGTATTATACAATGAGAGCTAACCTAATAATATAAATGATAGGCAATATATAATATTGTTACGAGACTAATTGTAAAAGTCGCAAAAGTAAGCGATGACTACAGATATATGAATTAACGTATTGGTCCTAAAACAATTTTTGGTTTATTCATATATACTGCAAAGAGTTAGGTTTTGCGTAAGTGAATTCTGTGTTAGAAATAGGAAAAGAGGACAAATGTAACAGCTAAATGCTCTACCACTTAAAATCTCTACGAGATCCATTCAAAAATGTTAACGAACAAACGTAGTACTAGGGTTGGCAATAGATTCCAATTTGACTAATCTTTTCCATCATAAACCAATGGCACCCAAAGTTAGCGATGACTAAAGAGATATGCTATATGTTATTGACCCTAAAAAAATACTTATTATATATTAAAACGTTGTATAACCTATGTGGTTTATTAATTGTTTGTTATGGATACAAATTTATTAATAGAGGAAGAATAAACCCAAAGATTGATTTTTAGGACTTAGTTTTCTCGGTTGTATATACGGTTATGCCCAAGTTTTATATAATAACCTTTTTTCTATTAGGGGCTATTTTTATAACTTTCTTAATTAGAGATAGTAATTCAATTATTTTGTTTTACTGCTAAGCATACCGTATATCAGAGGTATTAAATACATTCGTAACACTCATATATTTTAAGTAAATTTAGATTTATTTCATTAATTTTTATGTATCGTCAGTAACAAAATAGTGAACTCGAAATCTAGTATTTTGTTGTTTTAACTCCATTTTAGTAAATTTTAACTTTAAAACGTTGAAGTGTTGCCATTCTCTCTTCTTCAAAAGAGGTAAACCCTCGATTTACTTTTGTAAAGTGGAATGCCGTTGTAGGTACGGTTACACACTGTCATTTACTGATATTATAAATATTATTCTGTTTTCACTTTCCAAAATTACTCTACACACTTTAGTAATGGCAAAAATACAATTTGTTTTCTTGTCTTCAAAGTAGCTTATATATCACGAGAAAATGAGATATATATATATATGTTGGTTTATTGAGTAACTCGCCTCTAATTTTCCGTTACTTTAAATTTATTGTAGTTAATACAACGTTTTCATTGAAGTTTAGCTATTTGTAGTTTACCATTCAATACACATAAATATCGTGGACTCTAAATATTGATTATTGAGAAATGTAAACAGTACAAATTTACGTGATATAATTAACACAAATCGTGATCTGATTTTGTTTCTATTTTAACTATTATCAAGTTACACGATTAGTGCCCGAGAAAACAAAAACATACAAAACCTAAATCCTTTAAATCAAATTGCTTTGTGTTATTTTGACGCAAAATGTTCATATACCAAAATATATGATGTGAATCCAAAGAGTTCCTAAGAGGATGAACTTACAACTAATAAGGATTTATTTGTTCAGCATTATTTAGCAGATTTTTAACTGTAACTTGATAGTGCAAACTTTTTAAATAGACACTGTTTTTGGCTTTCTTCAAATTGAATACCAATATCCATCAATCGAATATTAGTCCTTTTTAATGAACACTATCTTAGGTTTTCTTCCGTTATTTAGAATCCAACGCACCAATTCATAAAGAATGTATGACCTTTATGAATTACATTTTCAGTGTAAGGTACCTACTGTGAAGGCAAAATATAAACACTTCAGTCCCAGTAGTGTTGTAGCATACTACCAGCTAGCCTTTGTCGTCAGAGCACATGTTATTGGAATCGCTCTCGTTAAACCCGCTCCGGTGAATCGTGACGTATTTAATCTCGTTAGACCAATTTGATTTCAGGATAGAAAGCATTCGAAACGGGAATAATAAAAATAGAATTTAAGTTCATAATAAATATAACTGTACTTTACACATACAAGTAAGGCACAAGGAATTTGTATAGCAAAATGTATTGTTAGCATTTTACTTATGTGCCAAACAGGCTTAAATTGCCATCCTTAAGGGCAATAAAACCTTAAGATTTATTTTTGTACGCTCCAGAAAGAAAAACCAAAATTTATGTATATCCGAGAACACTTCAATAAATAACATACAATCAAGAAATGTTATTGTCACACTAGTTTAAGCTTAGCTATTATTATGTAAATACAATACTAAACTAAGATCTGCTAATGTTGGGACGCCATATATTTATTTATTGCCGGGTCAGCTGGTATTTTATATAAATTGATAGGACAATATATATCTTTAACTTGGTTTAAGATGAGGTTTTCAATTAGACAAAAATCATGCTCACACTTGGTTGTATTTCACAGATGGCACGTATTAAAATAAAGACGTGCATTAAAGCTATCTCAATATAAACGTAAAAGACAAATTTAAATATCATTCTATAACCATAAAAATTTATAGCAATAATAACATGTAAATAACTTTTGGTTTGATTTCATTGAATTGATTACAATGGTGTAATTAAATGCCATAGTTATATAAAGCATTTTTCGAGTTCTCTGTAAGGTAAATGGAAACCTACAAAGTGTGTAAGCATCCAAGTAGGTAGCTGTAAGCTAACTACAGTCGTTATGTTTGTCCGTGTTTATTGTTCACAGCACAGAAAGGTAAGGTATGCATTATTATTAAGTGTAAAGGGTCCTGGTAATTTGACATGTGCTGGCAATATAATAGTCTATGCTGTGAGTCGTGTTGTAAAGAGGAAGTTATAGATTCATTTATATAAACTAAAACCGTTATTTTAATACTATGTATTACTACGTAGTATTAGTTTTACTACGTAAAAGGTATCGGTTTTATAAATAAAATATCCGAGACTATATACACTTTAATATTTTATTTGTTGGACTATCAACTAGAAAATAAGAAAAAATGTATAATACAGTCACCTTTTATTCTGAAATATAATATTTAAATAATATTTGGGAGTTGGGAAACTTTATACAACTAAATATGATACAAATATAATTTATAACCTGAAATACATTTTCACGTGTTTAGTTATAGATTTAATTATAAAATCGAAAGAAATATCTTGATTTTTGCGGTAAAATGATTGTTTTTCTTAATAGATTGAATTAAAACTGTCTGTCCAAAATATGAAGGTACTTTGTGGACAAGTTTTCAAACCTAATATTGGAAGAATATACAAGAAAACACTAGCTACATGTAAAATTTGGATAATTAGATGGGCTATTTGAATAACTGTGTAAAGTTAATTTAATCGACTATAACTTATTAATATCACCAGACTTACCGATGGAACATTCTTTGAACTGATATTTAGACACTCTTGCACAAATTAGCTAATAATTTCGTATTGTATCGTTTAGTCTCCGTATATGCTATATGATTTACATAAATACAAGTAAATAAGTATGTTTTAAAAACTGCCCAAATAATGAGTATTAAGAAAATATAACCTTGACTTAGATCATCATTATGTTTTCTCTTCATGTTAAGGAATGATTGAAAATAAAGTTTTTTGTGAATTAATGAAATGGTTTCACTTCCAAATTATGAAAATTTCCAATTTTGTTTATATCTTACCGAAATTTTTCTTTTTACAAAACTCTATCGCAAGTACCGAACTAAGGTTAGTATTGCGAGAAAAAAGAAAAAAAAAACATTTTTAATTAGACAAAATATATTGAGTTAACATTTAGAAGGCTATATTCTGGATGTTTTGAGGGAAATTAAAGTATAAATGGAAATAATTAATAAAACGCGACTCTCTGATGGAAAGTGTAACCTTAAATCAAATTGTAAAACTACACGGTGAATACAATATCTTTAGGTACATCACCGTAAAAAATGGTCTTCTCAGAGTGTTTTTAGTTAACGGGTTCTATTAACTTGTACGTGATACTAAGACCCACTAGCTAAGGGGTGTAAAGTTAAAATACAAACGTTATATCAATCCCCTTATTTTAATGTTATTGTTATTATTATTTTTTTTTGTAATAAAGATTTAAAATAAAACGATGTTTTACAATTAAAAAATTAACAATAATTATAAAGCAGACAGTGAGAAAAGTTTTCATTTTATTTCAAAGATATAATACTAAAATTTTTAAATATTACACTAACATATATATATATATATATATATATATAAACTTTCGAACAATGTTTTCTTATATTCACTAATCACTTTTACCATATTAAGGATCTTAGTTGGTATTCATAGGAGTTACCTTTAAAAAAATAATGCTACCCTAATCAAATGATTTTAGAGAGTTTCTGTTGATGCTCGACAATGAGATACCATTAATCTTTGAAAGTTAACTCGCATAAATAAGAAGTAATATTCTTGGTTAAGTTAATATAGTGAAATTGTTATTTATATATATATATATATATATATATATATATATATATATATATATATATTATTTGTCAACGATTACACGTTTTAATATTATTTTAAAACATAATACAGTCCAGCTTAAAAACATAAAGCTTTTCATACACTTTATCATAAAATCTCTTTCAATGTATTCTTTATACATAACTCATGATAATCGATTTTTTAATAAATATTTCCAATCTACTTATTTTACAGTAACTCACAATTAATATATAAAGTGACACAAATTGTTAATGAGGTCAAAATTAAATACACTTAAAAAGCACTGTTTTATGTACATTAACTGTAGGTCAATTGGTTTAAGTAGTTCGGCGACAAAGTGTTATGTAATATTGATGTTGTTTTAGTATAAAGTCGTTACCGTTTTGACAGGGAGTCTCTTAAAGGTGTTAATTGCCATTGGAACTATGGAACATATGTTAATTAACCCCGTTACATTGAAAGATATCTTTATAGTTTTACAATTAAATCTAAATTACATCATAGTAACCGTAGTGTTAAAATCGTAATTATGAGACAGGGAAATGTGATAAAACAGAACACACAGTGGTATATATGGTAAATAGTTATTATTTGGAGTATATTCGTTCATTCTGCAGTGCATAAATTCCGAGTTCCGCCGTTTCGCTAGAATCTCATCTAGCATTGACGAGGTGAACTCAACAATAGTTGAAGAGCGAACTCTGTTGTTTTGTTCACCTCGTCAATGCTAGACTAGATTCTAGCGAAACTTCAGAACTGCGACTTTATGCACTGCAGAATGAACAGATGAACTCCAGACAATAACTATTTATCATATTTTTCCGTCATTGAAGGAATACGTAAAGTATATATATATATATATATATATATATATATATATATATATATATATATATATATATATATATATATATATAATATGAATTTTAATTGTTTAATATTCCTGATGATGTTGATACTGTTAGACAACGAAAAGATTTGAATTGTAAATTCAATTATAATTCTTGTATTTGTATTTTGACATAGTTCTATATATATATATATATATATATATATATATATATTTGAGTGTGAGTGTTTGTGTTTGTGTAAATATAATAACATAAGTGTAAAATATAAACCACTGTGTGGTGTGCACTTACCATAGAATCTTTACTAGCCCTCATTTAATTTCCAATATGGTCTTGACATTTGTGACTGTGGGGATTCAATGCATTCTTTGTAAACGACAGTCCGTTGAAAAAAATGTCTAATTATCTGTAGACGGTTAAAATTGAAAATTAATTTTATTGATATTCATTTCGAACATTATAGGACTGGTACTTATACAATAAATTTATATTATTGTTTATAACATTTTTATATTATTAAATTACAATGTATTTTTCGAGTGTTTGAATGTAACATTAACAAAAAATAAAATATATACAAATATTCCTAATATAAACATTTTAAGTTTCTTTTTATTTCAAAGGGGATTTATACTTTATACCGACCTTTAAAAGGAAATACTATTTGTATATGTCCCATTGAACAACTCTATTGTTTGATATTTTTATTACAAAATATTTAATTTTTAATATTACTGATACAAGGCCATGCAATTCTCTAACTACACCGTTTAACAAAACCATTTGGGACAGTGTGCTAAATTTCTCTCTGTACATTAGAAAAATTACTTTTGAAATAATCAAATGAGTTAAGAAAAATCAGAATGCAGTCAAAGACTAAAATCTAAGATTATCCTTTTAAGTGTATAAAAAAGAATATAGCTGTATTTATATAATTGTGTCATATATTCTTGATTAAGTTCATATAGAGTAATTGATATATACTGTGTATATATGTATATATATATATATATATATATATATATATATATATATATATATATATATACATATATATATATATATATATATATATATATATATATATACATATATTTATATAATTTATATTCAATTTAAATAAATGTTATTAAAACTTTACGAATTCACGATGATACGTGTGGCTATAAAGTATCGGAAAATTTGTATTAGCTCATTTTAATTTTCTTATTTTAACAACTTTGTTGTCATCCCATTCAATATATTTCCCTCCCCTATCCCTAAAAGTCTCCATTCGACTTTTCTGTTGCTCGAAATTTTGTTTTAAGTCATTATCCTAATAGTTGTTCATGATCTTCGTCGCTTTTTCTTTTACTCCGCCCCCTGTATTAAATATGGTTCCACTTGAGGCTTCCATTACTTTTGGGATCATATAAAAGTCACATGGGGCACGGTGACTAGGGTCAGGTGAGTAGGGCGGATGCACCGAACACCGGAATACCATGCTTGGCTAATCATGATTTCACAACTAATGGAGTCGCTGTGAGATGGAGCGTTGTCTTGATCTAGAATCCATCATTTGTTTCCCCATAGCTCCGTTCGCTTTATTCTTATTCGGAGGGTAGAAAAAACCTCAAGATATTACCCTTTGTTCATTAAATATTTAAGTTTGTATGGAACATAAATCAACAGTAATAGATTATTTCTAAATAATTCCAAGTATAGCCACGCCCATAAATTAGCGGCATTGTAGATTGATAGAAAACTCAGAACTCTCCTTTCACCTCAGCGTCTAGAGATAGAAATGGAATATGTAAAATCTACAGCTCAATTTAATGGGTATAATCGTAATATTCTAAATGCTAATTTTGAAAAATATAATGTTATGAAATTAAGAAGAGATTCCACCACCTTCCAACCGGAATATGGAAGGCGAACCGTCAGACAAGGAGAAATACTATAACTAGGTTTAAAGAACATCTAGCTCTTATTAAAAATGGGAGGCCGGATATAACTAGCGTGACTGTACACATCTTATCTGGTGGCCATGAATTACGTATGAATTGTGTTCAAGTGAGCCAAACGGTGTTCACTTATATGTTGCCCAAGAGTTATGAAAGTATAATAATTGCAAAATAGTGGCAATTCGTTGATAAACTATTTCCAGGTTCGAGTTCATTCTTTTTGCTGCGACTAAATACATGTCGTGTTTTCTTTTTTTCTTAGTTGTAATTATAGTTTAAATAACTAATATTTTTTATTTTGTTTTATTTTATTGATTTTTGTCATTAATTAGTATACATTCTGTCTTGGATATAAGTTTTAAGTTAGATCTGTCACGATAAGTCAGTGCTGTGCATGTTCTTGTACCTGCATGCAGAGCTGGTATTGGTTAACGGAGTGGGAGCGAGCGAGGAACTGTGTAGGTGTGGTTAACGGAGTGGGAGCGAGCAAACACCTGTGTAGGTGTGGATAACGGAGTGGGAGCGAGCGAGCAATGTGTAGGTGGGGTTAACGGAGTGGGAGCGAGCGAGCACCTGTGTAGGTGTGGTTAACGGAGTGGGAGCGTGCAAGCACCTGTGTAGGTGTGGCTAACGGAGTGGGAGCAAGCAAGCATCCGTGGAGGTGTGGTTAACCCACAGCAAGTAATCTATAGGATTTTAGTATTTAGATCCCAGTGTGTTTGTGACCTTCTCATGATGCTAACAGTGTTAGAGTAAGGTGCCAAACTGTTTAAATATTTGTAGCTAGGGTTTTTGTTATTTATTTATAATAATGCATTATTAAATAAAAGATAAAAATTAGATTAAAGGAAATGTTGGTATTTCAAAACAAAATGTTGGTGTTTAATAATGCTTAGAGTAAAACCAGAAAAAAATCAATTATCTAAATACTTCTAATTAACCTTATTTCTTTACTAATAAAACATTAGTTATTTATGCTTAAAGTGTGAGATTCACTTGTGCTAGATCACCTAAGCTGGTAACCTATATCAGCATAATACCCTATTCCATTTAATGGCTTGTTCCATTTCAGTCTCCCTTCTCTGTCCTATCACACTGTATTCTATAAGACAATTTGCTCCCTGAGGTTATTCCTTAGCTAGTTTTCCGAGTTTATCTATTATGTGCTCTAGTTTTCTCATTGCTTTAGTTCTTATCTGTCGCTTCGCATTTTTTGTGTCATCACTGGTGTTTATTATTTCGGCTTTAGTAACCTACATAGATGTTTGATTCTAGTTTACTCTTACAGATTTTCTTGGTGTCTCATCGGATTACTGCAAGTAATTTATCATATTGTTTGAGAAATAACTGCTGCTTAGGTAATATATTGTTGTTTTATATTGTGGTCAACCATTTTACATATATTTTTTCTCAATTGCAACTTTGAACTATAATATAAAGAAAACACTGACAACAGAAGCTAATAATTATAAATAAACTTACTTTGTTTACCCAATTTATATCAGCTCTTATGGAATGTAAATTATACTTCACTAACAAAACCAGGTAGTCCTAACATTACTAAAATTGGGGAAATATTTGAAAGATTATTATCACAGTTTTACATAAGTAAACCTCTAAAGACATTTGTTTTCTTATTTCGACACACACAATTAATAGAGTAGGGGTACTCTGGCTATAGGTATGCCTAACTAATACTTAAGCAATAAAAGGAAAATCTCGGGATTATATATTAAACGAATATTATGTGACTTTTTTGAACAATCGAATTGATTACGTTATAATTATTTATTTGAATATTGGTATGATATCCTTTATCAATAATTATTATTTATTGAAGCAATATTGAAAGATTAGGATTATCGGATACAAATTCTCCGTATATAATTGTTCTAATGAGTGGGTCATTCGATTTGTGAACTTTATGAATTATCTAACCCCTGGTATGCAGCCTGGAATTTGCTCCTTGTAGATCATAGTCGTACCTAGTGATCAGCCTCTTCTTTCATAGGTCATCCTTAAACTAAATTTCTAACTTTACCAAAATACCTGTTAAAAACAAACTGACAGAACTTTCTTTGTCACCCTAATTTTACTAAACCGCTAATAAATATTATTTAGACTATAGATTTTAACAAAACAATGTAAACAATGTATGGTCATTAATATGAAGAACCTAAATCCTTTTTTTTTAAACACTCGTCAAACACTCAACAGTTTTTTTGTTTCACTCGTCAAATTGCACTGATTATCGGTCTAAAAACAGTAGAAAAGTTTCATTAAAATTATGTCTACTATTAACAACTAGCTCACAAAGACTCAAACAAGGACCTAGTTCTTACTTGAACTTTTATTTTAAATTTATAGGTTATTATTTTTTGTAATACATCTCTTGTAAAAGACTACCTATCTAAGTTATTTCTGCAACCAGAACTACATCTAACAGCTGTGTTACCAAACCCCCAGATTTAAAGAATATTACTTACGGCCCTCACTACAGACCTATGTTACTCTTCAAATTTCAGCATTGTTATAGATTTTAAAGGTTGTATTTAATATATTGTTGTAGGCACAAGTCATAGATTTTTTGTTAAATGATCACGTTTTAATATAATCTTGAATCAATTTCAGTATAAAATGGAGGTATATATCGTTATCGTAAGTGATAGCACGGTTTTATGTGAGATACTATCAAAATCGTATTTCTGAAACACTGAATTAAATAGAGCCAAAAGCAAACATTCACTCTTACACAAACAGCGTTAGTTGAAATTTCAACCATAAACACATTTATGACGACGATGTTGTAATAATTGACATTACAATTTCCATAATATTATTATTAATTAATTAATGTAAGGTAGTTTGTATCGAAATGAATTTATAAAACAATAAAACCAGATATACTAGCCTAAAGTAATGATAATAATACTGCGCCAATCCCTTAGTTATAACGCTGAATATATATATATATATATATATATATATATATATATATATATTATATTAAATATGGTTGAATAAATATATTCATTAAAAGTATTCTTGTGTTTGAAATATTTTAAATTTATTAAATATATATATATATATATATATATATGTTATAACATAACGTATGAGGCTTTAGAATACATTTAATTAGTAGCTAAAATAATTATCTGTACAAGGATTAAGCAAAGAAAGACACAAATAGTTTGTAAGATGCCGACAAGCAGGTACCATTCCATTATTCTTGGGCAACCATTGATAATAGAATAGGGCCCAAGCTTGCTAAGACAGGAAATTCCAGTAACCGATAACCTGGGAAATAACGCCGTACCGTTAGGTGTGTCAGTTGTGAAAGCTGTGGAAAACTAAAAAAGAATGAATTGGTAGAAGAGCAGATTACGGATTTTCTTAAAAACTAAAATGAACAGGAAAAAGTTAAGTTTCAAGGGAGATTCAGAAGAGGCAGACGGATTGATGGGGACAAAAGGTGGCAGTCTTGGAAAAAGGGGTAAATTGTTAAAATAAGTAAAGTGTTTTGTTGTTTTTATAAGTTAATTTTAAAAAAGTGCGACGTAAGAGTTTTTTTGTAAAGAATGAAGAAAGTGAGTTTTTTTTGTGTCAAGTGTAAGCGCAGAAGGTAACAACACCCAGTATTCCAGGAGCTCTACAAAACCATAAATATTCTTTGGATATACGTTTAGCCAACATACATCAATAATTTAGTAATTTCAGAACAATTTTAATTTCATTGGAATTTATAAAAATTAATCTAGTTTCATCATTTCTAATTTAAGAAAAAAAACTCCCGTAATAGCGAGCCGCGAGGAAGAAGAAAATTAAATACTGAATTTAATAAACGTTGTTATGTTATTTTATTAGAAAACCTAAAGCCTCAAGAGTCCACCTTTTAATAATTGTAATGTTAGTTAAGAAATCAATCCTGTCACTGAAAAATAATAATATAAATTTTGTATAATGTGTAGAGTTAAATGTAGAGAAATAATGCAAGTGATGTTAAAATTTTGTATGATTGTTAATTCTTTATTAACCTAAAGGTGTGACATAAGATAGGTAAGGTAATTACAAATCATAAGATAACTTATATTTAACAAAATTTAAGTTATAATATATGCAATGATATATAGAATAGTTGTGGTTAAAAAAAGGCTTTCCTCGGATCAGTTAAGGTATAGCTTTAAATTAATCGCACTACCAGTAGCAAAATAATAGCTGCGGGTGTGATTCTCTGTGTTTGACGTTTAATCAATTACAAAAGCGGCTTGAGAGGGAATCTCTAAATAGATGTGTCAGTTACGTTGTTGTTTGGTTTTATTTCAATGTGAATGAGTGCAGTAACATATAGTAAGCAATATATGTTACAAACACTACAACATTTTAAATGAATATATAAATAAATAAATAAATAAATATATATATATATATATATATATATATATATATATATATAATAGAACAAAATAGGTTATTCTAATACAAGAATATTTATTGATTTATATCTAAAGCTTTTCGTTGGGAAACAGTACCAACTTCATCAGGAATGAAAATTACAATAATTTTCAAATAAATGTTCAAACAAATTTTCATTGGTCTAATTTTCATTTCTGATGATTTTGGTACTGTTTAACAACGAAAAGCGTTGGATATAAATTAATAACAATTCTTGTATTTGAATAAACTTTGTTGTTTTTAATTATTAAACTAGAAAACGTATTATATATATATATATATATATATATATATATATATATATATATATATACTGTGCATATATTTAATTAGTATATTTATTAGATTACATATATTCGTTACATAAAGGAAAATACTAATTTCTACTGTTGTTTTTTGGTATAGAGTTATTAAAAACATTCACATTTGCTTTATAACTGAATGACCGAAACAAAATGAGCGCTTAGTTATATTCTTAGCTATATCTTAGATATTCTAGTTTTCTGAGAAAACGTTATTATTCCTTTCGCTTAGAAGAAGTTCCAATTAAAATTAAATTGAAATATTTGAAAATAAACTCAATTTTAATTATAGGTATAGAAAAGCATATAACAATTTTGTATTATAACAATATTTTAATGTTTATGTTTGAAATTCTTTCCTTTTTTCAATATTCTGTTTTAATTTTTTTACCTTATTAACAGAGGTGAGTAGTCGATTGCTTTTGCGAAACAATTCGAATAGTTTTTACGTTCCATATCAATTAGTTAGTGTCAATCAATATTAATGAAATCTATTTTTACATTTATATCTTGTACCTATATTGTACAATTTCCAGAGTGAATGCTTATCAAATGGTGGCAGATTGAGGTTAAGTATTAGTAGAGTAGATTATTCGTCCGTTACTTAAATGTAGAATGACCTTTCTTATATTTGTGTAGGTATATTATAAATAAATGTGTAGTTGTAGAGCAGATCGACCAGCTTGAAATAGTTTGTAAGTAAACTATATCACGAAATAAACAATCTTTTACTTTCTATGACGAAGTTGTTTTAAAGAAGAACCATCTTACGATTGTTATTTCACAGTTAAATAGGACTTTTATGAAACGGCCTTGTAGCCAGGGTTGAAAAGTTAAAAAATATGTTTGTTTGTGCTGGATAGATAGTGTCTTCTATAATACGTCGCTATAATTTCATATGTATATGTCGAACCAAACGTCATCTAGGAGGTTGACAAGGGTGGTTATTAACGGAAGCAAGATGTTCTACTACCCTTACGTTGTTGCCAAGGCACAAGAAACTCACTTTTAACTAAAATGTACCATTTCTTCCACAAGTGATGCCACTTTTCTGAACACTTAATATATAGTGGACAGATTTGGAGCAGTGTGCCAGGGACACCATGAATCCGCTAATTCCTAGAAGTTTGTTGCTAATCCAAGATCGCCCACTACAAATAGTGAGCCCACATATTTGTCATTGATAATTTTTTATTGCGTTTCCTTTTAAGTCTTTACTGAGGTGAAGTGGAGTTTTGGGAAAGCCTCTATCAGATACTTAGGGAAATCGTTACGTGAGTGATTTCATAAATTTAACCGTGTTAGATATATAAATAGGGATTATTTATACAGCTTTTTTATATGTCTTGTCCTTTATATGCCTAAGAATAATAAACAACGCGTATAGCCATGGATTAGTTATTACGTCATTTGTAATAGGTGTGTATGCGGGTATAATTTAATATGTATGATCACTTGATTTTCAACGTGGATTATGGGTAAACAACGAAGATAACCGGTTATCAGTTCTTTATTGATTAAGGTAATATAATGTTTCAGAATTCAAACTGAATGTAGAGCCCTCACATAACGCTTTTATCAATAACTTTGATATCTATAATTATTTTTGTTTTCATAGTTTCTCTTCATTCAATACAAAATCTTTTTATTCAATTTCTTGGTTTGTTTTGCAGAATGTATTTTGGAGTAACACTTTGAAAAGAAAAAAAAACAATGTTACCTAAGACCTCTTAACTATTTTAAATGTTATTACATATTTAACAATGTTCAAATTTAACTATCTATACAAGTATATGTTTTTTCTTCTTTTTATAGCATAACAAGATGAAATTTTTGGGTTTCCAGTAGTTACACTGATACAAAGTATTAATTTTTATAAAAAAACCTATGAACGTGTGATATATTCATCGAAATGTACATAACAGTTGTCAATTTTCTAAAAAATAAAAAAAATTCTTTACATTCCAGTTGGAGTTTCGTTTTCACCAGCCCTTGTATCGTAAACGGTTATACCACACAAACTAAAAATAAATATAATCTTGTTATAGAAATAAAATATTTTTACAATATATAATACGAATTCTTCCTCAATAAGAAAACATTGTTCTCCTAAAGTATGAAAATTGGATAAGAAATAGTTCTGAAGTAGAAGATGTTGTTGGAAGATTGTTTTGCAACAGTTTTGCAAAGGTTTGATATAGTTGTAAGTAGGTTAACCCTTTGTAACGTTCTGCCCATGTACCTAGGAATTTATGTCTATTTAATATATTATTTTGCTTATTCTAACAATTGATATTTACTTACCAGAGCATCTAGTCCTACGTCACAGCTCAAGCAGAAACTGTCTGTCTGTAACGCCCTTCCAAACGTTGAAGATAGAACTAGGTTACGTTCGTAATAACTATTGAATGTTTAAAAGACAATAAAAATGTATTTGAAATGTGAAATGTTAGAATTTATACAAATTAAAAATAATTTTGTTAAGAAATCACCTATTAAATTACTGCCAACTAATTTATTACTACAAGTTAAATATGATTGTAACTACAGTTAGGTGGTAGGTTAAGTAATATATTTTAGTTTTTTTTTTAAATCTAACAATCAAGGAACAATTGTCGGTACTATTTATGTGTTATGCAATTGGCATGTCGGTATTTAATTTAGGTAATATTACGATACATTTATCCTTATTACACTAAAACGTACCTTGTCAACCACGTAACTTGTAACACACTATCACTTTCAATTTAGCACAGCACTTCACTTTCACATAACTGCACTTACACGAAAAGGTACAAAATTTAGTTAAATAAACTCATCGAAATGCTTCGCCTTCATCCTTACGTAGCACTTATTAAAGTACTGCCGGCCTCAACATATATAACTCTTAAATGTTTGCTGGTTTTCTAAAAAAATGTCCGAAAAATTGGGGTAATCTGCACTTCACAACTGTCTCGTCCAAAGACCTCTATGTGGGAAGTTGGATATTCGCGCGAAGCCCGTCGTGCCAGCATCCCCCACTATATATTCGTATTTCATTGGTTCCTGAAGTCACCCCATGTTCACGTAACAAGGCGTGATTTCGACCGATTCCCTTAACTCACCACCTCGTACGATATTTTACATGATTTTCCCGCTAGGAGCGCCTTACTCCCTACGCTACAGTACCAAGTGTTCACATAGAAAACAAACATTTTCCTTTATGTCGGCTTGATCTTATTATTAAGTAAAATTTAAAAATATAAATTAATTTATATCTAATACCCAATTACTTGTGAGTGTTACACTGTATTTGATCTACGTGAAGAAATTCAACCTTTTTAGTAATTTGCTGACGCTTTACAAGTGATTCCTATAAGTGAGACAGCCCATATGTATGTCAAGTATTACTGCAGTGATTTAACTAAAAAGAATATTATTTTGCTCCATTATTCCATGGAACAACCTACAAAATGAAAGTGAAACAACTGTTTGGATCATGATTGACGTTCGGAAATGATAAAAATTAAACATTTGACTTTATCCGACCTAAAACGACGTTTTCTTACATCTTATTACGTAATGTTTTTTTTAAGTCTCTACTACTAATGCCTAATCGAAGAGCATGGTGCTACACCGCTTTTAAAGAGATACAAAAATTCAGTACTTTAAGGATTCAGCAATAAAAAGTATTATTGTAATTATTATTTTTAATAATTGTTTTTTTTAATTGTGATAAAATTGTAATATCTGTACAGCTAACTATTGTGATCAGGTTCGTGGCTTGCATAATAGTATAAAAATCCTTGTAAATAAATTAATCTAAAAGCGACAAGAATAAATAAAACCCACGTAAAGAAATTTATAATATTATATTAATCTAGTTGTAGAATCAATGGCCTTCAGAAACCTGATTATTGATGTTGGATACAGAAAAGTGTTTTTTTTTGTATGCTACTTTATTGTAGCTATTTATTAGTATTCTAGCTATTCTTTTTATATTGTATCATGTGTATGTGAATGAGGCCCATTATTTTCGTGTTTGTGAGGCCCATTATTTTCTTGTTTGTGGTTCATGTTTAGGTTGTTTATTTATAGTTAATATTTTCGATTAAAATTTGTCTATTGCTTTTTGATTGTAAAACGTTCTGGGGGTTTGGGCTATTTGATGTAATATTAGTTCTTTTCTTTTTCTTCAATTTTTAGTAGAGTTCTTGGCATTCTTTATAAGAGTGTAAGCAATCATTTTATGCTGGGAAGGGGGAGGTGATTAAAATAGTTTGGTATTGTGTATATGGTTTATGTAGGTTTCCTAAAAATTATTGAATCAGTTTTATTTATATTTATGGTTACTGTTAGGTCTATATAATCTATTTTTATGTTTATTTTTTCTCCCATGGTGAATTTTATGTTACGGTGCATGTTTTTCTAATAAATGGATATTTGGGAGGGGGGGGGGTTGATATATCCAATCGTCAACATCTCGTAAACTATAACCGTTGGGTTTGTTTGTTTTTATTATTTGTGTGATTATTTCATCAGGGTTTGGGAGGTAAATTTG